>QEPC01010260.1:121954-141736 GCA_003113815.1 Sphenodon punctatus
ACCTGCCCATCTGCATCAATGGAGTCACCATCCATCCTGTTCTCCAAGCCCGTAGCTTGGGCTTCATCTTTCACACACACCTCTCTTTTAAACCTTACATTGACTCTGTTGCCAAATCCTGCCGATTCGCCCTCCATAACATTGCTTGGATCCATCCCTTTCTCTACCTCCTCGGCCAAAACCCTTGTTCATGCCATGGTTATCTCTCGCCTCGATTACTGCAACCTCCTCCTTGCTGGCCTCCCTCGCTCTCACCTGTCCCCTCCCTTATCACAATCCAAAACTCCGCTGCCAAGGTCATTCACTCTGCCCATCGCTTCGACCATGCGCAGCCTCTCCTCCTCGCCCTTCACTGGCTCTCCCTTCCTGAACGTATCCTGTTTAAACTCCTGGTTTTCACGTTCAAAACACTCCACAACCAAGCTCCCCCTTACCTCTCGGACCTAATCTCCCTACACACTCCTGCACGCACTCTCTGTTCTTCCTCTGTCCCCTCCTTCACTCTCCCTCGTTTCTCCTGCTCACCTAATCGCCTTCGACCCTTCTCCCTCGCTGCCCCCCATGCCTGGAACTCCCTCTCTACCCACATCCGCCTTGCCTCCTCCCTCCGCTCCTTCAAATCCCTCCTCAAGACCTACCTTTTCCTCGCCGCCTTTCCCTAGCAATGCCTGCTAGACGTTCCCACATACCTACTGTCTGCCCTCCTCTGCAGACTGCTGCAACCAACCTGATTGTAACCACGCCAAGCACACGCACCTGAGTCTTCGCATCCGCTTGAATGTTTGTCTGTCCTCTCCCCTGTCTCTCCCTCAGTCCCCTCTCCCTGTCTCCCCTTCCTTATCATTTAGATTGTAAGCCACAGGCAGGGACCATGTCTATTTCTATGTTCTGTACAGTACCAGGTCTCACGACTGGCGCTATGTAAATGTTTATAATAATATATTAGGTGCTGATGTTCAGTGAATAATAAATAACTTCAAACCAGCCGTTCAGGTTTCAAAGAGAATGTGACATCAGTGCCATACACTGCAAAATTTGAAAGTACTGTAGATTTTAAATTATATTTAGCACCTCTGGCATCTTTACAAATATCATCTCTCATGATGCTGTTGACAACAGTAACAGATTCTCAGTGTCACCAAAGAATATGAAACACAAAGTATTTTAACTGTGAAAGTTCTCTGTGTCTGATGCCCCCAGATGAGTGTTATCATCCCCATTTTGGGTGGTTTTAGACAAGTGCGGGCTCCCCACCCATCATGCATGTTGTAGGTGCTCTCAAGTTGTGTACACATTTGTCAGTTTTTGAAGGATGTCTGTAAAGTCATGTTTAGATTGTTGATGATGCTAAAGCATGAACTGTAGCTTATGTACTGAAACAAATTAGTTACCTGGCTGAGAATGCAGCTTTTGCTGTGCTCAAATCCTTCAGCACAGGACTGAAGGACCTATCTGAAATCTCAAGTTCAAATCCTCTAGGTGATATTGCTTGACTGAAAGGACAGTTTTGTGAATAATTACTAGCAGACTGTTCTTGATACATTTCTTTGTGTGTCAAAGGTATTTGCTACTGCTATTTTTGTACAGTTGGGATAATATGTAAAAAATACAAAATGTCTCATGACTTGGGGCCTATTTCAATGTACCTTGAAACCAATAGAAAAATTCCATTGATGTCAGTGGCTGTTGGATTAGACCTTTAATGTTTAATTATATGTCCACAGAAAGATGAGTAGTGTTTCATTTTTCTGAAGAAAATGTTTGCCTACAAAACAATCATGAAGTACACTGCTGAAAAGTGGATTCAAAAAAGTTTTTGATCAATAAAATAGTCTGATGGGTGATTTCTATTTAGACATTTTTGTACCCAGCACTAAGAGCCAGGAAATTCCCAAGTTCCTTCCCATTTGTAACACTGGGTAAATTACTTAACATCTTTCAGTTTTCTTTCCTGAAAAATAAGAATAATAGTTAACTACTTCAAAGAGAAATATTGTAAGATTTAGCCAATACTTGTTATAGAAAAACGCTGGCTGTTATCTTATTTCAGATGGTTTTTATGCCATATCCACTACAATTGTTGAATCTCCTCGACTAACTTGAAACTACAAATAAACTTGTTAATGTCTTTATGAATCTTTCATTCTTTGTGTAAAATGCATGCCTTGTGTGTTACACATTTTACTATTTTATAGAAAATATAGGGTGTTTTCAGACAAGCACATTACACACCCAGTACCCACTGGTTAACTATTGGTTACCAAGGGGGTTTTCACACAAGCAGAGTGGGTACCGGGTGGGGAAGTGCTTGGCTGAAAACACCCATACACAGAAACATCTCTGCAACACCAATGCAAACTGCTATTTCTCTAAGATGAAAGGGTCTCTAAGGAGGCTGTTAAGGATTGTCTGCGGTCCTACTATCAATCCTAAACTAGAGAGGATTTACAGAAAAGTCATGGGACAACGGATAATTGGTGCACACTTTAAATATGCCTTAAGTTTTATTTTTATGAAAATTAGAACCTCAGAAGTATAAGAATATCCCAGTAATGATAATACAGACCAAGCTAGATAAGATGATGGACTTTACTTTTATGTAAGTGAAAGTGGGATGGGGAGGGAATAGACAGGAGTTGCTCATTAGGGTGTGTATGAGCACTTGTGTACACAACTAACTTTCACATTGCTGTGTGGTAATTCAAATGAAGCAGAATAGTGGCAGTAGCAGGAGTTGTTTATAGACAAAACAAAAGCCGTTTATCATAAGAACTAACTCTTCTCATGCAGCTATAAGTAGATGCAACTTTATTGAAGGAATGATTTATGTTCACCACACCAGCAGAATCTGATCTGAATTGTAGATCAAGTGTAGAATCGGAGTAATACCCCAGTTGTTGGTAGTTGCTAAAGTGTTTGACTATTCTAATGAAAAAGTAGTTACCCGTATTTACCTGCAAACGAAGCTTGTGAAATGTTACGACAGTAATCATAACACGTGGGTGCATTCCTTTCCTTTTTGAAGTCAGTGACTTAGGTCCCATTTACTTTAATGGGGAGGGTTGCAATCAAATGTTATCTATACAAAGGTTCGGTTGATATACTTGAGCAGCAATACAAACTCACAAGGTGAAGTGGCAGTTAAGAAAGAGAAAGTAGTATCGCTTTCTGAAAATTTCCCATAATTTCTAAAAAATATTACAAATTAAGAGCAAGAAATTGCATATTAAAATAAGTAGTAGCAGCATACTATGACATTGCAAACTGCCTCTGATTCTTAGTACGTTTTTTACATTATCTTTGGAAATCAAGAATTTTGTTAGCTTTACATGAAGTTGTTAGTCTAGGGAGAGTGTGGTTCTACGTTGGTCCCAAATACCAGAAATGAAGAGAAAGTAGTTCAGATGGGGTTTTTTATTGGACCTACTTCTATTATTTATTTATTTAGATAGCACCAGCAGTGTTAGCTCTCTGGCCACACAGGGCCCTTCCTCAAGCAAATAAATGTTAGAACCATAGACTGAGCAATGCAAGTCAGGTATATCTATGAAAACAATTGCTTGGGAGGGAGCTGTTAAGGAATAAAAAGACATTAGCAGATATATTCTTGCTATTATGTACCTTGATAGTCTCAGGTTCTTTATAATTATATGGGTATATCAAAGTACGACTGAGCCCAAATTAATTGAAAAACTACATGTTGGCAAACTTTCATTTTACTCATGAATCAGTTAAGTTGAAAACCTTAATAAACAGAATTAATTTTAAAAATTAGCATTTCAAACTTCTAAATAAGGGGGGGAAGTAAAAGTGTTTTTGAACGAGATACTACCGTGCATGGCCTCCGAGAAGCCACTCATATAACCACCTGTCTGAAGGTGGAGGGGGGGAGTGTGCTCCCGTGAGCCACGCAGCACCCACTCACGACCGCTCGCTGGGCACTGCCGAAAAATCCAGAGTGGCCCATATGGGGCAAGCCAAAAAAGTGTGTGGCAAGAGGCAACCACACATGAACTGGGCTGGCCACCCATGTCAGCAGACGGGTCCCCCACGTATAGGCGCTGTGGGCAGGGGACACAGGCGTTGCAAGTCACAGGAACTGGTCGCGAGCACTGGGGAGCCCGGTTCTGCAATGCTCGTGGCCAGGACATGTAATTTTCAAAGGCCAGCCTGGTGCACTTCCCCCTCCCCCATGGTCTGTGGCAGGGGGAGTGCGAGGCGGCGGCTGGGGTAGCAGTGTGAGCTGCCCATTACAATCCCTCCCCGTGCACTCCATCTGAGTGGCTTCTCCACAGCTGTGCCACGCAGTGGCCCCAAATGCCAACCCTCAGCCTTGCTCATTAAAAACCATCCCAAGAATAAAATAATAAGTAAAATAAATGCAAGCCAGGCTAGATACATAATAGCAAACACTTAGGAGAGGGTTGTAGAATCTCAGAAAAATCGTTTAGTGGATCCAGACTTCATGTATTGGTGTACTTAAGCTTTTAATTGTATTAGTTGTTTCTTTTGGGTGAAGATTTTACTCAAACTACCATCTGTCTTCTTCGTTGTGCCATCTTGTCTTCAACCACTTTTCCTCACTTGAATAAAAGAAGATGCTAAAATATCTAAATTCTTACTAAAATCAAGCTTCTAAGAAGTAATACAATCATGATAGATATGGATACCTGCATAATAGACACTTTACCAGTATAGTTTTTCTGTGGCATTATTTTGTAGTACCCAAATTCAAGTAAGTGCACCTGAAAATGTTTGCCTTATTCAAATTAATAGATGGACACAAAGTATTATAGATGATCTCTTTTATTGGACCAAGTGCTGTTGCTGAGAGTGTGCAAGTTTTCAGGCCATACAGGGCCCTATCTTGGGTTGGTAACAAGTCAGAACTAAAGACTGATCAGTGCAAGACAGGTAAACTAACTTTGGAACAAAACAATTGGTAACAGATTGGAGAAGGTCAACCAAAGTTCTCGAATTTAGGAAACTGGCTTCATCTGTGAATGATGCTATGTTGAAGATAGTTTATCATTGTACACCTAACAATTAAAGTAACTGTGACTGGACCCAAACATATTAAGACCTTGAGGTCCTTGAAAGTGAACAGTCCAATTCATACTACCAGTACAAATAAACTGAACATTTAAGCAGACACAAACTGGTTAACTATAATGAAAATTTGTTAGGTACTGTGATACCAGATGAGAAAATCAGTGAGATATAAAGGTTTAAAACAAGTAGCTCCTAAAATTCTTTGAAACCCATAAACAGTCGACTTCCTGAATGAATCCCTTTGTAGCACCTCTGAAAACTGCCAACACCCACGTTTCTTCCTGTGGGCAGTGGGTCCGCTTTCTACTTCTAGACTAGAGTTTGTTGCTTCTGCCAACACTTGGGTCTTATGATTCAGTCTTCTTGGGTGTGACTGATTCCCATATTCCTTGTTACCTGATTCCTTTTTATCCTTTAGAGAGACAGGAATCTTTCCTTAGTCCCCACGTTGTAGCTCCCTCTCTTTCACCCAGGGCAAAGAACTAAACTAATCTAGCTTCCACTCTGTACCTGCTCTGTCTTCCATATGGCTGTGAATGAGAGAGGCCTTTCTCAGTAGTGTCTAGTCCTTATTGGACTGGAGCATATTCAGTAATCAGCACTCCACTCTGCAACAACTCCAGAATGATGCAAGGAGTGTTACAACTTTCTTGCTAATTACCCTACCGGTTCCTGCTGGAAACGTAACCTTTCATATCTGTAGAGTTATTTCTGCTTAAATATAACTCATTTCTATGTAAAATTGTACTTGGAAAAATCTCACATTCACAACAAAATAAAAATTGGGTGAAATCAAACGAGATGATAGCCCCCAGACAGCTGCCACTCGCATAGTTAGCGTGTCCAACCCTAATAAACAGGGAGCCTCCCTGCCTGTGTTTCATGTGCTTGCAGCAGCTTCCACCAGTGGCACTAGCAATCCCCCTCCCCCACAGCCACCTGTCAGCTCAGAGGTGTGCTAGAGAGCTCTCTCCCCTCCACAGCTGCTTCTCAACTGAGAGGCACACTAGAGATTTCCCTTTCCCTTGCAGTCTCCCTCCACTGCAGCTTCCTCTCAGCCGAGAGGTGCGCTAGAGATCTCCCTCACCCTTAGTCTCCCTTCCTGCCCCTCAGCTAAAGATTGCTACGGCTACCACATTTCAGGTGGCCAGACGTGCTAGGCAGGATACTATGGTAGTGGCGGACGTAAGGTGTTGGCAGACCTGGATGCGTGAGAGGCTGCAGATGAACCTAATCAAAGATGCGGACACGTAGATGTCCATTAGCCCTGACTGGCCCACACAGTGTGCCCGCAGTGTCCCTGGACTCTGCCATGAGTGGCAGCTCTGTGGTGACCATGTGGCGGCCATTTGATGGACACTTAATAGGCAGGCAGTTGAGAACGCACTTAGGTGAAGGCTAATGTGGGCTATCCTGTTTGAAAACACCCATATATGAACAATTGTCACACTGTGCTCACCCAGTGCTTTGCAGCTGTGCAGAACTGAATGAGGGTGAGCCGTCTGAAGTTGAATCCTGATAAGACGGAGGTGATGTTGGTGGGTAGGGCTGGGGTGGCCCCATCATCGATGGCGTCTGCCCCCCTATGGCCACGCAGGTCCGTAGCCTGGGGGTGATCCTCGACTCACAACTCCGCCTGGATCTCCAGGTGGAGGCTGTGGCGAAGGGAGCATTTTGCCAATTACATCTGGTACGACGGCTGCGGCCGTATGTTTCGGGCTCGGATCTGGCCACCATCATCCATGCCTTTATCACCTCTAGACTAGACTCCTGTAACGCACTCTACATGGGACTGCCCTTGGGGACGGTCTGGAGGTTGCAGCTGGTGCAGAATGCAGCGGCCCGTCTCTTAATGGGGACGGGTCGCCGCAAGTACATTACACCGGTGCTCCGTTCTCTGCACTGGCTGCCTGTTATCTTCCGGGCCCAATTCAAGGTGCTGGTAATGACCTACAAAGCCCTAAACGGCCTGGGCCCGGCCTACCTGTGGGACTGCCTCAGGCCCAGGATTGCATTGTGGCCCCTGCGGTCGGCCGGGGGCGCCTGACTCGAAGTCCCCTGGGTTGCCCGGGTGGCGACGATGGGGAGGGCATTCTCAGTGACCGCTCCTAGGCTGTGGAACTCCCTTCCAACGGAGGCCCGCCTGGCCCCAGACCTCCCCTCTTTCCGTAGACAGTGTAAGACCTGGCTGTTCCACCGGGCCTTTGGAGAGGGAGCTGGGTGGGGTGTGGTGGGGAGGGGAATTCTGCCCTTTTAGTTCTTTTTATCCTTTAAAATGTTTTAATTATATTTATATGTGTTTTATCGATGCTTGTAAGCCACCCTGAGCTGCTCTCGAGCAGGAGGGGGTGGGATATAAAACTAGTTAAATAAATAAATTAAATTTATCACTATGTATATTTCTTGGCTTATGTTTTGGCTTAAGTTTTAGGCAAACCTTTAACTGTGCTGTGCTTTCTTTATAAACTTCTGGTTTCCTCGAGTTTCAGCTGATATGTATACAATTGATATTAAAGTTAGGGAAACCACTCCTTTTTTAGTCTGTTTGTAACGAGCGAGCTTAGAATTCAGAGTAGTTTATCCATACCCAATCTTTGCCCAACAAGCAAAACCTTCCTGGTCTATCTCAAATATTTAAGACAGTGAAGAGAGATGATGAAAAATTGTTGATTAAAATCAGCTCTTAATTTGTTTTGGTTTCCTGAAATCAGTTAAAAGTAACTTTAACTCTGTAAAATGGACACAATACCCAAAATAACGAAGCACTTCAGAGGTTGTTGGTTTCTCATGTTGTTCTGACACTAATATTATGTTTCTAATCTTAGACAGCAGACAGACCAGTATTTCACAAAGCTAGTGTTTTCCACTTAAAGCTATAGCTTTAGGAAAATTATGGTGCGTATGTTCTATTAATTTAGATTTTTAAGCACCCATTCTAGACTCTGAAAGCTTTATAGTTAATATTGAGAAGAGTCTTTACTTGTACAGCTTGTGTAGGCTTGTATGCCATACAGTGCTTTGTTACTGGGTGTTATCGCATAGCTGGCTGGAGTATGGGGTTGCTCTGTGGAGCCCCTACTCACAGTTGCCACACAGTGGACCACGCAGATGGGCTGGCATTCTGTCCTTGGCCACGTGCTGCTGCTGCCCCCTGCCCCCAAGTTGTGGTCACTTTAGTGATGCCCTAGGCACGTAGAGGCAATGTGTAACCTAACACACGGGGCGGCCACATGAGTGCACCGTGGGCCACCCCATCAGATATGCAGTTGCTTGCCCTGTGGACGCCTATTGGCTCAGATTTGCCAGCATGGCATGCTCCACATTTTCTGGGATGACGCCATGGGTAACATCTGGCAGCCACCATTCAGACAAGCAGGTGAATCCATGGCTAAAGTGGGGCAACATCGCTTTTGTTAACACCCACTGTATTAACCCTTGCTTTTTTCACTTAAGTGCCATGCTTTCATGAGTGATGACTAGAAGGCTATATATGTTTTATTTATATCTGTATCTATATCTATATATATCTTGCCATCTGTATTATATTATATACAGAATTATATCTGAATTTATATATATATAAATGCAGTGATATATCTTTATTATGGCAACCCTAACAATGTAGGAAAGACAAGGGAGGTGAAACAAAGGAGAGGGGAACGTAGGGAGACACAGAGATATATTCACAAAGTTGAGAAGTCACCGGTGCATGGACTTAGCTTAGTTACGTAGGAGATAGGAACGTAGATGATAGGAACAGGAGAAGGAGCATCAGTGAGTGATTTATAAGGGCAAGGAGCTAGGGAAAGCCTGACAGAAGTTTATAGGAATACTTGAAGGTTAAGAGGGAGGTAGCAGAGCGAATGCATTCAGGAAGATAAAAATAGAAATTATTAAAGTCGAGAGCATATGAGAAGTTAAAAAAATCTTATTTAGATTCAAGATATCATATATATACTTTTTCATGAATATTATATTTCACAGTACAAAGGCTAGGATTTAAGCAACCTCTAAGATATAAAAGTAAAGCATTCTAATGTTTGTGGTCACTGACAGCATTGAGAACTTGTTTATGACTGGAATGAGCAAGATTGTCTCAATCTTGCACCTCTCTCAGCCATCAGCATAGAAGTAGAATTAATATTGCTCTGGTGTCTGAACATTTCTCTTAAATATTTAGGTTACTACTACTCATCATTTCTTCCTGACAGGAAGAATATATAAATATTATAGAAATGATTAGTATAGTAGTATTATAGAAATTATTAGTAGTAATTGTAAGCCCCTCAGGGCAGGGACCCATCTCTAACTAATGACTGCACAGTGCCATGCACTTTGCTGGTGTTATATAAATAACAATAATAATGATCTGGACCCTCTGTTTCCTGAGCGCACCCCATATTAAGCACTCATGCCCCCAACTTCTTTGTGGTCCTCGGAGCTTGTACTAATTTTCAAAGTAGGCCCCTGAGAGGGAAAAGGTTCCACAACCTTGTCCCAAGTCAACCATGATGTGATGCAGCGGAGCATGTAGGGGCTTCCTATGGCATTTAAATTGAGGAATGATGGTCCAGTTATGTGTATCCTGTGCCAGTTCCAGAAAATGTCTTCCTCAAGTGTTTAATCAAAAACATCTAGGCACCTTTTTGTTTGAAAAGTGATCAAAATTGCACATTATTTTAGATTTATGTAAATTTTAGAATTCGTTTGGGACTTTTTTGCCTCGCTTCCTTGGTTGTTGTTGAGAGTGAATTGCTTTTGGAGTGCCTGTGCAGTTGAACGTACATTGTGGCTACTCACACAGAGAATGGATTGGTAACTTTAATGTTCCAGGGGAATTCAGAGGTGAATTCTGCATTGACTTCCAAGCTGTGTTTTTAAAGCAAATGAAGTAATTTTCTCTATCAAAACCTGTGCAATCTCTCTTCATTTGGGAATAATGTTCGACTGAATTAAAGTGGTTCCCAAACTTTTGTTTTTTTCTGAGCCCCTTTTGAGATGTAGATGTAATCCACCAGACACAAACCAAAAAGGGAAGATAAGGGACACACAAATGTATATTTAATATTCCACGCAATGAGTTTCTAAAATGAGCAATACCGTACAAAAGTGCGTACCTCTGTGACATTAAAAAACCTCAATCAATGAGAATTTCCCATAATGCAGCATAATAATGTTCAACCATAAATGGTTGGCAAAACAACTTGATCACTTGTACCCATACTCCAACCATCGCTGTGTATACTTTAGGCAGTGTACAAGATAATGTCATAAAAAAGGCAATATTATAAAATAGAACTTCTCATAATGTAGCATAATATTAATATGCAAACATACATAGTTGGAAAAACGTGATCATTTGTACACCTACTCCAACTGTTTGTATACATACTCCGTCCCCAAAATGTGTTTGTTCTTTTTTATAATATTGCCTTTTTATGACATTGTCTTTTATATTGTTTATGTATATGCAGTGATGGTTGAAGTATGTGTACAAATGATCACATTGTTTTGCCAACTATTTATGTTTGAATATTAATATTTACCAAGCCTGATTGTAATTAAATAGGGATATTTGTGTAATTGTAAGGTGACCTTGGTAGTTGGCAGCTGTTGTTTGTATATATAATGGGTGGTTTAGTATCTTTGTTAATATAGGTATAAATTGGGGGTGTAGCAGGTATTGAATGAGTTGCTGGTTGGTTATATTAATTTTAACAATGATTGTTTAATTGTAATAGAGGTGTAGTATTGGTTTAAATGTAAATGGGAGGGGATTATGGTTTACTCATGTTATTAATTTGATGTGTGTTTACATAATTGCTTTTTTTTTTTTTGCTTATATAATTGCTACGTTTTTTGTGTGTATTAATTTGGGCCGGGGCGAAAGCCAGTGCCATCAATAAAAATGAATACAAAGAATATCAACTCTCTCTCTCTACTCCCTCGCTCTCTCCCTCTGTTCAAGCTCGTCTCATCAACTGTCTCTCTGACATCTCTACCTGGATGTCTCAACGTCAACTCAAACTCAACATGGCTAAAACTGAACTCCTTATCTTCCCCCCTCATCCTTCCTCTCCTTCCTCACTGTCAATAACTATTGATGGAGTCACCATCCTGCCTGTCCCCCAAGCCCGTAGCCTAGGCTTCATCTTTGACTCACCCCTTTCTTTTAAACCCTACATTGACTCTGTTGCTAAATCCTGTCGCTTCTCCCTCCATAACATTGCTAAGATTCGCCCTTTTCTCTCTGTCTCGTCTGCCAAAACTCTTGTTCATGCTCTGGTCATCTCTCGCCTCGATTACTGTAACCTCCTTCTCACTGGCCTTCCCCGGTCTCACCTTTCTCCCCTCATCTCTGTCCAAAACTCTGCTGCCAGGGTCATCTACCTCGCCAGTCGCTTCGACCATGTGCAGCCCCTCCTCTCTTCGCTTCACTGGCTTCCCCTTCCTGAACGAATCCTGCACAAGCTCCTAGTCTTCACCTATAAAGCTCTTCACAACCTCACTCCCCCCTACCTCTCTGCACTTATCGCCCTCCATACTCCAACCCGTGCACTTCGCTCCTCCTCTGTCCCTTCTCTCACCCTCCCACGCCTTCCCTGCTCCCCTAACCGATGAGTTGCTTCTGGGTGGTGTGGTAACATCTTGTTTCAAAACACCCTCTGAAAACTTCCTTCTTGGCATGGCCCTTTGCAAGGGGCCTGAGTACTGCTTGGAAATGTTCACAGTGGGGAGTGTTCCTCTTCTCTCCCCCTCTGAAAATTTCATAGTGGTGCTCGGGTCACTTGCAAAGGGCCCTGCCAAGAAGGAAGTTTTCAGAGGGTGTTTTGAAAGAAGATGTTACCCCGCATAGCCACCCAGAAGCAACTCATCCACCCACCCGTCTGAAGGGGGCGAAGGGAAACGCATGCTCCCATGACCCACGCAGCACCCACTCATGCACTGCTGATAAATCCGGAGCGTGCCATGCAGGACAACCAAAAACGTGCGTGGCAATGGACGCCCATGCAACCCCCGCCTGTATGAACTGGGGCAGTAGACAGGTCCATTTCTCGTAAGTGTCCTGTAAACTTTGCATATCTAGCCACCCTATCTTTCCTTCGGTTTCCAAGGTAGCAAATGAAGAGCATGAGAAGGCACAGAAAAGCTACATTTATTTTCTGGTTTGTTCATTATGCTATATTAATATAAGTATTTTCATCTGCAAGTATTGATAAAGTAATTTGTTCAATACCTGATTTTTATACGGGTTCATTAATAATAAACCAGTTAGTCGACCACAGTTGGAGTTTGTTTACTTGCTGATTGGCTTTGTTTTATCTGCTCTCTGAGCTCTTTGGAGGAAAGGGAGGTCTGTATGTATTCCTGTGTATTTAGCAACGTTTTCTTACATTAGGCCAAAAAAACCTGCCTGTGAACCCACTATCACAGGGTGAAAACAGACATGACGCTAACCACCCTTTAACCACCCTTGGTGGTTATTTATGCATGTTGCAGGGCTGTATCGGTGCCCTATGCAGCCCTGCAACATGCATAAATGACCACCAAGGGTGGTTAAAGGGTGGTTAGCGTCATGTCTGTTTTCACCCACAGTTGACTGATCTGCTATGAAATCACAGAATATTCAGAATCATTCCAATTGCTGTAATGGAAGGAAAAAAGGTAGAGTGAAAGCTAAGTAGTTAAAGATGATTTAAAAAAAAAAACTTTTCCAGTTTGGTCTTAAGCCATCTGTCTTATTGTCTCCTGTTTCTTTTCCCTGCCTCCTCTCAACTACAGTAAATGTTGCAGTCTGCAGTCAGTAAACGTTGTGGGAGGGGAGGAAACTGCAGATAGGTCAGGTTGTGCAAGCAGAAGGTCAGGACTCAGAAGATGTGTGTAGGAATGTGTTAGTTCTAGGCTAAGTGACCTCCAACGTTTCCTGATTTCATCATGCATGGCAATGCATTATGCTATAGGATTAAACCACTCCTCAAAAAATATGAGTATTATTAGCAAGCATTTATATAGCACCAGCAATGTACCTGGCGCTTTACAAAGTAATTGAATAGAAACGGTCCCTGCCCCTAGGGCTTACAATCTGAGAGACAGGGGTGGGAGGAGATGAAGGAAGGGAAACAGAGGGAGAGACAAGGAGTGCAACATTCACGAGGATGCGAGGTCCCAGGTGCATGCGCTTGGCTTGGTTACATCAAGAATGATAGCTGGTTGGTCCGTGTGGTGAGGATACGAGTACACAGACCTCAGGTAACAGATTGTACTGGATGGAGGGTATCAGCAGGAGTTGGGTGAGGGCAGCAAGAAGTCGGGGAGGGCAGAGCAGAAGAGCTGGGTTTTGAGGAGGGATTTGAAGATATGAAGGGAGGGGGTGGGGCGGATGTGGACAGGGGGGGAGTTCCAGGCGTGGGGGGCAGCTAGGGAGAAGGGATGAAGGCGGTTAGGGGAGCATGGGAGGCTGAGAGAGGACAGAGGAGGAGCGGAGTTCACGGACTGGAGTACGGAGGGAAATTAGTGCAGAGAGGTAGGGGGGAGCAAGGTTGTGAAGAGCTTTATAGGTGAAGACTAGGAGCTTGTGCAGGATTCGTTCAGGAAGGGGGAGCCAGTGAAGAGAGAAGCGGAGGGGCTGCACATGGTCGAAGCGACGGGCAAGGTAGATGACCCTGGCAGCAGAGTTTTGGATGGAGATAAGGGGAGAAAGGGGAGAGCGGGGGAGGCCAGCGAGAAGGAGGTTACAGTAATCGAGGCGAGAGATGAGCAGGGCATGAACAAGGGTTTTGGCAGAGGAGACAGAGAGAAAAGGGCGAATCTTAGCAATGTTATGGAGGGAGACACGTCCTGAAAACGGATCTTTAGATAAAGACTATTGCCTATGGAATATTCATCGGTAATCTGCTTTTTCTCTAATCTTTGATTATAGTCTCTTTTGGACTAAGAGCCGTTCTTTAATTCGTTTTATTACATATTGGATTTGTCTGGCATGTTTTTTGGTTGTGATTAAAAACAAATCCAGAGTTGTTGTCAATGTAGAAAATACTAATTAGGTCTTTACTGAAGTTGTGCCATTGGTATTAGGAGAAAGAGTTTCATTGTGAAGAACGTAGGATGTCATTACAGATAAGGACTGATCTTATATTTTTCCAAATTATAAGTTTTGTATCCAGGTTATTTTCTGAATAAAATAAAAAGTTGTGACTGTCATCCTTCTTTCCTCTTGCAAACCCATGGTGGGGGAAGGATGACAATTAATATAGCCTTGGGTTGGTTTATCCCTCTGTATTGTGAAAGTCTCCCTTCTTGAGGAAGGTGGTTTTTTGGTTGTTTTTTTTTAGAAGCAGGTGTGATTGATGAGACCTTATCATCAGACAATGTCCAATACAGCTGCACTACCAGACAAGTGGCATAGAACAGTGGTTTTCAACCACAGCTCCGTAGACTAATATTAGTCTTCTATCTGGGCTGGGACTGGTATTGGACACGTGGCTCACTTGCTGTATCTGCAAGCTCTTTCTCCAGTCAAAAAGAAGAGTGCTCACGAGCAACGTAGGAAAGAGTGATGATTTGACATAAGTAGGCTTTTCCTTTCAAAAAGTGTAGACCTGAATACCGTGGTGAGGGCACTGCCCTGATTGCTTTCTACAGTACTGCCCTTTCCGGGTGATGCTTTTCTTGGGACAGCTCCAAGGAGTGAGTACTGGAGATCACTCAGTGCTGCCCACAGCAAGCTGGACTGACTCCACTTGGAAGCAGGAGTGCTGGGATGGAACTTAGGCCTAAATCCCATCTCTGGGACTCGCGGTGCCTCTGTGGCCTATGGGGGATGGGTGGAGGAGGCGACGGCGGGTGAGCAGCCCATCCCATGGACGCCCATCCACCTCCACGCATGGAGCATCTGTCATTGGAACCCGTTGCTCCATGTGTGGGCAATGGGTGGAGGTAGGCCGGGTGTGGGAGCATGCATACACCCCTGCCCACCTGCCACGACAATCCCACAGACGCCACCACCCACACGCATGGGCAAGGGGGGAGCGTTCATGCAAAAAAGGCCTAAGGCTGTTTGCCCACATTACCTGACCCAGCAAAACTCCCAGTGTGGAATCTCATGGCTGGGAATTTTATGCTTATCTCTGAATGTGGGTGCAGGGGTAAAAACGTCATCAGCCGGGTCTTGCGGCATTTTTTTCTTATTAATGACCGGGCTGGATTTTGAGCCCTGTCATTCATAAGAGAAAATACCGCAGGTCCCGGCTGATGACGTTTTACCCCCCACACCACTGTTCAGAGATAAACATAAAATTCCCAGCCATGAGTTTCCGTGGTGGGAGGTTGCTGGGCCAAGTAACATGGGCAAGCAGCCTTACATTTGGTGTTGAATGGGGAGGCAGTGTTTTTCTTTGGGTGGTAAAATAGAGGTAACAGTTCCCTGACACTGTATATCCAGGACTTGGATGGAGGGCATTTTCACTCTAGGACTATTTTTCTTTTAATTTACCTTTGCTTATATTCCTCCCAACAAACCTGAGGTTCACCTTCAGAGCATTCTTAAGGCTTGTATGTTTACCAAGACTTGTTTCTCAAGGTTTGTTTGACAATGACTTGAGGAATTGTTATTGTTCATGCTGGTTTAGCTGATAATAGTGTTGTGAATTAACATAGATATTAACCAAAGGACTTGACTTAGAGAGAAAAATAAATATTTTATCATGCTGTTAACCTCTATCTGTAGTTCTTAATCCTTTTTTGTAGGGTTTTCTTTCCAAATAAATATTAGATTTATTAAAAAAAATAGCAAATATACACTACAAGAATCAAACTGCTTTCCATGAACATTGCTGGTACTTTAAAAATATTCAGTTTGGATACGGTAGCAAAGACCGTTCCTTACAAATGCTAATACATGCACGCTTCACACAATTGTAGTTCCATTGAACTCAAGTTAAGCACATTTGCTTTTTATTCAGATGGGATCTAATTCTGCAGAAATCCATTAGGAAAATAGGCACAAGTTTGGCTGATAATACAAAAGAGCTTTAAAACTTTTTTTAAAAGGTAATTTTACTTGAGTGTTCTGGGTGGAGAAAGTAATATGTTATCCACAATAATATTGCTGTTTAGAAAGTAAATATTTCAATACAGCTAAGGAACTTCATTTTTTATAAAACTGTTTCCAGTTTTTAGGACTTACCTTTTTTTGGATGAGGCCGTTTTTACATGGACTCTGCTGGGAGTGTGTTCAGTGTGGGGGTGTCTGTGTAAATGCCGCTTGGTGGGTGGGTGGGATGGATGGATGTTTGTTCGTGTGAACAGCACAGGCAGTGGGTTGGGGGTGCGTGCGTGCTCCTGACACACACCCACTTCCACCCATCACCCACCCACTGAGCCATCCGGCAAACTGGAGGAGGCTTCATGGGTAGAGGTGGGTGTGCACCCATTTCCACCCACCTCCACCCACTGTGGCAGCACACACACCCCAATCACTGCCCGTGTAAAAAGTGCCTAGGTTTAAATACTTAGGGTGTAACGCAGCTCCCATTGAAGTCAGTGGCTTAACACTCATTGGCCTCGGGCTGCTTGCGAGTGTTCAGGGAGAGGCGGGGACTAACGTGAGTTTAACTCATGTTAGCGTGAGCACGTGAAATCCCCACTCATGCGCGGGGTTTTTAGCATTATTTTCCCATTCTCCTGTTAAATTCAATAATGTGATGCAGGACTCAAAATCCAGCCCTGTATCACGTTATTGAATGAACGGGACAATGGGAAAATAATGTTAAAAACCCCATGCGCATGAGCGGGGATTTCATGTGACTGTGCTAACGTGAGTTAAACTCATGTCAGTCCCCTCCTGAACGCCAGCAAGCGCCCTCAGTGAGAGCTGGATTGCACCCTGCCTTTGACTTCTGTAATTCAGGAATGCCATAGGTACAGTATCTAATGGCAGTTTCCATTAAATAAATATAATTGATGTAGAAATGTTGCATGAGTTAAAATTTAACATATAAAATCAGTTTCTGTATTTGACCTACTTTTCTTTCTACATTTTGAAAGGAACTAGCATTTGTAAAGTACTGATTTCTTTAGTAAGGTCTGAGTCAGTGGAAATTTTTCCTTTGAGAATACCATCAGTCCCTTATTGAACTCATTCTGCAGCGCATGATATCAAGTTTATTTGTCTATGTAGCCTTTATTCTCAGACCCTGAGAAATGTATATGTTGCTGTAATACTGTATTCTTAACGAAACAAAAAAAGTACGTTAAAAAAAACCCCCAACAAAACTGCAGCACAACATCCACTGTAACAAAACTTAAACCTCAAAAATCATAGAAATTAATTACACTTAATTCTCCAATTTATTCCAGTGACTTTGCTGAGCCGGAATTTGAATTAATAATTCAAAATCACCAACTCACCACCTCAGCATCAGTATTACGGCACTGCCTTAAACTCTGTCTTTTCACGTACATCTTAGAACTTGAGATTATACAACTGCTCCAAAAATTAAAGTGAAATGTATAATTAATATACAATGTAGTAATTAACATAAATGTATAAAAATACAATTCCATTGAACCTGTCCTAGATAGAAAGACAGAGTTTAAGGGGGTGTCGTAATGTTGATGTTGAGGTGACGAGTTGGTGATTTTGAATTATTAATTCAAATTCTTGTTCAACAGAGTCGTTGGAATAAATTGGAAAATGAAGTATAATTATTTTCCATGCTTTTTGAGGGGAGGGTAAGTTTTGTTATAGTGGATGTTGTTAAATAGTTTAATTGGTTGTTTTTCTGTGGGTTTTTTAAAGGTAAGTTTTGTTTACAAATGAGCCCACCTTTAACTTTTTTTAAAAAATAAGGGTTTTTTTGGTTAAGAAATTTCCAAGATTTTTCAGATGCGAGGAATGTGAATTTTAACATATCATCTGCCTTCCCGCCAGCCTTCATGATTGTAGAGCCATGGTCACCTCCTTGCAGCGGTCAAGAAGTAGATATAAACAACCAGATATACTTTAAGCTCTTGGGGGAGGTCGTGAGAGGGTTCGGGGTGCGTTGTCACCAATACACTGATGATACTCAGCTGTACCTCTCCTTTTCAATGGACCCAGACCCTGCTATCTCGGTGCTATCCCAGCGTTTGGAGGCCGTGGCGGAATGGATGTGGCAGAGCAGACTGAAGCTCAACCCCGATAAGACGGAGGTGATGTTGGTGGGGAGAGCGAGGGAGGTAGTGGCCCCCCTGATTGGGGGGTTTTGCCCTCCTATAGCTCAGCAGCTCCGGAGTCTGGGGGTGATATTGGATGCGGATCTCCGCCTGGAGCGGCAGGTGGAGGCAGTCGCAAAGGCTGCTTTTCGCCAGCTGCATCTGGTGTGGAGGCTGCGTCCGTGTGGAGACTCCAGCCGAGAGGAGTTGCCATCCCCCTCTCTCTAACCCGACCAACCAGCCAGGGCAGGGATATCCCTTGGCAGCCACAGCCCCTCCGTGCTGTGCATGCCCTCCGCATAGCTGATGCTGCCATGCTGCCAGCCTGAGGGAGGGAGATGGGATGATAGGCAGGAATCCCAGGCAGTAGCAGGCAGCTGGAATGCCTCACCTCCCGAGGGGTGGTTCCGAGTCAGGGACAGAGCTGGGCCCACTTGGATCCTGCTCAGCTCTAGCCTCCCAGTCTCTCCCCTCTCCTTTCCCAACTTGAGATGGGAAGATCCTGATGGATAATAAGTCGCATTCTTATCCACACTTGTTGCATTAAAAAAATCTGCAGATCTTTCTGCTCCTGGGTATTTATTAAATTAGAAGTTATTTTACTTTTCATATTTATCTGATAGTTTTTGGAAAAGACAAACTTGAAGCCAAGGAAAGGCGGAATATAGTGTGGATAAAACAAATATGCCCAAATATTAAAGATTTTTTATTTATTTTTTATTTGAGGGTAGGGGAAAGTGCCTCCACTTTTTTTTTTTCTTCCTAAAGTGCTACTTCCATCCCTTCCATCTATAAGAATACCAAAACGAAATGCCATTCTCATTAGTTGATGCAAGTCTTCATATTATGATTGGGTGTTTTTAGACAAGCACCTCCCCACCCATCACTCACTCACCCACCCATCACCCACCCCTTCCTCTTCCCCTTCTCCACGCCCCTTCCATGACCTGCAGGCCATTAACCCTCTAGACATTAAGCCTCCTCTCTCTCCCCCCTTCTCCCCTCAGTCTTCTCCTCCTCCTCCTCCCCTGACTCTGCCATTTCTGCTTTCAATGCTTCTCTCTCCACCACCCTTGACTCCCTTGCCCCCCTCTCCTCACACCCTACCCGCTCCCACAACCCCTGTCCTTGACTCACCCCCAGTATCCGTCACCTCTGCTCCTGCACCCGTGCTGCTGAACGCCTTTGGCGCAAATCCCACTCTCATGCTGACTTCCTTCACTTCAAATTCTGTCTCTCCTCCCTTATTTCTTCTGTCTCCCTCGCTAGACAGAACTACTACGTCTCCCACATTGAGTCCTGTTCTCCACCTTTGACTCCCTCCTCAAGCCCCCCTGTCCTCTTCCTCCCTCTTCCCTTTCTGCTCAGGATCTTGCTTCCTTCTTCACCTCCAAGATAGACAAGTTCCTCCTCTACATCGCTTCCCGCTCCTCTGCTCTTCCTACTCCCTCCCCTTTCCCTCCTCCCCCTCCCCCGTCCTTCCCTCCCACCTCCCTTGAGGAAATCTCATCCCTGCTGTCCTCCTCCAACCCTTCC
>QEPC01010260.1:152656-164907 GCA_003113815.1 Sphenodon punctatus
GTGGGGCTTCCCTTGGTTCTGATTCGGAGGCTGCAGCTGGTGCAGAATTCAGCAGCCTGTCTCCTTACGGGGACGAGGCAACAGGAGCATATTACACCTGTGCTCCGCGCTCTGCACTGGCTGCCTATAGCGCACAGAGCCAGATTCAATGTGTTGGTGTTGATTTATAGAGCCCTATACGGTCTGGGCCCCTGATACCTTGGGGAGCGCCTCGCCTTCTGTGCCCCAGGGCGGCCCCTGCGGTCTGCCAGGGGCGCCTTCCTGGAGGTCCCCCATGTTAAATGGGGGGCTACGATGGAGAGGGCGTTCTCAGTGGCCGGGCCGTGGTTTGGAACTCCCTCCCGGAGGAAGTGCACCTGGCCCCGGGTCTGATGGCTTTTCGCCAAGCCTGTAAGACCTGGCTGTTCGCCCAGGCCTTCGGAGGGGAGGGTGAGAGGGTAGGGTAGAGAGGGGGAATGTTTGTGGGGGGGTAGTTTTAAATTATTTATATTGTGGTTTTATGTATTTTATTATTGT
This sequence comes from Sphenodon punctatus, assembly GCA_003113815.1. Lineage (NCBI taxonomy): Eukaryota > Metazoa > Chordata > Lepidosauria > Sphenodontia > Sphenodontidae > Sphenodon > Sphenodon punctatus. The sequence continues at coordinate 153,173 of QEPC01010260.1, forward strand.
TTTAGTTGTGAGCCGCCCCGAGATGCCGTGGGCATGAGGGGGCAGCCAATAAATGTAAATAAATAAATAAATAAATACATTTAATTAATATTTTTTTTAAAAAAAATTACCCCACTCATCCTGCTACAGGCAGCTCTGGGTGGCTTACAAACAATAATCAAAACACTTAAAACAATCAAAACAAGGAGGAATTAAAATACCCTAACCACCCACCACCCTAACCCATTCCCCACACCCTCCCCATCAAAAGTCAGGTGGAACAGCCACGTTTTACAACAGAGTCGAAAAGAGGGGAGATCCGGGGTCAGACGGGCCTCCACCATCAGGGAGTTCCACAGCCATGGAGCAGCCACCCTCCCCATCATGACCCCCTGGCAGACTCGGGGTACCGCAAGGAGGGCACCTCCGATGACTGCAGGAGCCTATCCAGGTCCTGGAGGGTGAGGCGGTCCCGCAAATAGATGGGGCCAAGGCCGTTTAGGACTTTATAGGCAGTAAGTAAATTATTAACCAGTACTAAATTCATGCCTAGTTTACTGTTGGCTTGTGCTTTGTCGTTTTCCTCCAGTTTGCCCCCAGAGATAGAAAGTAGGTGATATGCAAGAGGGAAGCAGTGTTAAGGCAAGGGGCTGATCCATAGTGAGTAAATGCACTTCCTTCCCTGCCTAATAGGGCACAATGTATGAGAAATGTCAGGAGATTTCTCTCACAGAGGCTGCAGATCACAACTGTGGAAAGTGTCCCATTAGTGAGAAAATCTCTCTCTTAGTTAAACATCTTAGTCTCCCTTGAACATGTGAGTGATCATTTGTAAGTTTTTGTATTGTTTAATCAGATTTAAGTATAGCAAAAAGAAGTTTAAGGGGCAGTGCAGCGAAACGTTCTGGAGATTTTGTAGTAATCATTGAGCAATCATTTCTGTAGAAACTACTCTGCTTATATGGGCTCTCTCTGGCCCTTTTTACACAGGCAGTGGTGCAGGGTGGGGTCAACGTGCGCGACGGTCCGTGTGCAGTGGGTGGGAGGTGGGTGTAGATGGGTGCACGCCCAACTACACCCACCTCCACCCATCCCCCCCATGCACGGAGCAACCAGCGAAAATGGTGGTTGCTCCATGTGTGGGGGATGGGTAGAGGTGGGTGTGCATGGGAGCATGCACACCCACAACCCGCTGTGGAGTTTCTACAAGACTCACCCACTCTGGAACATCCAGATTTCTGGGTGACCATGCGTGGGTGCCACCCGTGTAAATAGGGCCCCCCTCTCTCGCCCCTGTTTTTAATTACTAATGCTGTTTCCACAAAAATGGAATCTACCACTTGTTAATCCTCTTTACTGCAGCTAATTATATCTGATACAGTTGGTGCTTTCAAGTGCATGTTGAGAAATAAGCCACCATTAGACAATTGAATTTCCAGACCCTGCTACAATATGGGAAAGAATGAGGCTGACGTCCATATGCTTCCACCTCCCATTGGATTAAAGATCCCAAGAAGTGGCCCTTTCCCCCCAGATAATAAGATATCTTGACTTTCTTCCTCCTGCTCCTAGAGAAAGCCCTTCTTTCTTTATCAAAGGTCTATGAGCCTAGATTTTGTACTCAACTGATTCAATTTTAATTATAATACGTATCCTTTACATAGCACTTCAAGTGTGGAAAGCACTTTGCAGTTGTCATCTATGTTAATTATTATTAATTATTTTATTTTATTTATTTATATAGCACCCCTTGCAACATCCATGTGAGGTAGATAGTTCAGTGTTATTATTCCCATTTTACAGATGAGGAAATGAAGATGAGATCTAGTAACTTGCCCAAGGCCACCCATTGAATCCATGACCCATTGAGTCCATGGTCAAGCCAGACCTTAGAACTTGAGTCTTCCAGCTTCAAACCCTAAAATCTATTCACTGGAGAACACCAGCTTTCTTCTCTTTACATACAGGCTTAGTATACTTTGTACACTGAATACCACTAGAAGGAACTGTAGCCTTATTCAACAGCAAATGTAAAAAATGAATGCTGAAACAAAGTATGTATCAGTTGAGCATAACATTTAAATGGGAGAGATTAAAAAGTGGTATGGCGTAGAGATTTTGTTGGCTTAAGTTTGGGGTGGCTTCGTTATTGAAGTGACGAGTTATTGCCAGGGACCCATCGGCAGCCATTGGGTGGAAACAGAAGTAATGGCAATGCCAGGCCAGGAAACTGCAGCAGACACGGCCCAGGCTGGTTTGGGCCACCCAGTGCACGTTTCTGCAGCCAAAGAGGGCGGGGAGACACATGAATGTACAGCCAGCCGACTGCGCCCTCACGTTGCACCCACCGCCCCGCCCCCTGCCATGACGAGCAACCATGGCAGACCCAGGCCGGGTCATGGCGGACCACACCACACGTGATAGCCCACTGTGACCCACTCTGCCCTGATGAGGCGAGCTTAGCGTAGGCTGTGACTTGGAGCTAAACCAGGGGTCAGAGCCTGGGCTAGCCTCTGAAATGGCCCGGTGCAATCCTGGGATTACATCTGGTGGCCCCTTAACGGATGTGCCAGTGGTTCATGGGCCAGAACATGGAAAAGCAGGGCACAGCAGGCCACCGTCATGTCTCTTTTTATCCATTGCTGCCAATAGAGAAAACACAGTAAACATGGGTCCCCGGTTATTGCAGGTAATCCCCAATAAATGCAAATATAACTGTTGTGCTATATGAAAATGGCCATTTTATAATAATAATAATAATAATAATAATTCAGAAGCTTTGCATATTGAAGGTTGCATGCTGGTGAGATAGTTAAAGGTGTATGATTATATTGGAGTTGTGCTATGGTTTTGTGACTTGTTACATGTAAGTCATCTACCCAAGAGAGACATATGGCCTAAAAAGAGAGTGTGATTGCTGTGTTGGTCCAAAATGTATGAGATAAAAGCAAATAGTTTAGATGATGTCTTTTTATCTGATATGCATTGCATCAGACTGAGAGTCAGGAGTACTGCTTGGTCATTCACTTGCTGTGTTACTTCAGTCAAATTATTTACTACTTTTAATATCATAACTCCTGTAGGTCCTAATCAACCTCTTCCACAGTTTACCAATCTTTAGAATGAAGTTAATGGTGCTTACCTCAACGGGATTTGGAAAAGTAATATGAATGAAAAACTATATATAAGGGCTAATTGTTTTTTGTTTTTTTTAAAAACAGTGTGCACGCACATTCCTCCCCATATTTCAAGTAGTTGAGTAGAGACAGAAACCGTACCTCCAGACTCAAAAACAACCCCACATTCAGACAATGCAAAATTCTCTTATGATTGGGACTACTTGCTGAGTATAGAAGTTTACTCACCAGGTTGGGACTTGCAGTATGGAAGGGGTCCCTGCAGTGTAAAAACCCACTTGCCAGTTGAAAATATTTACCACAGGAGTGTGGAGTTTTACAGCCCTGCTTATACAAAAATACCCCCCACCCCAATGATTCATGGAGTGCAGAAATGCTCCTCATAATAATGGGTGGAAAAGTGTTCCTAATTTGCATAAGTTTGTATGTGCTGATTTGTGTAAATTTATGCAAGTTTACAAGAGCTTAGCCTGAACTTTAGGCTGGGCTGAATTTTAAAAAAATATAATAATCACAATCATTTAACATCCTTCTTATATAAATCAGACTTGAAAACTGCAGTTCAGAACTTCTTAAAAAATGAAGCTTGCTGTTTTTTAAAATCAGTCTCTTGAGAAGAGAGCCAGTGAGGTATAGTGGTCAAGAGCACGTTACTGGGAGTGGGAGGTAGGTGAAAGCCACCAGTTCAGGACTTATCCTGCTCCATGAACTCCCTGGATGACGGTGGGCCTGTTACAGATCTCTCAGCCTAACCTACTTCACAGGGTTGTTGTGATTACTAGCTTGTCATTCTTATTACTAGTTGAGTTAATTAGTTTAATGTTAATGGTTAAATGTTAATTGTTAAAGTTAATAAGTTGAAATGTGAGCCACTCTGAGCCGAGGGGAAACGAAGGGATACAAATTGAAATAAATAAAATAACTAAGAAGAGTACTTACTTTCCATTAGTACATATTAATGTACTTTCCGTTAGTCAAGCAACTGTTTGTTAAAAAGCTGTAGCAACACTAACGGCGTGGCTGAGTAGCTATGCTTTGAGTCTGCTACACTAGTTCCCAAACTGTTTTGGCCCATGCCTTTTCTCAACTGCATCTGAGGTGGCATTGGGGATTTGGGAGCTGTTAGTGTTCCTTGATTAGAGCTCACACAGAAGCCTGCCCCCATGCCTGCAGCCAAGCATTTATAGGGGTTTCTTTCCCATATGGTGGTGTCTGGCATGTAATAAGGGCTGAGTTTATCCTGTAGTATTTCCCACAGTTAAGTTACTTGAAATGTTTCTTTCTCATGTAGATTCTCTGATGTATAGTGTCAAGCTTCTACTGAAACTTTCTTCTCACTCCTGGTGTGTAAATATACAGGGGTTTTCCTGCATAGATTCTCTGATAGCTCATAATCCAATTCTAAGTGGATTCTCTGACAACTTGTTAGCTCATTGATACACAGTAACCATTGCTTAATATGGAGGCTGGACTCAAAAGCAAAATAGCAATCTTTAAAAGCATACTTGAAAAAATTAAATCATGATAGATAGATTAGATTTAGAAATTAACATATGTAGTCATTTTAACAGCAATGGTGAGGTGTAAAATGTAGTTTCTTTAACTTTCCAGAAGCAGAAATCAGCATTATAAGTTTGGGAAATACTACACTTGGCTATAATTAAAGGATGGTGTAGATAAGGAGAGTAACATCAAGCAGCATCTTCTGTTGTCTAATCATTGTTTCTTATCTGGTCATTATGGCCTACTCATTTTGAAGAATGATTCAATACTATTAATTAGCCCTGGCAGAATGAGTTCAGGTTCAACCATCCAATTATTGCACTAAGAATAAACCCTATGTATTTTTGTTCTTTTTTCTTTTGCAGTGGTCTGTCAATTATACTTGCATTGTGCTGTTACTTTTAATTAGAAGCGATGTAGGTTCAGGCATTTCAGTATATGGGTCTTCAGCACATCTGCTATTTTGTTTTTAATTACACAGTAGTCTTAAATCTCATTTGTGAAAGATAGTGGGTGTTGATGGAAACTTTTCCAGCTAAACTGAATGGTTGATGATTTTATTAGTTAACTTTACAGACATCTGTTTGAAATTGTTGAGAAAAAAATATGCTTAGTTGCATGTGCACATTATAAATATATAAATGTGGAATTATTGTTCTGGAAGATTTATATTCCTTTTCATTCAAATACTTTAAAACTGATAGCATTTGCATCTGAGTACTTATTTTCTGTAAATATGGTTAAAAATAAAGGGAAGTTGTACATAAAAACCAGAGCTTCAAAATAGTACGGCTGCAACACCGCTGATTTGTCGAACTTGTCATTTACATTTGGAATGCCCTAATCCGTCAGTCTGTTGGGGAAGTATTAATTTTTCTTTAATGTTTGTCTTAAGTTTAATATGTTTATGGAAATCTAAGCCACTTCTGAATTAACTAGAGAGGGCTCAGAATTTCTGTCATTGTAGCATAGGACAGATACCGTATATACTGGTAATTGGCTAAATATTTTGGGTCCAATCCAGTAGCCCACATATGTCCCCCACAGGCGCAGTGCTCGGGCCAGAACATGTGCGTGTGTAACCGTGCACGTGTGCAGCACAGCCATGCGGGGCAAAGGCGTAACCTGAGCCAATGCGACCCTCGAGTCCACGCAACCTGCAGCCTGGGGGATGGAGCAGGCTGTGCTGTTCGCACGCATTCTGGCCATGTGGCACACGTAGGGGGCAGCGGATGCGGGTTATGTTAGTCACATCTTGGAATGGTCTGAATAGATGGGTCTCCTATAGGGTAGTGTAGTTCCTTTTCTGTGATAAATGGGATATGGAAGAATCTGTCAGCTGAGCAACAAATGAAGACCTAACGTTCTTAAATGTAAACTGAAGTGATGATTGTATGCATGGCCTCTGACACGAGTGAGAGGGGACCATCCGTGTAATAACTGGGATAAAACCTTAGTTTCCACATAGCTTTTTTGGAAGTAACTTTTAATGAAAAGATTTGATAGGTTTGTTGTTGTTTTGCCTCTGTCAGTCTGTTTGTAATTCCATCTGTGACATTTGTTGTTCTGTTAGTATTGAGGAATAATTCTGGTAAAAGCGATTCAGGATTGTCTTGAGTCCACCTGATTTTGTTGTGTTTTAATACTTGAAGTGCAGCAAATGGAAATATAGTAGTCAGATTCTGCCAGGTTGATGGTAGAATATTATTTGTACTAATTTATGTGGCTGAGAAAGAAGATGAGAAGGGAAAGTTAAACATGATTTCAGAAAAGAATTTTGATTTTAAAGTATTGTGGTCTAGAATAGTAATTGATAAATTTCTGAGCACAAGTATTCCTTGGTTCAGAATGGATTTTCATAAAACAGTATACAATGAGTTGTCAATTTTATTATCCAGAGATAGCAACTTACTAAGCAAGGATACTGTAACGTCTTTGGGCCGTTTCACAAGGGCGCCCCACCACCCACCCACATGTGGGGGGGGGGGGGGGGGAACGTCCGTGTGGTGGTTGTGGCAGGGGTGGAGGGAATGGGGAGGCGTCCATTTGAACACCTCAACTATTGGAGGGAATTTTTGCATGCGCACTTCTGCACTCCACCAATGGCAGATGCTCTGTGCATGGAGGTGGGTGGGTGTCTCTGGCAGCGCACCCCCACACACCACACTCCGCGCCGCCCACCCATCACCCATGCACCTGCGTCTGTTTGAAAAGGGCCTTTAATCCACTCTTTCCTACCCAGTAAAATATAGCATGTAGAGGATATCCTGACAGTATAGGTATGTTCCCCCATTTTTGTGCACACTAACTTCTTTCCTACAATTTTTAGTTGGGTTGCCTATTCTATACTACTGTAGGCCAGATTTTTCTGGTTTCCAGATAATGGATATGTGAGTTCTGTGCACTTTCACTACAATTGGTTTTTTTTAAAAAAATCAGTTCGGTGGCTCTCTAGCCATTGGTTTTTTAAAAAATAAATAAATAAAAAATAAATTTCTTTTTTAAAGTAATTAACATTCTGTACTATATGAGATCTTCAGACTACAGTTTGGAGGGGCGGGTAAGGGGGATCCCCTTCCTAGAAAGATGATGCCCCTTCGACAACACAGCGGTGGAAACTGTGGAACACATTCTTCTGACTTGTCACCTTTATGACAAACGAAGAAGGAAGTATTTGCTTCCTCTCCTGAAGGAGCTACCATGCAGATCTGACTCCATCTTGACTCGATGGCTCTTGGGAGCTAAGAAGGAGCAGTTTTGGTGGAATGTTGCCTGCTTTTTGATACAAGCTACCCAGTTGCGCAGGAATTTCCTGGAATTCAAGGGGGCTTGTGACACTAGCTAGATAGATAAGCAAGGGAGGCTACGGGGGTGAGTTCCTATCTCCCTTGGTCCTCAAATTGATGACACTTTATTTTGCCCCTTTGGGATTGATCAGAGCGATTGCTCTTTTTGTACAAAATTTTAACTAGCATTTACATTGTATTTATGTATTTTGTATTTTATCCTTATATAGAGTATACGAGTTATGTGCCTAAGGCCTGTGGACCTTGTGAAAGATGCCTTATTAGATCACTTTGTTAAGTGATAAGCATCATCTCCTGTATGGTATTGTGTATTTTAATGATGGAATTGTGAGGAAGTAATGGCCTATGGCTACACTGAATAAAGCAATTGAATTGACTACAGTTACAGTACAGCCATATAGTCTAATCTTTTGAAAGGTAGTTGTCCATTGAAAGATTCTGGATCAAAACTTAATTTCCCAATTTTGGACTCTGCACATGCCTTACCATTTGTTTCACTATCTACTTGGACGTTTGTGCCCTATGTATATTAAAGAGTTATTGAGTGCCTACTTTCAAGGTACATACTATAGCTTGTTTAGGTCCAACATCTGACTTCAAATAAATTGTTTCAATACTTATGAATAGCCATATATTGTTAATATGCCATCAACGTAGTAACTAGGAGTGCCATACATGGTTATGAAACATTAGTTCTGTCCTAGAAGGCTATACTTACTTCTGCTTCCTTGTTGATGAAATGCATTGTTGGATGATGAGTTACTGATAATTGTTCCTGGTTGAAAATTAAGCAACGTTTCCCCATCCAAATTGCTTCAGAAACAGATTTCTAAAGCCAAAGAAGTAATAAACACAGTAGAAATGGCAAAAGTGACAACACAATTGAAACGTATCAGATTTTATTATTATAACAACAAAACAAGGAAAGGTTTGGTCCGCTTAACTAGGTCCAAACAACAAAAGGCTTTTATAACTGAAATCTCTCAAGAGGGAGGAGACAGCTGCAGAGAGCAGGAGCAGATCCAACGGGTGTTTCTGGATTTCCATAAATCATTATATGCTTCCACGAATTCCAATCCAGCTGAAATTAAAAAAAATTGAATGACATTAAGTTACACAAATTAAATAATGCCCAGATAGCATTCTTAAACACCCCTCAGCCCTGGAGGTTCAAGAATCAATTGAAAGTATGAAAAACAACAAAGCAAATGGACCAGACCTAGTGAGCTCTATAAAACTTTTGCACAACTCCTATGCCCTCACTTAACAATTTTTAATGATATATAAATAACCGGGACTATGCCACAGTCTTTTATGGGTCACAGATTACTCTAGTCCCCAAGCCAAGATGACAGCAGGATAAATGTGGTAGCTATAGACCCACTTCGCTTCTTAATAGCGATTTAAAATTTTTTGCTAAGGTTTTAGCTACCGGACTTAAGGAGGTGTTTGGAGAGATAGTACACCCAAACAAGACTGGATTCATACCTGGAAGGCAGGGCACTGACAATATTAGAAAGGTTGTAAACCTAATACATTCACAGAAAAATACGAAGGAGCCTGCCATGATCATTACCACCGACGCAGAAAAGGCATTTGAATTTCTGGAAACAAGTTTTTGTTTGCCCTGTTAAAGAAATTAGGTTGTGCTGGTAGTATTTTAAGGTGGATTATGGCTATTTATCTTCAGCCTCAGTCCTTGTTATGAATAAATGCAGTGAACACAGAAACCTTTAAATTACAGCGTGGGACATGACAGGGGTGTCCTTTATCCCCCCTACTGTTTAATATTACTCTTGAAGGATTAGCGGCAGCAATTTGCCAAAATAAGGACGTTAAAGGCATTTAAGTGGGTGAACAGCAATATAAATTAGCCTTATACGCCAGTGATTTAATTTTATTCTTAAAAATTCCAGATTACACCCTACCACATCTGCTCAACATAATCGAGTGGTTTGGGAAAGTGCCTGACTACAAGATTAACAAGGACAAATCCTAGTCTCAGTTGTTTGCCCATTCAGAATTGGAAAAAAGCCGAATCAAACAATTATCCCCCTTCCTAGACAGCTCCAAATTATTTAAATATTTAGGTGTAACTCTTACTCTAGACTGTAAAGGCCTTTATAATGCTAATTTCCCCCCAGTACTGACCATAAGAGAGGAATTTGCAGAGTGGAAGGACTTGATGTGTTCCTGGCTTGGATGAGTAAATATTTTCCATATGATTGCGTTACCTAAACATATATAAGCTCCTAGCCCTACAAATTGACATACTATCATAGTTTTTTAAACAAACTGATTGTTTGATTAGGGATTTAGTTTGGAATGGGAAAAAGCCAAGACTCAAAGTGGCAAATATGTTAAAACCTCTTGATAGAGGAGGACTAAATTCTCCTGAGCTGAGGCTGTATTATAAGGCAGTGATCCTGGCAGCCATACAAAATTGGTACAAACAACCGGAATGGATGGGCATGGAACATGACATGCTGAATGTCAGGTCATTCCAGGAAGTATTAGTGGATGAGGGAGTAGTTTCATTTAAAACAAAAAGGGAGCACCCCTTGATACACCCAGTCTTTAAACATTGGAGATGATTAAAAGGAAGTGGGAGATAAATATCAAGCATCACCATTCTCCCAAATTGAAGCATGTGTGTCTGATGGGAAGAGAAATTGCCATCCAATTGAGAGAACTGCGTGAGAGGGGTATAAGTAAAGCATTTCAATTGTTTACCCAGGGAAAATTTAAATCTATACAAGAACTTGAGAATTTAATACCCGAGACCTTGAGAATTTAATTTAATCTCCTCCCCCCTCTCTCTCCTTCCCTTCCTGTGAGGCTCACTCTGTGCGCCTCTACTCCTCCCTCCATCTCCGTGCCGCTATCATCTACCGCCCTCTGGCTCTCTCTCTTCCTTTCTCTCTGAATTCGAGTCCTGGCTCACTTTCTTCCTCTCCGACAATACCCCCATTCTCATCCTCGGTGACTTCAGCATTCACGTTGATGTCCCTTCCTAGCCCTCCATCTCGCTTCCTCTCACTAGCCTCCTCCTTTAACCTCCACCTTTGGAACAACTCCCACGCCCACACTAATGGCCATTCTCTTGACCTCATCTTCTCTAGGAACTGCTCTGTCTCTGATCTCTCCTTCGATTCTCATCCCATCACTGACCACTTCCTTGCCTCTTTCAGTGTCTCCCACGCCCCTTCCGTGACGTGCAGGCCATTAACCCCCTGGACTTTGCCTCCTCTCTCTCTCCCCCTTTCTCCCTTCAGTCTTCTCCACTTCCTCCTCCTCCTCCCCTGACTCTGCCATTACTGCTTTCAATGCCTCTCTCTACACCACCCTTGACTCCCTTGCTCCCCTCTCCTCCCGCCCCGCCTGCTTCCACAACCCCCATCCTTGACTCACCCCAGTATCCACCACCTCCGCTCCTGCACTCATGCTTCTGAACGCCTTTGGTGCAAATCCCACTCTCATGCTGACTTCCTTCACTTCAGATACTGTCTTTCCTCCCTTACTTCTGCTATCTCCCTCGCTAGACAGTATTACTATGCCTCCCGCATTAAGTCCTGTTCTCGAGACCCTCGCTGCCTGTTCTCCACCTTTGACTCCCTCCTCAAGCCCCCATGTCCTCCTCCTCCCTCTTCCCATTCTGCTCAGGATCTTGCTTCTTTCTTCACCTCTAAGGTAGATAAGATCTGCCTCAACATTGATTCCCACTTCTCTGCTTTTCCTACTCCCTCCGCTCTCCCTCCTCCCCCTCCTTCTCTCCTGTCCTCCTTCCCTCCCACCTCTTGAGGAAATCTCATCCCTGCTGTCCTCCTCCAACCCTTCCACTTGCCCCCTTGACCCCATCCCCTCCCGCCTCCTGACCTCCATTGCTTCCACTGTCGCCCCTTCCCTCCTCCACATCATCAACCTCTCCCTCTCTACTGGCTCCTTCCCCTCCACCTTCAAGCATGCCACTGTCTTTCCTATCCTCAAAAAGTCCACTCTAGTCTTGACCCCTCTGACCCTTCTAGTTACCGTCCTGGCTCGCTCCTTCCATTTGCTTCCAAGTTTCTTGAACATGTTGTCTACTCTCGCTGTCTTGACTTCCTCTCCGCCAACTCCTCCCTTGACCCCCTCCAATCTGGCTTCCGTCCCCTTCACTCTACTGAAACTGCTCTTGCTAAGATCACCAATGATCTACTTGTGGCTAAATCTAATCACCTCTACTCCATTCTTGTCCTCCTTGACCTCTCTGCTGCCTTCGATATTGTTGACCACTCACTCTTGCTGGACTCACTTCACTCCCTTGGCTTCC
>QEPC01010260.1:165145-196236 GCA_003113815.1 Sphenodon punctatus
CCCCCCTCCATCTAGTCAAGCTCGCCTCACCAGCTATTTTTCTGATATCTTTACTTGGATGTCTCAATGTCAACTCAAATTCAACATGGCTAAAATGGAACTTCTTATCTTCCCCCCTCATCCTTCGTCTCCCTTTTCACTGTCGATCCTTATCGATGGGGTCACCATCCTTCCCATCCCCCAAACCCGTAGCTTAGGCTTCATCTTTGACTCACCCCTTTCTTTTAAACCCTATGTCAACTCTTTTGCCAAATCCTGTCGCTTCTCCCTCCATAACATTGCTAAGATTCGCCCTTTTCTCTGTCTCCTCTGCCAAAACCCTTGTTCACACCCTGCTCATCTCTCGCCTTGATTACTGTAACCTCCTTATCTCCGTCCAAAACTCTGCTGCCAGGGTCATCCACCTCGCCCATTGCTTCGACCACGTGCAGCCCCTCCTCTCTTCACTGGCTCCCCTTTTCTGAACGAATCCTACACAAGCTCCTAGTCTTCACCTATAAAGCTCTTCATAACCTTACTCCCTGCTACCTCTCTGGGCTACTTTCCCTTTGTACTCCAGTCCGTGAACTCTGCTCCTCCTCTGTCCCCTCTCTCGCCCTCCCACGCTTCCCCTGCTCCCCTAACCGCCTTCGTCCCTTCTCCCTAGCTGCCCCCCATGCCTGGAACTCCCTCCCTTCCCACATCCACCTAGCCCCCTTGTGTCGTATTTTCAAATCCCTCATCAAGACCCACCTCTTCCGCTCTGCGCTCCCCGACTCCTCGCTCCCTTCACCTAACTCCTGCTGATACCTACCATCCAGGACAATCTGTTACCTAAGGTCTGTGTACTCGTATCCTCACCACATGGACCAGCCATCTATCATTCTCGATGTAACCAAGACAGGCACATGCCCCTGGGATCTCACATCTTCGTGAATGTTACACTCCTTGTCTCTCCCTCTGTTCCCCTTCCTTCGTCTCCCCCCGCCCCCTCCCCGGTCACTCAGGTTGTAAGCCCTAGGGCAGGGATCCTGTCTATTCCATTACTTTGTAAAGCGCTAGGTACATTGCTGGCGCTATATAAATGTTTGCTGCTGCTGCTGATGATAATAATAATTAATAATACAAGGGAAAGTTGATATATTGCAATTTAAAATTGTTAAATTTACTACTTAAAAGTGTCTTTATGGGGTCTGAGACAGTTAAATGTTTCGGGAGAGACCCGCTGAATATCAAATTGGTGCTATTCAATAAGACTGGTACAAATGGAAGACTCTCTAGATTGTACAAATAATTGAAAGTGTTCCTTTATCCTAAAAGTAATAACTATATTGAAAAATGGGGAAAGGACCTAGACTGTAAATTTCTAGAAAAGGAGGTTAAACAGATCTGGTCTCATAAGTATTAATGTGCATCAGCACTGTAGGTAAAGGAGACAGCTCAAAATCACAACCAGGTACTATATTACACCAGTGCAGTTAAAGTTTATGGGGAAAAATCCAGAAGGATTATGCTGGAAGGGTTGTGACCAGAATGGGTCTCTTCTACATTTCTTGTGGGATTGTGTTTAGGTTCAACAATTTTGGAGGAAAGTCTGGGCATTCATTAACAAAGTCAGTGGCTCCATTGTCTCTTTTAAGCCTGAAATAGCACTGTTAGGGGTAGCTCCTGAGGGTAAAGCCCTAGAACTACATCAGTACTCATGCAAAGTATAATGTATTACGGCTGCAAACGTATTAGCCAGGCGCTGGAAGTCATCAGGAGAGATTCCAATGAAGGAATGGACCAGCCGGGTATGTTTTTTATTTACTATGGAGAAAATATTATCATAACTTAGAAATAAGAGCAAGAACTTTGAGACGACCTGGTTCTCCATTATTTTGGCCATTGATGGTGAAGGGTTGGATAAAAATGAAAGGACAATGATTTTTGACCATTACTTTTAATTCTCTATGTACAATAGATAGTGAATTGATGATTGTCAGTTCCCTACATACAATACTCTGTAACTGCAGAATCTGCAGAGATAATGTAACTAAGAAAATACATATGTAACTGAAATTTTTATGTATAAAATTTGCATTTTGAAAGCCAATAAAGAAAAAGTTGGGGGAGAGGGGGGAATTAAGCAAAAACGAATGAGATTGTCATGGAATAGTTTACTAGCTGTTCTCATTGTGTGAGATCTGGAATCCAGGTTTGGTCAATGCATCCCCTCGCTCACATGTAGAGCCTAATAAATGGCCTATTTCTTTTTCCAGCCTATTAAATGGGGGTGGGGAGTCCTCTGGCCATGCACTCGCATGTGAGGGCGGGAGGGATATGGGCTGTAATGGTGGTATGTCATAGCATCTTGGCTGCATTGTCACCAAGAAACACAAGTGGGGGGAAAGGACTGTGTGTTTGCAAAACAGCCACTGGGGCCATTCTGCACATTCTCACCCTTTTCCAAAATGGCAATGGCAGCGTCACCACCGTTTTGGAAAAGGGCAGCATTTCTGTAAATGCACAGTGGCCCTTTTGCACGTATGCAGTAATTTATGTTTTTTAGTGAGATATCTTACGAGAGTTTGTACTGGGGCTGAAATCTCAGAAAGATCTTGGTCCCTGGCATGAAATATCTCATGAAAACAAAAAGGACTTTTCATTCAGCCCTGCCTATGTCCCTCTCTTTCCCAAACTTCCCTTCTTTTTCTGAAGAAGCATGAAAACCATGGACTTTGAAAAATTAACTTTTATTTAACAAATAACTTTTAAAGTACTTTTAAACCTTTGCTTGCTCTGGGACGGGTACAGACACAGAAGGACCTCTGCCAGTGGTCGTGGGTTTCATGGGGGAGCAGGAGCGCTTGCATCAGGAGAGGGCAATGAGGGAGCAATATCCACCTGCTTCTGGCCCCTGGTGAAGGTGCAGCCGTGCAGGAAGGATCCAGCAATGGCTCAGTCGACACATAGGAATCGGTCCAGGAGCTCATAGTATGGAGATGTTTGCCTCCTGTGGCCAGAGGCGAAGTTGTTGTCCCGGATCTCCTTGTAGCCTCTCCTCGAGTCCTTGGCCCACTGCCAGCACCGGTTCGTATCCCTGATGTAGCCTGGCTGCATCATTTGGACAGATATTTCTTGGAATACCGCCTCGTTCCTGTAGCACTTCACCAGTTGTTATTGGACCTTTTGCTCTCCTCGTACAGCGATGAAGACCATGGTCTCTACCTTGGTCCAGGGAATGCACCATTGGGCAGGCGGAGAGGGAGTTCAATTGCATGGTGGTGGTGTGGTTGTCAGTCTGAACCATGACCACGTCAGTGGTAAACCTCTGCAAGTGGTTATGGAGAAGGCAACAGCTGAAAAACAGCAAGCATCACCGGGGCACATAATGCCATCCAGGAGGAGCTGGTAGAAGGTGGGAGATGGTATGTTCAAAAATGGTGTGGTCAGGCTTTTAAGGCTGACATTACATGTGTAAAATTTATTATGGGGATTTCAGCTATTTAACAGGGAGACACTGGGCCAAAACTCAGTGTAACAGTAAATAGTTTTTATTATAAAAAGGATGGAAATCAGCACTTAAGTTTAACTTGGGAAGCTTCCCACATCAAAACCAGTGTCCAGGCCTGTAATCTGACAGCGCTGTCCTCCCTGAACTGTTGTCAATGGTGGTGATGATGGCCGTGATCGTGGGGGCCCATTTTGTCCAGCGTCTGTCCTTATCTGCAAAGCACGTTGCTGGCCACTTTTCCAGCCAATCTCTTCCACCTGGCACATGGAGCGGCTCCTTTCCACTTCCCTTGAACTGTCCAATTTTTCTTATTGGAGTGATGTTTGACATTGTTTTGGTTAAGAACAGGTTTCCAGATAATGCATAAGTGGCTTCTGTGCAGTTTCACTTTAAACATTTTTAAATAAATAAATAATAATAATAAAAAAATTAACATTCCATACTTTGTTCCATAATCCCTCGTGCAATTACAGGGAGCCCAGCCCTTCTCAGTCTTGCTATCACCTCAGCAGCCATGCGTCTCTTCTCCCCCCTCCCCCCCCCCCCAACTGCTCTTCTCCTTTTTAAAAAACCAACCAACATTCCACCCCCACCTCCCAAGCCACAGTTTGGGTTTTTACTGGCTCACGCCAGTGTTCCTTTTTAAGAGGGGAAGGGGAAAGAGAGTCAGAAATCCACTCTTGGTAGCACTGACTAGCTTTGCTACACATGTGCACCAGTGAGAGTGGAGAGAGGGGTGGGAAGTGGTCGTTCCTGGGAACACTAGACTTTTCACCCCCAACTTTATGGTGCTGTTGAACCTGTGTGCACGAAGTGCTGCACACAACCTAATTGACAGGACGCAAATACGTGAGTGCACGTTAGTCCACATTCTCCTGCATGACGGGATCTGCAGACTCTGGGACCCCGCTGTGAGTGGGGGTTGTGTGTCTGGTGGGTGGTGGCCGCATAAACGGTGGGTTCAAACACCTAAGAAGAGGACAGGTGAACATCCACCTGGTGTGGGCTACTGTCTCATTTGTTAGCACCCTGATAGACCACCAAGAACTAGCTTCTTTTATTCTTATAGTCTAGAGTGAGTGAAGTGTCCGTGTTGGTCCCAACTGTAAGATGAAGGCAAAGTAGTTCAGATGCCTGGACTCTGTTGTTGAGAATATGCAAGCTTCTGGGCCAGATAGCATCCTTCCTCAGGCAAGTAAAAAGACAGAACCATAGACTGATCAGGCCCTGCTTGGGCTCCAAAACCAGGTCCAAGCCTGGTCTGACCTCAGCTACATTGGGAACAGCTTGAGTCATCTTGATGCAGCTCTTTTGGGACTGATGCATCTGGGGGAGTGGGTGGCCCCGCACCTCGGATCATAATGAAGTCACAACATTCCATTGGGTTGGCGCCACACTACGAAAGTGGCAGGGCAAGTAAGGGTTCTGAACTATAAGTTTATCATAGTGTATTATGAAGCCATAGATGTTAAGACAGGAAAGATGAATTCAATCACTGTATAGTGTAATAAATTATGCTCAAGGAGGAGGCAATTGGTAGTTAAAGTAGAAAACTAGGAGTTAGAAACTTGAGGTCGAATCCTAGTAACTTTTTGTGGTTTTAGATATGTTTACTGAGTCTACTGTAAGTAAGTTTCTCCCTCTGCAAATTGGGAGTCATTCTTATCTAAGAATAGTGGTTGTGTGAGGCTTTGTTTTTACTGTTTTGTGAAGTTAAAAAGCACTATATTTTATACCCCAAGGCTCAGGGAAACTTACAAGATAAGAATTAATACAATACATCAAAATATAAAAGTCCCCTAAAACCCTCATCCTAAAAATCCCCACCCAACCACTATTCCCAGAATCCAGCCTGCTAAACACTTGGCCACTATATGACTATTAATTATCATGTCTCACATGGGCCAAGAACTTTCTTCCAATTTGAACTCTCTGTGGAATTAATTAAAATTGTAGCTGCTGGCAATATGTTGCTTTGGATACAAATACAGTTGTCCAAGAAACCCAAAACAAGCAACCAAAAAACCACCCTCTTACCACCAGCAAAACTATCACTCCTGAATGCTTGCAGAGAAGCTGGTCATTCTTCTAAGATGAGAGGCAGTTCCTGTGGTTCTGTTTGTAATGGAATAGAGGGCTATATAGGGTATTAACAAACGAGACGTTAGCCCACACTTGGTGGGAGCCCACCGCCCCATTTATTAGGTATTTGCCCCCCATCGGACACTGGTTCACTATCCATTGGACCCGCAGCCCCCATAGAGGTCTGCCAGCACCATAGTGTCACGGGCAGAAATCCTAGAGCATCCAAGGCGTAACCACTTCCTGCCCCTCCCTCTGCACTCACTTTCACTGGTGCTGTCAGCAGGGGCTGCCCGCAAGCGCACGAAAGACACAACGGGGGCTGCCCGTTTATTAGGCTGGATGGGCCGAACCCGTACTGCAGTGGGCTAGCATCTTGCTAGTTAACACCCATAATGATCACTCTTTCAGACAGACCAGAATTAACTAATGACCTTCACATTTTGCATCTTCTAGACTGTTGGCAACTGCTCACAGTTTAAAGATTATTCTTAATTTAAATAAAGATTATTCTTGATTTATGTTTGATTGCTAGCAAGGAAAACCTATCATTTCATCTTCCAGGCCTAATTTTTTATTGTATTTACTGAAAGCAGATGGAGTGAGATCATTTTTCACAAGCAGTTCTTTTGAAGAAAGTAAACAAAAATTATCAGCTCAGTTAATCAATTACAGAGATTTGCTCTTTCTGACCCCTTGATAACTTCCCTCCTTGGCAGTGTGAGTGCTGCTGAGAACAGACGATTATGTCCTATCTAAATTACAACTTCACCCAGTTGAAGTTTCATTATAACTTCCTGTCTAAATTACAGCTTAGCCTTGCTGAAGTTGTGGTAATATTCATACCTGTGTTGTTTTTGTTGTTGCACCAGCAATGTATCTGGCGCTGTACAGTCAGTAGTTATAGACAGCTCCCTACCCCAAGGGGTTTACCACCTTACCTCGGTTGATTACCAAGCTTCAAATTCTCCTTGATGTATCCTAATATGGCAGTGGTGTGTGTACGCAGTAATGAATTTGCAAGTTGTTTGCTCACATCCAACAATTCCTAGCAGAAACCACAATGCTCCTAACAAATGTGGCATAGAAAGACCAGTTCTCCAGTCTCAATGTTCTTTGCAAGAAAGGAATGCTGGGATCAAACTTATTCTGAGATCAGTATCCCAAGCTTCTTTTTTTTGGTTTAATTTGCTTAAACAACATTTCCTGGTTTTTAGGATTTTAATCAAACTGGACAAAATTATTTCAGATGATACTTAAAGCTTTGTTTTCCAGTGCAAACTTAGCAAATAGTTTGTTAGTGTTCAGGAATCAGGAACTATTTGCATGAACCTGCATCAGTTTTTGAGGTTTTTACTGAAAGTATAAAAAACTGAGCATTCTGCTTGGTGATGACTCAAATCCGATTAAACTTGGCAGTTACAAGTGAGTTTTGCTTTGAGATGAACTGCAACACAAAGCAAAACTGTGTATGAATTAAAAATAGAGTATTTACAGATTCTCCAAAGTGGTGTTGAATTCTTCATTATTCATGAATATGAATAAATTCTTACCAGGGACCCGTGTTTTCCCCTTTGGTGGCAATGGGGAAAATGCAGTGAATACAGGTCCCTACTTATAACATAAACTCCCTTAATACTAGGCATTTAGGAAATGAACTACTAACATTTCTTTAACCACTATTCAGGATTTTTAGTCACCCCATCAACCTTACTTCAATTTCACCCAGTGAACCTCCTTATTGAATTGAATTCTGCACCTCATGATATGAATTATTCATATCATTAATATGAATAAATTATATTCTTAGAACATAAACTCCTTTAATACAAGTCATCTGGGGAATGAACTACTAATGTGCCTTTAAACATTTAAAAAAAACACTACTACAAGCAGTATTCATGATTTTCAACCACACCTTCACATCTGTGCCATGCCCTCAGCCATACTCCACTTCCATCCACTGTACTTCCTGCACCTTGAAAGAGGCAGTAAATATGGTACTAATAGCAAACCTTTCCCACTGCTCTTCTAAATAATATTTACCTGAGGCATGTTACCATCCCATTAGCATCAGCCGATAACGTAAGAACCTTGAGCTCACTCCACAGACCATTAGTCAGAGTAGCTCTTGCATTCAGGCTGTTCCCAGGGACCCACACTCCCTGCATTTTTCCCTATTGAAATGGGGAAAATAAAGTGAATATAGATCCCTGACGATTTCACACTGTTATTGGGCTGCTTTGTTACTGGGATTACAGGGGGAATTGTGTGAATGCAATCATGGCTGTATTCTCATGGGAATTAGCACATGTGGGAATGCACTATTCTGCTTTTATCCTGAGAGAACATTCGTGCATGACTGGGTCCCCCAATGTAGCTTTTACAGGTGTTCTCACAAATAAAAGCAAAATAGCGCATTCCCACATGCGTTAATTCCCATGAGAATACAGCTGCGATTTCATTCATACAAGTTTCCCTTCCTCCCCAGTAATGTGTGAAAGTGGCCCAGTACCACAGTGTGAAATACCCACATATGCTAATTCCCGTGAGACTAGAGCCACAATTACATTCATGGACGTTTCCCTGCCTCCCGCTAATGTGTGAAAGTGGCTTTAGTTGTAAATGGAGGAAGGGATACCAGGGGGTGTTGAACAGGGAGGCTTAAGCTATGCAGTCAGGAAATAAAGCAAGCTCTGGTTTTACCCTCAACATGGTGTCCAGGCTCTGTAAACTCTACATGAGGTCTGAACTAGGGTTGCCACCTTTCACAGTTTGACCCTGAGACTTCCATAGGCCAAACCTCAGCTGCCTTAAGTCTTTGGAGAAGGGCGGGGTAGAAATGTAAATCAATAAAAATGGGAGTCTCAGGGTCAAACCACAAGGAGTGGCAACCTTAGTCAGAACAGGAGTGAACTCAGGCCTGGAAGGTCAAGCAACGCCCCTCTTAAAAGAAAGGTCACTTGCCCACATTACCGAGGCTAGCGATTCTCCTGGCAGGGAATCTCCCACCCAGGAAATTTATGCCAAGCTCCGCACGTGGGTGTGGGTCATCAGCCGCGTCCAGCGGCTTTTTTTCCCCTCCAAATGCCAGGGCTTGATTTTGAGCCCTGACATTCAGAGGAAAAAAAGCCCCTGGACGCAGCTGATGATGCTTTCAGGCCTGTGCCCACGTGCGGAGCTCGGCATATGTTTCCCCGCCGGGAGAATCGCCGGTCCTGGTAATGTGGGCAAGTGGCCAAAGAGGGAAAAACAAAAGCAGCTCAGGCATCCTGCAGCCCGGCCATAAAGCTGCAAATCAGAACTTAAGTTTCCTCATCAAAAAGTTACAATAGACAGTTATGACTAAAATATTACAATATTTTGCCCTGCCAAACAGGCTCACACACTACTATCAAAGCACTACAGAAGCATGCAAAAAAGGTTATTGATTACAAAATATATATTCTTGGAGAATATATCTCACCAAACAGATATTTCAGGTCCCAAAAAAGTTGTCCAGGGTCTGTGGGGTCCTGCTGAAGAAGATATGATGTTAACTTGCTGCTATGCTGGAGACTTGATAAAAATTAAAGTAAAAATAGTAAAAATAAAAGATAAAAAAGATGAAAAATATAAAGCAAAATTGTTCAGAGGGTGAGGAATGGCCTCTAAATAGTCAAGGAGCATGGAAGGTCCAAAAGGGGAGGGAAAAAGACAGGGAAGCAGTTGGGGGAACTCTGCCCATCTGACAGAGTTAAAAATGGAAAACAAACAGGTTATCAGTGCTTCCCTAAAAGAAAAGTAAAGTCTGCACCTGGGGACAAAACCTTAAATTAACTTCTAAACAACATCTTCTAATAACTATATTGTTTACTGCATTCCTAACCTCATAACGTCAAAACAAAATAGTTGGAGCAAGGTCTTTCACGTAACCCAAAGCAAGATAACATTCAGTGAAATGCCAAAGTGTTTACTGCCAGTTGTACAGTGTGCCATAGGTCGCAAGAAAGGAAAAGAACAGAAAGAAAAATGGATTCCATGGCCTATTCTGAAACATGAACACTTTACATTTATGATGGATTTTATTCATAGTTAGGATGGAAAAGTAAATCGCAGACCTGAGTAGACCCTATAAGGTATCCCTCTATCTCAACTGGGCACTTCCTGGGCACCCCAGTTAATCCAGTAGGGCCGGGACCCCAGGGCAATTACCGGATTTACCGGATTCCGGTTTCCAAAAAACCGGATTCCCGGATTAAATCCGGTATACCGGTACCGGATTTATTCCATTGATTTCAATGGGGCACTGTCCTCATTGAAATCAATGGAATAAAAAAATTCTTCCCCCCTCCCCCTCCCAGGCTGCGCGGGTGGAAGGGAGGACACCCCCTACCCACCCTGCCCAGCCTGGATTTAAACAAAAAAATTCCCGAGTGTCCCACTGCAGCTCCGGGCCGCCGCCGGCAACCCAGAGCCAGCCCCAGCACCAGCGGCCATCCCAGCAGCAGCCGGTAAGTATACTGTATGATCCCGCGGGGGGGGGTTTAACACACCCCCCAGGGATCACCCTACTTCCAAGCTCCCGCACCCAGGGATCTCGTACCTTCATTGAGCTCCGGCGGCTTCAGGGCCGGCTGTGGCTGCCGGCTTCAGACGCTGGTAGGCCTTCCGGGGAACTTCCGGCCCGGAGCTGCAGTGGGACACTCAGGGGAATTTTTTTGTTTAAATCCAGGCTGGGCAGGGTGGGTGGGGGGTGTCCCCCCTTCCACCCGCGCAGCCTGGGAGGGGGAGGGAAACGTGGTTTTTTTGTGGTTTGTTTTTTTTACATTGCGGCCATTCATTTCACTGGCCGCAATGTAAAAAAAATCCGGTACCGGGAATCCGGGAAATGGCCCGGATTACCGGGTTGAATCCGATAATGCCGGTACGCCCAGTACCGGCATTATCAGATACCGGAAGATCCGGTTTTCCAACCCCTATAATCCAGTATTGCTTTCAGCAAACAACATGGCTAAAGGTTGTCACCTGTTTTAAGGGCTATGGCTTCTTTTGCCATACCATTGCCCACTTAACAAAATACCCACTACTTGGGGTCGAAGAACCCACCTATATATGTTAAAAGTAAATAGTTTAAAAGCACTGACAGGATTTAACAAAGGAACCAACAAGAAATGTTGTTTTTTCCCCCCAAAATGTCCGGGCATACAGCCAACAAATAAATAAGAAAGAACATGTTTAATAAACATCTTTCAACACAAATAGTGGGGGGAAAGAACTGTCAATACTTAAACTGACCTGTCTTTAACAATTCAGGGACTCAAAAGACCTACTTTTCAGGCCTATATTTTCTGGCTACAATTCCTCCCCTTGATATTGGCCATACGAAGGATGGTCAGTATCATAATCTAGATACTGACTTCCACAGGTAATATTCTGGTAAAACTGTTTACTTGAAAATATAAAATTTTGTAAAAAACAAACAAACTTCATCTCCTGTAACTCCATGTTGGATCCATTGAAAAGACTAGATTCACTGCTGAGTCATAATCCAAAGGTTGAGCAACATTCAATTACAAATAAAGGGGTTGGCTATAAAATGTTGTTCTGTGCCAGGGCACCTACCAACTATAAGTCCTTTTTGGAGGGCTTTCACTATTTATGGACTAGGATTTCGGACATATCTCAAGGCATCTTAGACGTTACCGCCCAAGATCCGAATATAACTTCGTCTTGTCAGCAGATATCCTTGCCTAAGATGTGTATGAGTAGTACTGCCACAATGACATCAAAATTAACAGTATTCCTAACCCAACAACAGAGCAAGATCACAATGACAATGGAATCCAGCTGGAGCACACATGATTAAATTTAGAAAAATCCAATCCAAATCCAAAATAAAATTAAATTAAAATTTAGAAATAAAAAAAATCAAATTAAAATTTAGAAAATTCCCATTTAAAGTCAAAATTAAATTAAATTTAGAAATAAAAATCAAATTAAAAAATCTAAATCCAAAATCCAATTGAATTTAAATGCCAATTACGGTGGGATTTCCTATCATTAAATCTGAAAAGACTTCTTTCTCCCCTTTCAAGATGTTGGCAATCATATTCCCATTAAATTCTATCATTACTTTCCCTTTATTGTAGGCCAATATATGGTTGGTTAAATCCATGCTAAATTGTATCCAAGATTATGCCGTAAACAGTATCCATTCCTGTTAAATTCTGTCAACGGTCTGCAATCTAAGCAAATCGAAACAATGAAAAGTAAAATTACATACAATCATGTGTTTGAGTCCCTTTTACAAACATGGTTCAATGTCATGTTGGCACACCTTTTTGGTTTACAATATTGCAATATTACATACAAGCATTACAAAATACAAATACTACGGACGGTTACATAACAATACTAAAACAATGCAATAAGCAAACAAGCAAGTCTTACACAGTACTGTACAATTCTTTGTGTTCAAGAAGAGCTGTCCTGATGAATGGTACACTAAAAACAGACCAGAAAACAAAGGGGCTTTCTTCCCCTGTATTAATCAGGTCAGTTCAATTGTAAATTATCATGGTGTATCTTTAGCCACGCTTCATGAGTCGCTTGCTCACTTAGGTATTCCAGAAACTGCTTAACAGGTTACATTTTCTGCTATCAAGGAATAAACAAACTAATCCCTTTTCCAGACTTTCAGTTGAGAGGAATGGAACTAACGAGTATTCAAATCCTGCCCTCTATTAGACAATAACACCTGATAAATTGTGGGACTTAATTTGTTTATAATAGGTACAAGACCTTCCCAATGACGTTGGAGGGTGTGGTTCCATTTCCTACATCTCCAATACATTACCTTATCTGCCACCTTCCATTCTTATTTTGTTTTTGATAGCATAAGCTTCTTGTCCATCTGATTTTTAGCATATTCCAAATTATGTGCTCCCTTATGAGTTTCCTTTATCTGTTCCTTAAGCTGATTTACCCATTCATGTGTTAACTCTTGTTGTTGCCCCTGGGTATCCATTCCCCACCACCATATTTCTCGGGTTCTCCTTTGTCTGCCAGTCATTACCTTAAAGCGTGTTACAGGTGCGTCCCCACGTGTTCTACGAAGAGCCATCAATATAGTAGGAAGTCGTATATCCCAATCCTTCCCATTGTGGCTTATGACTTTCTTTAGGGATTCCTTTAAACTACACTTAGTATGTTCTACCTGTCCTGAAGCCTGTGAATGGTGTGCTATGTGAAACATTTGTTTTATTCCTAAGTCTTGGCACAACTGCTGCATCACCTCCCTCATGAAGTGAGAACCATGATCTGAATATAAAACTCTTGGAAGTCCCCACCTAGATAATACTACATTGTACAATACTGGAGCTGTAGTAGCAGCTGTGTTGTTTTTAGTGCGTATGGCTTCAATCCTCTTGGAGAAGGGGTCTGCCGTCACTAAGCAATATTTATTTCCTCTTGCTGTAACTGGGAGTGGCGCAATGTAATCTATCTGTATCCTTTCCCATAGGCCATCAAGCCTTTGGTGTTGTAAAGGTCCCTTCACCACCCATGTATCAGCATTAATCATTGCACAAGCTAAACAATTCTGTACCCACTGTGTCACTTTGACTTAGGGTAATTTCAGACATTACGCGATCATGGTCAACCACGGACAATCCACTGTGGTGGCAGATGGTCGCGTATCGTGTGTTTGCTCGCCGCCAGATGTTCACCACGGTGAACCACCAGTAGTGAGCAAATTAACCATGCTTTTGAGGATGGTCCGGGCACCATCTCCGAAAGCATGGTTAATTGAACCATGGCCTGTAATCGGCGGCCGGTAATGTCTGTTACTGCCACCAATTCCAGGCCATGGTCCAGACCCCGGGACGGAATCGGGCACAGCGGCCAAATTGGCCACTGCGCCCGCCCGTCTCCCGGAGGGTGGGCAGTCTGGGGAGCGTTGGGGGGGGCATGGCTGTGTGGCCGTACGTTGCGCCGCGCAGCCCCTCCCCTCCACCAATTCTCTGCTGGAATCATCCGGCTCGTCTGTTGACGGGCCGTTCTGATTCCGGCGGGGAATCAAAAGGTGATTCCGTGACGGGGCCGATAGTCACCCCGTCACGTCTGAAATCACCCATATACCCCTGGCCGCCATGCAAAGTTATTATCCGTTGATAGTTGCTCTCTATTCCCTGGTGAGCTTGCTCATGACAATATTGGATTATATGACTCCTACATCCTTTGCGTGCTACCCATACTTGGAGGTTATCCTTATATGCCCACACTATCTCATCCTTTTTCTTGACTGTCCATAGTCCGTGTTCCCTGTACTGTTTCCCCCTAAAGCTTGTCCTTCTGAATCCTGGGCTTGTAATACTTGCAAATCAATACGCTCTGCTTCCTCCTGTTTTTCCTTTACTTGTGCCCTAGTTATTACTTTTGCCACCTGACCTTTTGCTTTTTGTGTTCTTGCTGCTTTTCTAGCCAATTTATCTACCCGCTTGTTCCAGTAAGGTTCCTGTTTCCTGTCCCTCTTGTGAGCTCGGACATGTTTTATTGTAGTGGAAGCCTGGTGCTGTTGTATTAGGGAATCAATTCGTTCCCATACCTGTCAATGGGCTAATCATTTCCCATCATAAGTGCAGAAATGGCTAGATTTCCAGATAGGCAGCCACATAACCAAAGCTTGTGCTACTCACTGGGAATCAGTAAACAGTTCTATTGGTTTAGCTGGATCCTTGTATTCTAACACTGCTGCCACTGCCTCAGCCTCTGCCAATTGTGATGAGTGTGGAATTACAACTTGCTGTAATATTTGCTCATCTTGAATACGAATAGCTGCATACCCGGAATAGGATTTGCCTTACGTAATAACTGGATCCATCCACAGACCATAAGGCACTGTCGGAGGTAGCTTGCTGTAAAGACTTCCCTTCTGTTACAGGCCAATCCAGAATTTTATACTCTGGAAGAGGGCACTCATGTTCAGTTCCTTTTATA
This sequence comes from Sphenodon punctatus, assembly GCA_003113815.1. Lineage (NCBI taxonomy): Eukaryota > Metazoa > Chordata > Lepidosauria > Sphenodontia > Sphenodontidae > Sphenodon > Sphenodon punctatus. The sequence goes on from QEPC01010260.1 coordinate 179,682, forward strand.
ATTAGTCCATAGGGACTAGGTCCTGGTTTTTGCAATCTCTCAAAAGTAATTCCCCTACTTGCTAAAGCCAAAGTCCATTGTGCAATACGAGGATTAGATACATGGTCTTCCTTAAATTTTCCTGACACTATATATTTAAGAGGGGAATGAACCAATTGTACTACCACTGGGTTCCCACCAATGGTGTACTTCCAATGCTGCAAAGATAATAACAAAGTCAAACATTCTTTTTCACAAGAATCAGAAGTTTGCTCATGGGAACTTAGAGTCTTATTGGCATATGCAATTACTTGCTGTTTTCCTCGCTTTTGAAACAGAGTGGCTCCCATAGCTTCATCTGAGGTTGCTAACTGAATATAATAAGGGAGACCCACCTTTGGATATGCTAATACAGGTGCTGAATTGTTGGATCTGTCTCAAAGCTTGTTGATGCTTAGGTCCCCATTCCCATTCCCTGTTCTTTTTTAAAAAGGTCCCACAATACTTTCGTGTTAGCTGCATACATCTCAGTGAATTCACTGGAAAATGTAAACATCCCCAATATTAGTCTCAAAGTATGAGATCCTGAGGTGCTGGTGTGTTCAAAAGTACCTTTACATGCTGCTTATCGGGGGTTCTTTCCTCCTGTCCTAAAACAACCCCCAAATATTTTACCTCAAGCTCTACAAATTGTGCCTTGGCTCTATTTATTTTAAACCCTATTTTCTGACTGACTTCCAACACCTGTTTAGTATACCGTTCTACTTCTTCCTTATTTCCCCCAAACACCAGCACATCATCTACATAGGATATCACATGATTTCTTGTCTCAGGGGGCAACTGATCCCGTATCCTAGTCACATGAGCATGGCAAATGGCTGGGGATGTATGAAATCCTTGAGGTGTCCTAGTAAAACAATATTGCCTTTCCTTGAATGTAAATGAAAACTTATACCATGAGTCAGGGTGGAGTGGTATTGCAAAGAAAGCATTAGCCAAATCAATAACAGAAAAGAACGTGGCACCCCCAGCTGTGGCCTCCAACGCTTCTCGGTATTTGGCCACCACTGGGCAGCTTCTGGAGTAACTGCATTTAAAGCCTGAAAATCCACAGTCATTCGATAAGTCTTCCCATCTGCCTTAATAACAGACAAAAGGGGAGCATTATTTCTACTTTCCATTTGCACCACCACCCCCTTGATTTAATTCACAACCACCTGTTCCAATCAAGTAGACTGTAGATGACAAGATGCCAACTGCCACCTACAGCTGTCTGGTGTATTAAAAGCCAGACTGCTTGTTGTTTTTATACTGAGGGTCCCTACTAGGGGAAATGCAAAATCATCTTTTCATTCAGTATTCATTTTTAAGTTGAACTTCTTTCTAGATACCTACACTTGAACCACTATTGCATCTCGTACCTGATTCTTTCTATCATCATGCTCTCGGCCTCTACGTGCACACTTTCTCAACATACCACAAACCTTCTACAACATACCATAAATTATTAAAACAGTATATGCCTGGGATCTAGTCCAGATAGGTAATACACTTAGTCATGTGGAAGACCATGTCCAACCCTTTAGGTTCTATAATTAGTGGTTGCTATTCTTTTAAGTTTTGTGACACAAAATATTGTCCAAGTTGAGAAGTCTCAGCTTTGGCAAATGGGGCCAAAGTGAGAACTTCATTACTATTCCCTTTTCTGGTGAAGCCACCCTTTAGATGTAGGGGCTAACTAATTCCACATTAGGTCATCAAAAGAAAAACATATCTGGATCACCTCATGTCCTGTATTTTAATTAAGCCAATTGTTAAAAAAAAAATTAAAAACTTTGCCATGCTCACAAAAGAGCAGACTTTTTCCAAGAAATTGCTATTTTCTCCTTCTCTGGAACTGCCACAGGCATGAATTAGCTAGTTCTACAAAATATATATTAATCTAAAAAAAAAAAAAAAAATTGGCTTCCCAAACTTGCTGCTTCAATGAGTCCTGGGAAATTAAATTTTTATCATTAGAACAAAATTATGGTTTGCAATTTGTAAATGGATGCCTCAATGCCAATTAGAATGTATACATACCTTAGTGTCAATTAGAATTTTTAAAATGCCTCAGAGCCCCACAGCAGCCCTTACTGTGGGCCCTCCCAAAGGTCATACTGCACAACTGCTACTACTTTGGTGACCCTTGAGTAAGCAGTCACACCTCCATCCAGCTCCCTGCCCTCCCCAGTGGCTAGGCGCCCATCCCGTTAGCTCAGGGGCCTAGGTGGGTCCTGGCCATGATGCCAGTCCCACTGCAGACCCTGTAAGTCGGTAGCGGTGCTTTGGCACCATCACATCAGAAAACACCCACAGCGTGGCGCCCCTGCTTGTCATCCAAGAATGGGAACTAGCAAAGGATGAAAAATTGTTCCTATTTGACTATCATTTCTAAAAGTCTTCTCCACACCTGTTTTGTGTCCTTTTCATGCCTGCAATGACTAGATATGGTACAAGGTCAGATGAATTGCACTCAATTGTTGAGCTTAGTTGGTTTGTTAGCATGTTGCTTTTTGTTTTTTCTTTCTCTTTTGTTTGCATTTTTTCCTTCCTGTGCACAGGCGAAAGCTTGATTACACTTTATATTCATCTGATTTTAAAATAATAATAATAATAATTAATAAAAACACCCACAGTAACCTCTGTACTTCAAGAGGCATAAATCAATCAAGCGACACAGATCGCATGCTTGGAAGTCACTGGAGCTAATCAAAATGAACCACCATGGATCACCACAATCACCCTAGGGAAGCATTTTATTTATTTATTTATTTATTTATTTTTACAATTGATGTGCCGCCCCCTTCTGCCTCAGGCATCTCGGGGCGGCTCACAATATATTAAAACATTTCAAAACATTAAAATAAACCGTAATAATTTCAATTAAAACAATGTAAAACCCCACCCTAACCCGACATGACGTTGAATTTAAAATAGACACAGGGGCTGATGCAACTGTGATCCCAGAATCACTTTATAGAATGATGAAAGTACCAGAACTTCAAGAGGCAAAAAAAGATATTAAAAGGTCCAGGACAATCCCAGTTAAAGGTGAAAGGAAAAATTTTGGCCATTCTAGAACTGGGAGCAAAGATGACCTTGCCAGGAGGTCTATGTTCTGGATGACCTATACACGTCTCTATTGGATCACCCACCATTTAAAGCTTTAGGGGTAGTAAAAAGGATAGAACCTGTCACTGTGGACCTGGAACCAGTGATTGATTGATTTTGATTTTTAAAAAAAATATTATTATGGCTCTACCCTGCCAGTTAAAACCTGGTTGAATAAATAGGTCTTACACTGCCTCCGGAATATGCTCGGACTAGGGCTTAGATGAACCTCCAAGGGAAGGAAGTTTGAAAGCTGTGGAGCAGCCACCAAGAACCTCTCTTTGCGTGCCTGGAACATATGGGCCTGGGCCAGAGATGAAACTTGCAAGAGGTTGCTCTCAACTTATCTTAGAGGCCATGGAGGGACATAAAGAGGAAGGCAGTTCTTTAGATATGTAGGGGCCAGGCTGTTTAGGACTTTCTAGGTCAAAACCAGCACCTTGAATTTTGCCTGTCACGCCAGAAGAGACTCTAAATCACTGATATTATGTGCTTCCAGTGACCCACCCCTGTCAAAAGGTGGGCTGCAGCATTCTTTTATTACCTCGAGACTGGACTACTGTAACGCACTCTACGTGGGGCTACCCTTGGTGCTGATTTGGAGACTGCAGCTGGTGCAGAATGCGGCGACTCGTCTCCTAATGAGGACGGGCCGACGCGAGCACATTACACTGGCGCTCCATTCTCTGCACTGGCTGCCGATAGTCTTCCGGGCCCAATTCAAGGTGTTGGTGCTGACCTTTAAAATCCTAAACGGCCTGGGCCCCACCTACCTGCGAGACCGCCTCATCCTCCGTGTCCTGGATCGGCCCCACGGTCGCCTGGGGGCGCCCTCCTTTAGGTCGCCCAGGTTTCCCAGGTGTCGACCATGAGGAGGGTGCTCTCGGTGGCCGCTCCACAGCTGTGGAGCTCCCTCCTGCTGGAGGTCTGCCTGGCTGTAGACCTTCCCTCTTTCCGTAGACAGTGTAAGACCTGGCTGTTCCGCCAGGCCTTTGCTGCCGGGCTTTGCTGAGGGAGACAGGTGATGAGTGGGTTGGGTTAGGGTGGGTTTTTTCTGTTGTTGGGTTATTTTAATGTTGGTATTAATGTTTATGTTTTGATATTTTATTACATTTTTGTTTTTACGTTTGATTTGTTTTTATAACGTTGTTAGCCGCCCCAAGGTGCATATGCAGGTGGGCGTGGCATAATTAAAAAAAAAATACATAACCCAGGTTTCTCGGGTGTCAACCTTGAGGAGGGCGTTCTCTGTAGCCGCGCCGTGGCTGTGGAACTCCCTCTCGCCAGAGGTCCGTTTGGCCGCCAACGTCCACTCTTTCCATAGACAATGTAAGACCTGGCTGTTCTGCCATGCCTTCCCCGAGAGAGATGGGGTGGATGGGTTGGGTTAGGGAGGGGTGGGGTGAATTATTTTTATTGTGGAATTTTAATTGTATCTGTTTTAATTTGTTTTTAACATGTTGTTAGCTGCCCCGAGATGCTTTTAGCAGGAGGGGGCGGCGGCATACAAATTTTTATTAATAACTAGGGGTGGGAAACCGGTAGAATCCGGTATCCGATAATGCCGGTATCGGGCGTACCGGCATTACCGGATTCGACCCGGTAATCCGGCCCCGGTACCGGATTTCGGGGTACCGATTTTTTTTACATTGCAGCCATTTAAAAATGGCTGCAATGTAAAAAAATTTAAAGCCCCAGCCAAAAAGTTTTTAAAAAAAAAACCCTCCCCGAGTCCAGGCTGCGCGGGTGGAAGGGGGGACACCCCCCACCCACCCTGCCCAGCCTGGCTTTTTGTTGTAAAAGATAGAACAGCAACAGAGTGAGACGCCGAGGCGAGCCCCCCCCCCAGCACCAGCGGCCGCGGCGTCCCCGCAGCCGCCGGTAAGTATGACCCGATCCCTGGGGGGGGGGGGGTGTTTAACACCCCCACCCCCCCAGGGATCACCCCTACAGTGCGCTTGCCGCTTACCTTTGGGAGCTCCGGCGGCGGCGGGCGGTCCGGCGGCCTCAGCGCCGGCTGTGGCTGCCGGCGTCAGGACGTTCTAGGCCTTCCGGTGAAACCCGGAAGTTCACCGGAAGGCCTAGAGCGTCCTGACGCCGGCAGCCACAGCCGGCGCTGAGGCCGCCGGACCGCCCGCCGCCGCCGGAGCTCCCAAAGGTAAGCGGCAAGCGCACTGTAGGGGTGATCCCTGGGGGGGTGGGGGTGTTAAACACCCCCCCCCCCCCAGGGATCGGGTCATACTTACCCGCGGCTGCGGGGACGCCGCGGCCGCTGGTGCTGGGGGGGGCTCGCCTGGCTCGCCGTCTTACTCTTAGTCTTTTCTTTTTTAAAACAAAAAGCCAGGCTGGGCAGGGTGGGTGGGGGGTGTCCCCCCTTCCACCCGCGCAGCCTGGGAGTGGGAGGGGGAGGAATTTATTCCATTGGTTTCAATGGGGACACAGCGCCCCATTGAAACCAATGGAATAAATCCGGTACCGGTATACCGGATTTAATCCAGGAATCCGGTTTTCGTGGAACCGGTAAATCCGGTAGCCGGTAATGGGCCCGCGGTCCCACCACTATTAATAACTAAACAAGACTACGAACTTAAGTAACCAGAGGAGACTGTACCCCACTAATGATGGGTGTCCCAGTCACCCACCCCCGGTCACAGGGCCGACCAACCAACATCGCTTCAGTCTTGTCTAGATTCAGCTTCAGTTGGCTTACCCACATCCAGTCCTCAGTGGTAGCCAGACACTAAGTAAGCACTGAGACTGCAGGACTTGGATTGGATGAAAAAGATAAATAGATTTGGGTGTCATTTACATATTGATGGCAGCTCATCCCAAATTTACGCACTATCTCGAGCAGCAGCCTCAGGTACATATAGAATAGGAGGGGAGATGGAATGGAAGCCTGTGGAACCCCAAAGGCAAGGGGGCAGGAGGATAACGAACAATCGTCTGTCACCACCTGCTGGAACCTCCCTGACAGAAATGAGTGGAACGCTCGAGAGCCATCCTGCAGACTCCTGCCAGGTCCCACAGTCATGTCATCAACACCTCATGATCAGCTGTATTGAAGACCTCCAAAAGATCTAACAGGATCAGCAGGGTCCAATTTTCCTTGTCGATCTCTCAGCGTAGATCATCAACCAAGGCCACAAGCAAGATCTCCATGCTATATTCAAGATGGCCATACTATATAAGCTAGATTGACACGGGTCCAGGAATCTGATAGCATCCAGATGCCCCTGAAGTTGTCAGGCAACCACCTGTTCGATAATCTTCCCTAAAAAGGGGAGGTTAGAGACAGGCCGATAGTTGTCCAAGGAGTCAGCATCAAGGGATATGTTTTTTTCAACAAGGACTGGACAACTGCCATTTTAAGAGCACCCAGTACCCTGCCCTCCTGTAGGGGGTGTTGACAACCCCAAACAGCAGAGTCTACAGTTTCTCCCAGCTGAATTTCACCAACTAGGACAGGCATGGTTCCAGTATACAACTGGTTGCCTGCATTGCCCCAAGGATATTCCCCACATTGGTGGGTGACACCTGAAACTGTTCCGAATAAACAGAACAAAGCTAAGCTTCCACAATCTCAAACTCAGACATCAATCTTAGCAGCCCCCAAGTTGTGGTGAATGAGTAATTTTGTCTGCAAAGTTAATGATAAGTTCTTCACAGCGAGCAACAAATGACAACCTCTGGTGGGGCAGCCCAGATTTGCTGTTCAGCTGGATAAGATTTTGCAGACACTATGATAGTGGAGAGGCGAGCTTCCCTCACCGCCGCCCTAGCCATGTTATAGTTCTTCAAAGCCAATCTATGGTACAGTTGGTCAGCTTCAGCATGAGTCAAGCGCCATCTGCTCTCTGACCACCTCGCTCTCCGCTTCAGGTCACCAGTATACCAGGAGGACCTGTGCTGACACCACAATGGAAGCGGACGCCTGGGTGCAACCATGTTGATGGCCTTGGTCATCAACATATCATTCCACAGTTCGACATCGATAGAGCAGCCGTCAAAATCAGTGGATATATCCCCTAAAGGATAGGGAAATATGATGTAAGACCTGTCTCAGATGGTAGTTGGCCCTACACATGTTGGAGGACATACCCTGGACATGATGTTTTGCACTGGCCTTGATGCAGGGAATCCGTTATAGTGGGGGAGGTGTCAGCAGTGCCCTTGTCATGGACGGATTATTATCTCCTCCAGGCCAGTATCCTGGTGCACGTTGGTCTCTGGAGGTGTGCAGAGCCAGTTTGGTTGGTTCAACCCTGGAGACCTATGGAACCAGAGAGGTTCTGGAATGCCCTGGGGGGATATTCGCTCTGATTTCGATGGCCATTCACTTGATGACCTCGTGACCTTTTGGAATTCTGTGTTGCTGGAGGTCATCGACCATAAGGCTCCCAGGCATCCACTCCTGAATCACCGATAACACAGGTCCCCATGGTACACAAAAGAGCTGTGGCAGATGAAGGGAGGCGGTTAGAGCGACGGTGGTGCTCTAACTGAAGTTGTAATGAAGTTCTCGTACTGAAGTTGACCAATTGCGACATAGCGTCTGGTTACGTACCTGTGTCATGGATGTGCGGGCAGCAAAAGAAGACTTTCTTTGCTGTCCTCATTGCACCCTCTAAGTCTCGTCCTGCTGAACTTTTCCAGGCGGTGAGGGGACTGGTCAGTCCGGCTGCCCTCCGCCTGGATCCAGAGTTACCTAATGCTTGCTGTGACTTACTTGTGGACTTTTTTTGTTGATACAATTGCTCAAATCCACCACAGTTTCGATGCTGTACTTTTAACAGTGGGTGAACCAGAGGCAGTTGAAGCCCCATCTTGTCCTGTTTTATGGGATCAATTTCAATGCATGTTGCCCTCTGATGCGGGGGACGTCCTTGGGGCTGTTCGAGCCACTTATTGTGAACTAGACCCATACCCGTCCTGACTGGTCAAGGCCAGTCGAGAGATATTAGGGCCATTGCTGGGATTGTCAGCGCCTCCCCTATGGAGGGCAGGGTGCTGGACTGTCTCAAGGAGGCAGTGGTGCCGCCTCTGCTCAAAAAACCATCATTGGACATTGATGTCCTGGCCAACTATCGTCTGGTCTCTAACCTTCCCTTTTTAGGGAAGGTTATTGAGCAGGTGGTGGCTCGTCAGCTTCAGGAGCATCTGGATCGAGTCAGTTTCCTAGATTCCTCTCAGTCTGGCTTTCATCCAGGTTATGACACTGGTGCTGTGCTTGTGACCTTGGTCGATGACCTCTCCCGAGCGCTGGACCAGGGTTGTTCAACCCTGTTGATCCTATTACATCTTTCAGCTGCATTTGATACGGTTGATCATGAGTTGTTGGTGACTCTGTTGCGGGACCGAGCAGGAGTGGGCGGGACTGTCCTTGAATGGTGCCACTCCTTCCTGGCCGGGAGAATTCAGGGTGTGGTGCTGGGTGATTGTTCATCTTCTCCCTGGGGCTTCATGTATGGAGTCCCGCAAGGTTCCATCTTATCCTCTCTCCTGTTCAACGTGTACATGCAGCCTTAGGGGGAAGTCGTTGGAGGGTTTGGTGTAAGGTGTCATCCGTATGCTGATGACACCCAATTGTATCTCTCCTTTTCATCAGACCCAGGTCTGGAAGTCTTGGTGATTACCTGATGTCTGTCAACTGTGGGTAACTGGATGAGGGTGAGCCGCCTAAAGTTGAATCCTGACAAGACAGAGGTGATGGTTGTGGGAAAAGCCGGGGGAGTGATGGCCCCCATCGTTGATGGGGTCCGTCCTCCCCTGGTATCTTAGGTCTGTAGTCTGGGAGTGCTTCTAGACCCGCAGCTTCGCTTGGATGCCCAGGTGGCGGCTGTGGCGAAGGGCGTATTTTACCAATTACGCCTGGTATGATGGCTTAGGCCGTATGTCTCGGACTCGGACCTTGCCACGATCTCCCATCCTTTTATTACCTCGAGATTGGACTACTGTAACGCACTCTATGTGGGGTTACCCCTGGTGATGGTCCAGAGACTGCAGCGGGTGCACAATGCGACGGCTCATCTCCTTAGGGGGACGGGTCGTCATGAGCACATTACTCCAGTGCCCATTCTCTGCACTGGCTGCCAATAGTCTTCCAGGCGCAATTCATGGTGTTGGTTTTTACCTTTAAAGCCCTGAATGGTCTGGGCCCCACTTATCTGCAGGACCGCAGATAAGTAGGTCCTCTGGATCCTGGATCGGCCTCTGTGGTCAGCCAGGGGTGCCTTCCTTGAGGTTCCCCGGGTTTCCCAGGTGTCGACCATGAGGAGGGTGTTCTTGGTAGCCGCTCCACGGCTGTGGAGCTCCCTCCTGCTGAAGATCCACCTGGCCGTGGATCCACCTTCCCTCTTTCCGTAGACAGTGTAAGACCTGGCTGTTCTGCCAGGCCTTTGCTGAGGGAGACAGGTGATGAGTGGGTTGGGTTAGGGTGGGTTTTTTCTGTTGTTGGGTTATTTTAATGTTGATATTAATGTTTATGTTTTGATATTTTAATATATGATTTGTTTTTATAACGTTGTTAGCTGCCCCACTGTGCATATGCAGGAGGGGGTGGCATAATTTTTTTAAAAATAATTAATTAAATAGTTCTGGAATCCAGTTGGCTCCATTAGTCTCCGAGGGTGGCCCACCACCCCGATGGCGTTCTCAACACCACTTCAGAGACCAACTTGGCCAGATCGGTCAGGGAGTCGTTTGTGCAGCAGGATGGTCGGTACACCAACAAATCCCCAAGCTATCCCAATTAAGAGGAAGTTCTCCAAACTATTCTAAGAACTGGCGAAACGTGAAGGAGAATACAGAATCAAAGTTGTACCAAATGCAAAACCATTTACTCTGTCAACACATAGAAGAGTCTCCTTCTTACTACCCAAAGTAAAGGCAGAACTCAGCTGCATGGAGCAGCCGGGAGTGATTTCAGAGTTGATAAACCACAGTGGTGTGCAGGTATGGTAGCGGTACCCAAACCAAATGGTACAGTCAGGATCTGTGTAGACATTACTGGACTCAGTAATAATGTCTGTGGAGAGTGATGTGTACTTCCTTGTGCCAGGGCTGACCCAAGGGCTTGAGGGGCCATGTGCCAAGCCTTGCTACGGAGCCCTAAAGGCCAGCTGGCCCGCCGGCTGGCCAGCGGAACCTTATGGCTGGCCAGCGGAACCTTATGGCTGGCAGAGCTCTAGGGAGGGGCTTGTCCATTGTAGGCGGAGCCGTGGCAGAGCTCTAGGGAGGGGCTTATACATATGGGCTCCCTACATTTTGTGGGGTACATTGTCTACGTGGGGGGGGGCTGGTGGCCTGTGGGGGTGTATTGCCTGTATGGGGGGGCTGGGTAGAAGGTCTTGTCTGTGTAGGGGGTGCTGAGGTGCAGGGAGGGTTGGGGTACCCCCAGTACAGCACCCCTCATATGGTCCCCCATGTTTTGTGTTGGGGGGGCATTGCCTATTTGGGGGACAGGGCTGGGGGTTCTCCTTCCATATAGGGAGGTGCTGGATGGTGAGGAGGGGTTTTCCCCAAAGGGAGGCCTGGGGGTATCCCCTGCATAGGCAGGATGCTGGACTGTGTGGAGGGAGGGGGTCATATGGGGCACAGGTGCTTGGGGTATGCCCCTATATCAGCGGCGGCTGGGTTTGTGAGGAAGGCGGGGGCACTGCCTTGAGGAGAGTGCTGAGCTCTATGGGGGGCACTGGTTCTGGGGAGTATCTGCTGAGCTGTGGGTGGAGGAAAGGGACAATGGGGGGCACAGGGTGGCATTGCCCCCAAGGGTGGGTGCAAGCAGTGGGAAGAGGGGCACTGAGCTATGGTAGCCATCACCCATATGTGGAGTGCTAGGCCGGGAGAAGGGGCTGGGGGGGGCATTGAGTTGTGGGAGGGTTTCGCAGATCTGGGGGCACGGATCTGGGAGATATCCCCTATAGAGGGGTGGAGGTGCAGGTGCTGAGCTGTGAAGAGGAAGGCATCAATGGGGCTGCTGGAACTGACCCTCCCCGGACCAGACCCCGACCACCAGGGCAGCTGGTTACCTTACAGCTCAGCTGCCTCGGACTCGTCCTCTCTGATCCCTGCCCTGGTCCCTTCGGCCTTGGCGCCTCTGTCTCGCGCGCACTGCTCACGCTCTCTCCCGAGTCTGGTGGGGCGACAAAGTCTCCGAGTCCTGGCTCCCGACACACCGTTTCTCTCCTCGGCTCAGCTAGGCAGCCAGTGACTCCGTCTCCACCATGTGCTACGCAGCTGCACCTGCCTGCACGCGCGGTAGAAACTAAGTCACGGCACCTGAGTCGTCATGTGGTGCGTGACAGTCTCGCGAGAGGTGGTCTGCGGGTGGGACTGCAGTGGCAGTGGCAGTAGATGATTGGACCCCTCACACACACACCCTCCCAGTTGGAGATGCCCGGGGTGTCAGGCGGGCGGTGTGTGTGACTCAGAGGGGGAAAATAATAATAATTTTTAAAACAGCGCAGGCTATTTCCAATCGGCGGCGCAGGGCCCCTCCCTCCGTGGGGCCATGTGCCTGGGCGCCACTGACATGCTTCAGGCCGGCCCTGCCTTGTGCAGCATCCCTTTCCTCCTCAAAAAGGGGGATGTGCTGTTAAGTGTAAATGTGGAAAGGGCCACCGGGGGCATTGAACAGGGACGGTTAAGGTGTGGAATCAGGAAATAAAGCTTACTCTGGTTTTACTCTCAACATGGTAGCCACATTCTCTGTTAACTCCACGCACACCACCCTGCAACCCTAGCTGTAGGGAATGAACTATAGCATTCCCTAATCGGCTTATTCTGAAAACCTGAAATACTTTACATGTTGTGTGACTCCTCATTGTTGTTTGAACGATTGTAGGAGGCTTATTAAAAGTACTGGGGAAGGTCACACTGTTTTTTAAATCTAGGTTAATGATCATTTGCTGTATAAACAAAATGGGTGTTACCAAAATCAACTCACTTAACAGGATTCCAATGTTTGTGCAGGCACACAACAGCCATTCTCGCCCTCTAAAGGGTCAATTTGCACCTGTCAAGACCTAAATGCATTACAGAAACTCAGGAAAATGTTACACACACAGTATTCATGCATGAATGCCAAATTGCTGCAGGATTATTAATTCCTTTAATGCAAACCACTCTTTCCTACATGCCCACAGACATGATTATTTCATATATGAATTTTCAACACCAAAAGTGAAAGGACATCAAACTTTTTTGGAACACAATCAGCTTTCGACCTAAAAATTAAAAGATGTCCCTTGAAATGAAGGTTAGGGAAATGAATAGTTACTTATTCATAAGCCAGTGAAGGAGACTCAAACAATGGTCTTTCTCTGCCCTGCAAGGTCATATATCCTAGTTGTGCTTTTTATTTATTTTATTTTATTTATTTTATTTTTCAAAAGCACTTCCAGTATCTTTATTAGTATCTTACTCCACTAATGCAAGAAATTCAGATGGTGATCCAGTTGAATCAGTTACTCATGTTGTATATCAAATTTGACAAAATGGAGCCAAACAAAATAATTTGCATTAAGAAATTACTCTGTAATTTTTGTTATTTTTTAAAAGAAGTTCAAGTGTCCTGCTGTTTCTGTATTGTATTTAAAACACCAGCGTCCTTGCCAATTAGGAAAAGAATTTGAGTTTTGTTACGTTTCTTAAGTTAGTTGGAAAAAATGGTTTGCACAAACCCAGCTGAAATTTTTATTAAAAACTTTGTAATTCTACATACTACAGAACCCCCTAAACAAAACCATCTTCCTTGTGCAAATGAGAACAAGCATACACTGCAGCTGTGCTGACAATCACACAACTTATTTAGTGACATGTTTGCTTAAACTAGTGAATTTCAAGACAGTCTGTGTTGCAGTAGGTAGCTAGATTAATGAGTTCTGACCAGGAGCACTAGCTCAAGTTCACATCCAAGCTCCACCTCTTTCTGCTGCACAAAACTGGACAAATTTGTATCCCAGTGTTCTTTCCTTTCAGGGACCATAGAGAGATTTGGAGAGCTAGCATCTCTCTAGGACATTGTTGGGAACATAATTTTTACTAGGAATTGTGGGGTGTTAGTGTTAGATTCCAGAACCAGCATTGTATACGCAACATAGCTAAGTTAGAATAGGAAGGCGCTCAAGCCTTAAGGCAGTGTTTCCCAAACTTTTGATACCTGGGACATTTTTGGATTAAAATTGGTGGCACACTTCACTCTTACACCCAAAAGGGTGTATATATCATAATGGGATATAGGAATATAGATTATAAATTATATTATATAATTTTATATAATATATATTATTATAAAGGTTTAAAATACAAAAAAAAAAAACACAAAGAAAGAAAAGTATACTTCCACCACTCTCACAGCACCCCCTTTGGGAATCTCACTGTCCTAAGGCCAAAGAGGGATTGCAGACTCAAAGCTTTGTAACCACCTGAGGTAAGACAACTTAGGTAAGAACACTGGCAACTTGAAACTTCAAGTAGGGTTAAATTATAGTTTCGACAGGACATAGTAGTTGGTTGTTGATCTTGCAATAACTTTCTATACATCTAGCTAATCTTTTTATTATAGAAATGGATGCAAAGGAGTTCAGATATCATCTTTTATTGGACCAATTTCTGTTGATGAGAGTGTGAAAGATATAAAAGATCTCATCTAAACTACTTTGTCTCCATTTCTTATGTTTGAGACCAACACAGCAACTTATGAATCCAATTGACTTCCAGAACTCTCTGTTTGGTTTAACTACTGACTTCAATGACTACTCTGTTGCCGACCTGGTCGCTTTATGGAAGGATATCTTGACAATGGCCATCAACAAGGTTGCACCCAGATGTCCGCTCCCACTGTTGCAGCAGCACAGATCCCCTTGGTATATGGAGGACCTGAGGTGGCTGAAGCTGGAGGGTAGGCAGTTAGAGTGCGGATGACGCTCAACTCTCACTGAAGCTGACAGATTGTGGCATAGGTAGTGGGACTATGCTGTAGCTGTGATGGCGGTGAAGAAAGCTTTCTTCTCTGCTATTATAGCATCTGCAAAGTCTCGTCCGGCAGAACTGTTCCGGATGGTGAGGGGGCTGGTTAATCCTATCTGCCTCTGCCCAGAAATGGAATCCTCTAATGCCGGCTGTGACATTTTTATTAATTACTTTGCAGACAAAATTGCTCGTATTCACCACAACTTGGGTGCTGACATTTTTCTGCAGAGTCAGAGGGTATTTTCAGACATTACGAGATCACAGTCAACCACAGTGAACCACAGTCAATCCCGCGGCGGGGCCAAAGCGCCCTGAACGTCTGTTTCAGGGGCGCCAGATGTTCACCACAGTCAATCCCCACCAGGGGTCGAAAACAACCATGCTTATGGAGCTCCGGCCCGGACCATCTCCGAAAGCGTGGTCAAAGCGATTCCCACTGGGAAACAAAAAAAAGTAATAACTGAACGGCAACCACCGGCCGGAATCAAGCAACATGATTCCCAGCCGGGGACAAAGCACGCAGCGTCGCTGCCAGGCAACGAGCAACAACACAGGCCAGGGAGGGAGATTTAAAGGGCACACGGCAGCAGCCGGGACGAGCCGCCCCGGCGCCTTCCGGGTGCTTTGACCACAGCCTGGCCCGGGCTCGGCATAACATCTGTTGCGCTGCCCCGGGCCGTGGTCTGCCGGTCCGATTCCCTGCCGTGGTCCTGCTCCCATCACGTCTATTTGGGGCCTCTCTTGCCCACGGGGGGTGGTTAGCCGGTTCGCCACCGCTGGGAATCCACTGTGGTGAATCGGATGCCCGTAACGTTTGAAATCACCCAGAGTTTGAGGTTATGGAAGCTCAGTCTTGTCCTGTTTGTTTGGATCAGTTTCAATCTGTATCACCTGCTGATGTGGGGGAGGTGCTTCGAGTAATGCGGGTGACCAGTTGTGAATTAGATCCTTACCCATCTTGGCTGGTGAAAGCCAGACGAGAGATGATGGGGCCATTGCTTGCTGGGATTGTCAGTGCCTCCGTTTGGGAGGGTAGGGTGCCAGATGCCCTTAAACATGCAGTTGTCTGGCCCCTGCTTAAGAAACCAAACTTGGATGCTGACTGCCTGGCCAGCAATTGCCCAGTTTTTAACCTTCCCTTTTTAGGGAAAGTTATTGAACAGGTGGTTGCCCAACAGTTCCAGGCTCATCTCAATGCTGTCAGATTCCTGGACCCATTTCATTCGGGCTTCCGTCCGTGGTATGGTGTGGAGACAGTGGCCTTGGTCAATGACCTAGGCCTTGAGATTGACAAGGGGAATTCTACCTTGTTCATCCTGTTAGATCTTTCAGCAGCTTTTGATACGGTTGAGTGCAAGGTGTTGACACAAATGCGGAACCGTGTGCGGAACCACTCTTGAGTGTTTCCACTTTTTCCTGTCAGGGAGGTCCCAGATGGTGGTGATGGATGATTGCTCATCATCCTCTTGAGACCTGCCCTGTGGGGTCCCGCAGGGTTCTACTCTGTCTCCCCTCTTATTCAGCGTGTATTTCAGGCTGCTGGGTGAGTTCATTCAGAGGTTTGAGGAGAAGTGCCATCAGTATGCTGATGACACTCAGCTCTGTTTTGGTGCTTAGCTGATGTCTGTCTGCTGTTGGGGACTAGATGAGGGTGAACCAGTTGAAGCTGAATCCAGACAAGACTGAGGTGATGGTTGGCTGAACCTGTGATCTGGAGGGGATTGGAACTCCTGTTATTGACAGAATCTGGCTCCCTCTTGTCAGTCAGGTTCACAGCCTCTGAGTGCTTCTGGACCCCTCGTTGCACCTGGATTGTCAGGTTGCAGTGGTGTCTAGGAGCGCTTTTCACCAATTCCATCTGGTGAAAAGGCTGCAACCTTTTCTTTTTGATTTTGATCTGGCCATTGTCTTCCATGCTTTCATCACCTCAAGGCTAGACTACTGCAGTGCACTCTGTGTGGGGCTGCCCTTGATGACTGTTCAGATGCTGCAGCTGGTGCAGAATGTGGTGGCCCGATTCCTTTCAGCGGTGGGGCCCCGGGAGCACATTACACCGGTGCTCCAAAGTCTGCAGTGGCTTCCTATAGCTTTCCAGGCACAATTTAAGGTGCTGTTTTTGACCTTTAAATCCCTAAATGGTCTGGGCCCCACCTATCTGAGAAACTGTCTGTCCTTCCATGCCCCACTGTGGCCACTGCAATTGACCAAGAATGCCTCCCTGTGGGTGCCATCTGTTGGTTTTGTTCATATGTTGAGGTCTCGCAGGGAGATGTTTTCAGTTAATGCCCCAGTGCTATGGAACTCCCTTCCTCCAGAGGTTTGTTTGAGCCCGATCCTGGGCATCTTCCAGAGACGGTGTAAGGCCTTTCTCCTTGTTAGGGTGTTTGGCAGGCAGGGATAGCAAGTGGGGGGGTGGGGGGGTTGGTGGGTATTTGGGGTAGGGGTGTGA
>QEPC01010260.1:196254-217502 GCA_003113815.1 Sphenodon punctatus
CCTGGGCATCTTCCAGAGACGGTGTAAGGCCTTTCTCTTTGTTAGGTCAATTTTCAGGCAGGGATAGCAAGTGGGGGGGTGGGGGGGTTTTTGGGGTAGGGGTGTGAGCAGGTTTGGGGGGAGGGTTTTGTGCAGTTTATTTATTTTATTTATTATTTACATTTATTGGCCGCCCTCTCATGCCAATGGCATCTCAGGGCGGTTTACAACAGAGATGATAACAATTTAAAACAACAATCAACACAAAGATTAAAACATCTAAAAATCACCTAAACCACCCCCCCAAACTTTTATCCCACCCCCCCCTCCTCCGAAGACCTGGGATAACAGCCACATCTTGCAGGCCCAGCGGAAGGCCAACAGATTTGGGGCCAGACGGGCTTCCTCCAGGAGGGAGTTCCATAATCACGGCCCAGCCACCAAGAACGCACTCTCCATTGTGGCCCTCCACTTTACGCAGGGGACCTCCAAGAAGGCGCCCCCGGCGGACTGAAGGGACTGCTCTGGGGCGCGGAAGGCGAGGCGGTCTCTGAGATATCCGGGGCCAAGACCGTGTAGGGCTTTATAGGCCAAAACCAACACCTTGAATCTGGCTCAGTACGTTATAGGCGGCCAGTGCAGCACGCAGAGCACGGGAGTGATATGCTCCCATCGGCTTGTTCCCGTCAGGAGACGAGCCGCCGCGTTCTGCACCAGCTGCAACCTCCGAACCAGCATCCAGGGAAGCCCCATGTAAAGTGCATTGCAGTAGTCCATCCTCAAGGTTATGAAGGCATGGATGAGGGTGGCTAGGTCGGGTCTGGAAATATATGGACACAGCCTCCGTCAGATACAGCTGGCGAAAGGCAGCCTTCACCACCATCTCCACTTGCTGATCTAGGCGAAGACCTGAGTCCAATAACACTCCCAGATTCCGAACCTGCTGGACTACAGGAGGGTGGACTCCCTCTACGAGGGGAGCCAATACCTCCCTCACCCGACCCACCACCATCACCTCTGTCTTATCAAGGTTGAGCTTCAGTCTGCTCTGCCATATCCAATCCGTTACAGCCCCCAGACGTTGGGACAGTACTGAGACAGCGGGACCTGTGTCAGTTGAAAAAGAGAGGTGAAGCTGGGTGTCATCAGCATACCAAACCCTCTCATAATCTCCCCCAGGGCTGCATATACACATTAAACAATAGTGGAGATAGAATTGAATCTTGCAGAATGCCACAATCCAGGGCCCGGGGGCTTGAAGATTCAGCCCCCAGCACCAGCCGCTGGCTTCTCCTTGAGAGGAATGATCGGAACCATCCAAGGACAGTCCCGTCCAGACCCCCCAGGGCTCGCAGTCGTCTCAACAGCATCCCATGGTCTACTGTGTTAAAAGCAGCTGAGAGATCTAGCTGGACCAGAAGTGTTGAACGTCCTGCGTCCATCTCCCAATGGAGATAGTCAGTTGTAGTGGGGTCGGGGAGGGTGGAGGGTAAAGTTTGGGGGTTTGGGGTTTTTATACTGTTTTTATGGGTGGTGTTTTTATTTGTTTTGTAGGCTGCCCTGAGCCATTTGGGAAGGGCGGGGTAAAAATTTGAATAAATAAAAATAAATAAACTACCACCCTCTCTCTTGACTTTTTATTCTATTAATTTATCATGGCTGTTTTTGTCACTGGTGAATTTTGGAACACAAAATTGCATTGGCAAGACTAATAACTATTACAACTCCTATTGCAACGAGACACACTTTGTGTGTCTTGCTGTCATGTATATATTTATAATATCTAATTATTTCTATAATATCTGCTGATAGCTGAATTTGTTGGAATTGGTATGGTTCATCTAGTATTCCACTGTGCTTTTTATTTAGCTAGTTTGCTCTTTCCCCATTAAGCAGCAAAAAATTTCTTGCATTAGAGCTGACATCCCTAAAGAGATGTTCTCAGGAGGAAAAAAACAGCAACAAGCTCTCCTCGTTTATATATATACAAGTGAGGAGAGTTTCCAGGCACGGCAGTTGAGTAATAGTGATAGGAGCTAGCATGCGGAAATAATGTTGGTGGGTGTTAACAAACAAGACAATAGCCCACTGGAATCCGGGTTCAGTCCATGCAGCCCCCTCTCACAGGTTTAGTAGGGGTGTGCAGAAGGCACATCATTCATTCCCACTCTCCCGCTTGCCAGGCACGCTGCATTTCTCTGCTTGTCCAAACATCGTATAGGGCAAGAAGCTCTCCCATCAGTTAGTTCACATTCACATACCCCAAGTCACTTGTTTCCTTGAGGAGATTCAGCTCCACCATCCAATCGAGGCACTCCGATGCCCCGCGGGTATCATCTCACTGTCATCAGAGCAGTAATGAGGAAAAACAGCAAGGAAGGTCCAGCCTCCATTAGTGACTTCCTTACTTCAAGCAGTGCACAAATGTCTGGAAACGTTGCTGTCGTGATTACATATTACTCTCTCATCTTGTCCGGGGTTCCCACCCTTCCATTCTGGAAACCGCTCCCCTACCAATGGCTGTCTTTTCAACATCTGCGAGACCAGTGTGGCTGCGTTGGAAACCCCCCTTCTCACCAGTTAGCTCCAGCAAGCCACTGTCTCTGTTTCAGGACCAACTGAACAGAGCGGAGCAGCACAGAGAGAGATCAGGGATGTCTTGTGCTGACACATGAACCGGAATACTAGCACAAAACAGTGACACTTAATGATCCGTTTAAAAAGTTTAATAACGCCATTTTAAAATGTGTTGGTTTTTAAAAAAAATTAAATAAGCTTAGCAATGTTTTCAGTGTGTCAGTGTGCTTTCCTTTGGCCCATCCAGCCACCCTCCCATGATATTTCCCACACTGTCCTTTCTCTTTGCATTCCCTTATTGCCATTCAAAGGGAAGCTGGCTGCTCTTCATTTTCCTATTGGCATTCACAGGCTAGCCAGGTCTGGGAAGTACAGAAGCACAGGTGTGCTGATGGTTGTTATGGCAACCCTCAGAGGCAAGTGCTTCCAATCACCATCCCCCAAAGTGGCTTATCACTATGCCATACCGCCATTCTCCACTGTCCCCCATGGCCTGCCTGCCCTCAGGTGCAAGTGCATGGCCAGAGGACTCCGCATCCCGTTTGCGGTTCCCGCCCCTTCCCTTCCAACCCTCAGCCCCAAAACAGCTTATCACTATGCTACACCACCATTCTCCACTGCCCCCCATCTGTCCCCCTGCCTTCACGTGTAAGTGCATGGCCAGGGATGGCATGACTCTTTTTGGTGCACCACCACCCCCTCTTCCCTTCCAACCCCCAGCCCCCAAAGTGACTTATCACTCTGTCATACCACCATTCTCCATTGCCTCCACGCCCCCAGACTTCCCACCTTTCCCAGAATAAGCATGGAAACCATGAATTGTGAAAATATAACTTTATTTAACAATAAAAACTTTAACTTTATTGCATTTTACCATAATTATTTAAAAAGTGCTTTTATTTATTTTCAAAGTCTGTATATTTTTTCTTTTGCCTGATCATTTTAGGGACAGCCAGGTGTGTGCTCTTGTGGGGGTGGCGAGACTGGTGAGGGGGACATTTTCTTCCTCCTATGGATCTGCCGTTGTAGGTTGTGGAGAAGTGTTCATTGGCGACATATTCCCACCATAGGGGTTTATTGCTGGTGTTCCCATAGCTGGTCCCTCCATAGGGGTTTATTGCAATAGCTGGTCCCTCCATAGGGGTTTATTGCAATAGCTGGTCCCACCATAGGGGTTTACTGCTGGCATTCCCATAGCTGGTCCCTCCATAGGGGTTTATTGCAATAGCTGGTCCCACCATGGGGGTTTAATTGCTGGGGAAACCAGGGTGGAGGGGAAGACATTGCCTGGACCTGGGTGGTTGACCTGCGTGAGCACAGGGTAGAGAGGACTCAGGTGCTTTGGCTGGGTGGGGTGGGTATTTCTGGGGAAACCAGGGTGGCAGCGAATAATAATTATTCTGCATCGCTGTCAAGGCTGCAAGACGCTTTCCATTTTATGGTCTATTTTAGCCCATAAACTATTTTATCATAAGAACTGTCCCACCTTTCCACCCTGGTGTTCCAGCCCCTGCCTGCCCTTCCTGCCTAAATGTACCAACTGCCCTCCGTCAATGGTGCCTCTTCCCTCCGTCGCCGCCCCCCGCACTCACTGTCCCACTATGGTGCCTTTCCCAATATGGTATCATGCATATAGGCTCTGGTGTGAACTCGGGAAACAGGGAGAGGTTTTTCAAAACAGGTTTATGGCGGAAGTCCTCTAAAGAATAAAGTAAAGCTAAAAGCATTGTAGAAGTATCGTATGAAGATTTTTATTTCATGAACTGTACTGTTAAAACTGCTTATGTGCTAGGTTTGACTATATAGTATAAAACAACGATAGTTTTAAAGGTGCTTTCTCTACCAAGAGCAAAATAAAAAGCACTATCTGCCCTTCCCTAGGATGGAGAGGACACACCTAGGATACTCAAACAGAAAGATTAACTACAGGTCCATTTGCAGTATTGGTTTTCCAGCCTTCATTCAATCTTCATACATGAGCCAGTTAACAAAAAAGCGATTCAGCTTTCCACTCTTACCAACTTTCATTTAATAGTTACACTCTCCCAGCAACACTTTCAGTCTACAAGTCCCCCCCACCCTACTTCTCCAGGGTGCTGCAATTATTTGTGCGCGCTCTTTCTGATTGCACTTAATAGCCCTAGTAATGACAAAACAACATAACCAAATACTGAAATTTCCAAATAACCAATATTACTGGGATAACCAAACCAGTTACCTTAAGCAGGAACAAATAGCAGTTATGGTCCGCTTTTGGGAGAGTTGGTTTGAATAGAACAGGGGTGGGGAAACTACTCCCCACTGCAGGCTACATAAAAGCATTTAAAAGCTTTGCCTGGCTAGAGCACTGGCGGAAGGGCACTCATTGAAGAGAGGAGGTGCTGGAAGTGCTCTGCCCCGTCACATCAGGACTGATCTACTCTACCCCAACCCTGTCAGGAGCAGTTTGTGAGTTGGATGCCAAAGTAATCTGCCCGCACCTGCCATGAGTGTTCTGAATTTGGGCGGAGCTCAGGGGAGCACTGTGCAGGGGAAGACTCCCCTTCAGCGTAGCTAGCTTGAGAGATCGGCTGCACCCACTCTGTAGGATGGGCAATGAAGGAAGGGGGATCACGCCTGTAACTAAGGGAAGTATGTGCACCTGCATCTTCTCACACTCATGAATGTATCCTTGTCTCTCCTGATGTTCACCTCTCCCACGTCTCCCCCTTCCTTGTCTCCTAGATTGTAAGCCATTTGGGGTAGGGGCCTGTCTGTAACTACTGACTGTACAGTGCCAGGTACATTGCTGGCACTATATAAATAAAAAATGATAATGATAATCACATTAAAGGAAAATAAAGAGGAGTTACAACAAGGCAGACTGAAATGGCCTGAGGATGGAGGGCTCTCCTCTTCCCCACTCCCGCCCCCCCCGCCCCAAGAAACCCAACACAAATTCAATGGATTTATTCATTTTCACGGATATTTGTTTCAGCTCTAGTAACCAGTCCCTACCCTGCCAGGAGAGCCACCTGACTCATAGTTGTCAGCACTCTAACAGTGTCTGCTTGATTCGTTAAGAATAAAAAGTCGAAGAAAAATACTACATCACAGACACCCACAGAAGAGAGGAAGAGAAACATGGCCTGGCAGTCTCTTATAGCTCACTTGTATCTTAGGGTATTTTCAGACATGATGGGCCCAGAGGCCCGTCACACTGAACCCCAGACCGGAATCTCTCTCAGGTCCCGGTCCGTGATGAAGCCGGCCGTCCATCAGACATACTGGCTCCATCACTGTGGGGAATCGGGGAGAGGGCGGGGCTGCATGGTGCGACGTGCGGCCACTCTGCCCCGCCCCCCCGCACTCCCCCGCCCGCCCACGGGGAGACGGGCGGGTGCAGCAGCCAATGAGGCCACTGCACCCGACCACATCCCGTGGTTGGGGCCTGATTCCAGGACGGGGCTGGTGAGCAGACGTGCAGCGCTGCCATCGCCGTCCCCATCCCGGATCGTGGCCACTCTAATCACGGTTCTCGACCTCCAGCTGGCCGGAGGTCGAGAACTGTGGTCAAGCTTGATCCCGGCCGGGGGTTCACCATGGTGAACATCTGGCCGGGACCAAACAGACGTTCCCGGAAACGCCACCACCACAGGGGATCCACTGTGGTGAACATAACGTCTGAAATTACCCTTAGTCACTCAAGCTGCAATCCTCAAGCCACATGCTCCTGAGTTAGTCCCATTGAAGTCCACGGAAATGGTGAGTAAATGGTTTGAAGCTTGACAGTTCCTACAATTCAGCCCTATTTGTTCATACCACATGAAACATAGGGTGTTAAACAAGACAATAGCCTGCTGGAATCTGTGTTCGGTCCGTGCTGCTAACACATGCCACTCACAGCAGCTTAGTGTGTTCAGCATAATAAATGGGCAGCCTCCTGCGTCTCATCGTGCAGCTGACAGGTACAGGGTTAGCCCATGAAACCTAATAGGCAGGCATTCTTTTCTGCCATGCGCTGACCACCAGCACCTTTCTTCCTGGTATTCTACCCCTTCGTCATGATGCACAGCTGCCCCAGCTGTTTCATTCTTCCAGGCTATTGCTCCAGGAGGCGGGTCAGCCCCTGCTATCCCTGCCCACCCCTGGAGCTTCACACCTGCCAGCACTTGGTGGCTGGAAATAATCTCTTCCTATGCACAGAACGCCTATGTTTATTGAGCAAGTCACAGACAGTGAAAATTCAGAGCAAAAGTAAAAATTGAAAAGCGAAAGCAATCAGTCTTTGCATGTTTTCTCCTGTCCTGCGGGTCCCAGCCCCATCTCTATCCCAAAGCAAAGATTCTGGAACCACACAGCCTCCTACACAGCAGAGCCCAGGATGCAGTTTGCTTGTTTAGATTTGTGTGTGTGTGAGTGTGAGAGAGAGAGATCCATCCCTGTCACGTGCTTTCTGGTCAGGATTTGTTTAACACACTGTAGTTCAGAGTTTTGTCTGCTCGAATGAGCTAGTGTTATACTAAGGGAAGGATAAAAGCTAACTGAAAAGGATATTGGTCACTTGGAGACTGTATTTTCACCTCTTTTTTCCCCCCCAAGTTTTAGTGAAATTATATACTGTCCATTTTTTTAAAGGTGGTATGTTGCACCAAAGCAATTTGTTACTTTTCATTTTAAGCAACAAATTTTATTTTGTAATACTGGCAAGAAGTTAATATAATTGGCAGCTGCAGTTTCTGAAAACCTTTTAATGACATTGAATCATATTTTGTTTACCAGTGAACCAAGGGAATAGTTGGTTCACACACAGTAGCACAAGAAGCACATTTCCTGCCTAGACTGTGAACAATCAGCAGTGGCAGGAAGTAGCTGTGCACCAGGCCTTCAAAGAGAACTTACATTGCTTGAAAGCCGGGTGCAAGACAGACCAGATGGAATACTGAATCATCTATGGGTTACACATCTGGGAAGGAAGTTTCAGTGTTGCGCACGTTATTCCTGTGAAACTGGTGAGGGCAGGGTGTGTCATGGGCATGGAAGCTTTTATCTATTAAGAAACAAAGACACTGATCCTCAAAGTGCTCTGCCAGTGCAATTGAAGTGACTAGGACTGGCGCTGGTACAAGTGATTTGAGAACTGACAAAAGTCTGCGTTTCCCAAAACTGGTTTTAATAATAATAATAATAATAATAATAATAATTATTAATAATAATCTTTGCATTTCTTTGGTTGTGTTTTGTTTTTAATTTTTAGGAGGCCCAAACATGTGGGCCATTACTTCAGAAGAGCGGGCAAAGCATGACAAGCAGTTTGATAGCGTTAAGCCCCTAGGAGGATACATAACAGGTCAGTGTATATATAATGTACATTTAATTCCTACATTTAATTCCAAAGTGCTTTCTTTGTAAAATAGTTTGAAAGTCTGTATTGTCATTAAAACCTCTGTTACGTTAACATTCACATTATTTTACCACAAAGTGTGGGTTCTTATTATGTGCTTATATGTGCATAGGTTTATCAAATGACATCAGGAAACTTGCTTTGGGATAAAATTTGACTGAGAATGACTCTGCAAAGGGAACTTTTAAAAAAAATTAACAGCTATGCTTCTGCAGCCAGACAGCCTGTTCTGTCATTCCTTCCATTCTTATACCCTAAGCAAGGTCAGGCAAGTTCAGTACTTGGATGGGATACTGCCAAGAAACACCTACTGTGGTTGCTGAAGCAGATGATGATGGTGACTCAACGTGGTAATCTTCCTTCTGAATAGTGGATCTTGTCTTAGTATAGTGCTAGAGTCCACTGTATTGCTGGAGGTGGTGTTTATATTATTTTTTTGGACAAAATGTATAACTGAGATCCTGAAAACTTGTTTTCATTAAAAAGTCAATAAAACTTATCTTGAGGAGTGGTATTAACCTGATGCTTTCCTGTAATTCTAGTTTGGCTAGTATGTTCTGTGCGCCTGTATTATTTTGGCATTTTCAATGGCATGCAACACTTTTCCTACAGGAACTGCTGAGCAGTGTAGGAAACTGTGCTGAGCTAACTCGTGCTGTCAGGGTTACTCAGCATAGGTTTGTATGCCTTGCACAACATCACCCCACAGGGAAAGTCTCTGGGAGAATGGTGTGCAAACAAGTTCTTAATCTAGATTTGCACAACAGACCATATTTGCTCCCCAAATAATTACACTCATTTGTTTATGGAATTGAGTCTCTTATATGCAGAAACTATTGTTTTTAAAAATATTTTCTTTTGAGGGCACCTTCCCATGAAGAGCATTAAACAAAAGTAAGTTATGTGATGTAATTAAATCTATGTAACAATTTCTGTGCTGCTCTCACTGCAGCTCTCAAGTCAAGTAGTTTCTCATCAATTTCCCTCTAATGGACATGGCACAACCCAAACGCTGAAAGGGTTCACACTAATTACTTGGAAGTAAAAAAGGAGCAAGACAATATGTACTCTAATATTTTTTTTAGAACATACTTCTCTTCCTTTTCCTAAATAGCTTCAGTTTAGTACTCAGGAATAAAAACAACAAGGCATAACTACATAAAGTGCCTGTTCATGGGAACCAGCCTTGAGTTGGAAGAGACTATAATGGATTGTTAGACTGAATTGGAGCAGGGGAAGGAATTTTCACCCTCCTTTTAGGAAGAAAGATAAGATTTAATATACCTGTGCTTCAGTTGTGGTGTTCTTTTTCATCTTCACTTTATAATTCTTTACTTTTGTTCGTTAATGACTCATTTTATAGGTAGCTCTTTATGTCTAATTGATCATTTCATGGAGTCCTCATATTCACAACTTGGCCACTGCCATTTCTACTGCAGAGACAGAGTTTGGGGTTAGGGAACCTCAATCTTGCCCTGTTTGTTTGGATCAGTTTCAATAGGTATCACCTGCTGATGTGGGGGAGGTGTTTGGAGTAATGCAGGCGACCGGTTGTGAATTAGATCTTTGCCTATCTTGGCTGGTGAAAGCTAGCCGAGGAGATGATGGGGCTGTTGCTGGCCAGGATTGTCAGTGCCTCCCTTTGGGGAGGGGGGGAGGGTGTCGGACACCCGTAAACATGCGGTTGTCCGGCCCCTGCCTAAGAAACCAACCTTGGATGCTGGCTCCTCAGCCAGCTATTGCCCAGTTTCTAACCTTCCCTTTTTAGGGAAGGTTATTGAACAGGTGATTGCCCAACAGCTCTAGGCTCATCACAACAGTGTTGGATACCTGGACCCATTTCAGTTGGGCTTCTGTCCTGGGTATGATGCGGAGACTCCGCTTGTGGCCTTGGTCGATGACCTAGGCCTGGAGATTGACAAGGGGAATTCTACCCCGTTGATCCTGTTAGCTCTTTCGGTGAGGTGTTGACACGACTGCAGGATCTGGCAGGGGTGCGTGGGGCTGCTCTTGCGTGGTGCCATTCCTTCCTGTTGTGGAGGTCTCAGTAGGTGATGGGTGATGGCTTCTTGTCCCCTTGTAACCTTCCCTGTGGGGTCTCGCAGGGTTCCATCTTGTCTCCCCTCTTGTTCACTGTGTATATGAGGCCGCTGAGTGAGATCGTTCAGAAGTTTGGTGTGAGGTATCGTCAACATGCTGATAACACTCAGCTTCACCTTTCTTTCTCATCTGACCCAGGTCTTGCAGTCTCTATGCTTACCTCTTGCCTGACTGAGTTTGGGGACTTGGTTAGGGTGAGTCAATTGAGGATGAATCCGGGCAAGACTCAAGTGATGATGGTGGGTCAGCCCTGTGACTTGGAGGGGATTGAGACTCCTGGTATTGACAGGGTCCAGCCCCTCTGATCACTCTGGTTCTCAGTCTTGGAGTGCTTCTAGACTCCATGCTGCACCTGGATTATCAGGTTGCGGCGGTGGCCAGGAGCACTTCACCAACTCCATCTGGTGAGGAGGCTGAGGCCTTCTCTTTCTGATTCGGACCTTGCAACTGTCACCCATGCTTTCATCACTTTGAGACTAGACTAATGCAGCGTGCTCTGTGTGGGGCTGCCCTTGATGACTGTTCGGAAGCTGAAGCTGGTGCCGAATGTGGAGACCCGACTTCTTTCAGGGATAGGTCCCTGGGAGCACATGACACCAGTGCTCCAGAGTCTGCACTGGCTACCTATTGCTTTCCGGGCACAATTCAAGGGGCTGGTTTTGGCCTTTAAAGCCCTAAACAGCCTGAGCTCACATACCTGAGAGATTGCCTGTCCTACCGTGCCGTTACGGCCCCTGCGGTCGGCTGGATGCCAGTGCTGTGTGTTCTATCTGTTACCCTTGTCCAAGGGGTGGACGTACACAGAGGTGGGGGGGGCATGTTCTCAGTAGCTGCCCCAGTTCTATGGAACTCCCGCCTGAGGTTCGCTTGAGCCCAAGTCTGAGCATCTTTGAGAGGTGATGTAAAAGATTCTTGTTTGGTAAGGCGTTTGGCAGACAGGGAGAGGGATTGGGGCTGGTTTGGACTTACCATCCTTCAGCTGGCTGGGACCCCCTGGGGATTGTTGGTGTTGCTGTTGCCACTTGCTGCTGCTGCTGACTCTGCAAGGCTGCTCTGGGCTGGAGGGGCAGTTGGGGGAAGGGAAGGGGGGGAGGTCTCCCCAGCACCGACCTCTGGTGACAGCGGGGGACGGTGCAGGGGAGGGTGCCACCTGGTGACAGCAGGTGGGGGTTCTTCTTTGATATTTAATGGTAGGGGGGTTGGAGAGAGGGGGAGTGTTCCCCAGCGCTGGTCCCTGGTGGCAGCAGGAGAGTGTGCTGGGGAGGGACCACCTGGTGGAAGCAGGTGGGGGTTTTTGCCCAGCTTCCAGTGGCAGGGGGAGGTTGGGTGGGGAAGGGGTAGTATACCCGTAACCCGATGCCAGCCCCTGGTGGCAGCAGGAAGTCCAATTGGGGGAGGGTGGGAGGAAAAATAGGGGTGTAGGATATGGGGAGGGTTGTGAGGGGGGAAACTCTGGAGGAAGGGCGAACAGCCAAGGGGTAGGGGTCAGGATGGAGCAGACAGGAGAGGGGGAGCGGCCATAGGGGTGGTTATGGGGCGAGGACGGTATGGTCCAAGGGGACAGGTGACTCGTCCTCCCAGGGGACCAAGGTTCCTGGTGGAGGTTAAGAGAGTCATCCCTCCACTGAGGGTGAGAGAGGATCAGGGTCTAAGGTCTGCCTGTAAAGGGCTGCTGCTGCTGCTGAATGCAAGGTCCATAGTGAATAAGGCCCCAGTGATCCAGGATCTGATCCTGAATGAGGCAGTGGACCTTGCATGTATTACAGAAACCTGGCTGGATGAGAAGGCAGGACCAGTTTTAGCAGACCTCATTCCAGCCAGGTATGCTGTGCAGCACCGGCCGGGGGGGAGGTGTAGCTATTATTCTTAGAGAGGGATGGCCAGTTAGGAAATATCCATTTCAGGAGATTTCGGGTATTGAGGCCCTCCATGTGGTGTTTGATTTGGCTGGGGGCGACCTTGGGGTGCTGCTGGTATACCGGGCCCCTTCCTGTCCGGCAGCATCCCTTGCCGCTCCAGCAGAGCTGGTCTTGGAGGTGATGCTGAACTCCTCCAGGACTTTGGTCCTGGGGGACTTCAACGCCCATGCCGACACTGGCCTTGTAGGAGCAGAGCGTGAGTTCATGGCTGCCATGGCAACCATGGACTTGTCCCAAGTGGTCAACTGCCCGATCCATGTGGGGGGGGCATATCCTCGACCTGATTTTTTGCTCTGGCCTTGAGGCGGGTGATCCGTTAGTGGGGGATGTGAGGGTCACACCCTTGTCATGGACGGATCATTATCTCCTACAGGCCAGCATCTCACCGCACCTCCTCCAGAAGGGGAATGGACCAGTTAAGTTGGTCCGCCCTCGGAGGCTGATGGAACCGCAGCTGTTCCAGGAGGTTTATTTATTTATTTATTTATTTCGTAGATTTTTATACCGCCCCATCCTGCAATGCAGCTCGGGGCGGTTAACAACAATAAAAATAGTTTTAAAACATTTAAAATACAAATATAAAATATATCAATAAAACAGGGCAGTGTGCAATCATAAATAAATATATAAGTGGGGGATTAAAAATCCCCCCCCCCCCCCCCCCCAAAGGCCTGGGCAAACAGCCAGGTCTTACAGTTCCGCCGAAATGTCAAAAGGCTTGGGGCCAGGCGAGCTTCCTCCGGAAGGGAGTTCCACAGCCGCGGCCCTACCACCGAGAATGCTCGCTCCATCGTGGCCCCCCGCTTAACACGGGGGACCTCCAGGAGGGCACCCCCGGCAGACCGCAGGAGCCGTTCCGGGGCGCGAAGGGCGAGGCGGTCCCTAAGGTAAGAGGGGCCAAGGCCGTATAGGGCTTTATAGATCATTACTAGGACCTTGAACTTGGCCCGGCACACTATCGGCAGCCAGTGCAGCGCTCGGAGCACCGGTGTAATGTGCTCCCGGCGACCCGTCCCCGTAAGAAGACGGGCCGCCGCATTCTGCACCAGCTGCAGCCTCCGGGCCAAGAACAAGGGAAGCCCCACGTAGAGCGCGTTACAGTAGTCGAGCCGCGAGGTGACGAAGGCATGGATGAGGGAGGCCAGGTCCGGGCCAGAGACATACGGACGCAGCCTACGTACCAGATAAAGCTGGCGGAAGGCAGCCTTAGCGACTGCCTCCACCTGCCGCTCCAGCCGCAGGTCTGCGTCCAATATGACCCCCAGACTCCGGACCTGCTGAGCTACAGGGGGGCAAACCCCCCCAATCAGGGGGGCCACCACCCCCTTCGCCCTCCCCACCACCATCACCTCCGTCTTATCTGGGTTGAGCTTCAGTCTGCTCCGCCGCATCCAATCCGCCACGGCCTCCAAACATTGGGATAGCACCGAGACAGCAGGGTCTGGGTCGGTAGAAAACGAGAGGTACAGCTGAGTATCATCAGCATACTGGTGACATCGCACCCCGAACCCTCTCACGACCTCCCCCAAGGGCTGCATATAGATGTTAAATAATAATGGAGACAAGATCGATCCCTGCGGAACGCCACACGGTAAGGCGCGGGGGCTCGATGTTTCCTCCCCCAACACCACCCGCTGGCTCCTCCCCGAGAGGAATGAACGGAACCATTCAAGAACAGTCCCGTCCAGACCCCCCCGGTCACGCAGTCGTCTCAACAGCAGCCCATGGTCCACGGTGTCAAAAGCGGCCGAGAGATCGAGCAGGATGAGAAATGTCGAACATCCCGCATCCATCTCCCGGCGGAGGTCGTCCACCAAGGCCACCAACGCCGTCTCGGTGCCATAGCCGGGGCGGAACCCAGATTGAAAAGGGTCAAGGAGCCCGATATTATCTAGATGACCCTGGAGCTGGAGCGCCACTGCCCGCTCAATAACCTTCCCTAAAAAGGGAAGGTTAGAGACAGGTCGGTAGCTGGCGAGCGCGTCTACGTCCAACGATGGTTTTTTCAGCAGGGGGCGCACCACAGCCTCTTTTAAGCAAGGCGACAACCTCCCCTGCCGAAGGGACGCATTCACCACCCTCGCCAGCACCGTCCCCAACGTCTCCCCGGAAGCTTTTATTAACCAGGACGGGCATGGATCTAGTTGACAACACGTGGCCCTCACAGACCCCAGGACATCCACCACATCGGCTGGCGTCACTTCCTGAAACTCACCCCATAAAGATGGACCAGACGGACCCTCCGCCCCCCCGCGCTCTTCCCCTACTGCTATCAACCCAGCGTCGAAATCGGCCTGAATCCGAGCGATCTTGTCTGCGAAGTAGATGACAAACTCCTCACAGCGGGCCCGGGACAAGTCCCCATCCAGGCGGAGGGAGGCCGGACTCACCAGCCCCCGCACCACCCGAAACAGCTCCGCTGGACGCGACTTCGCAGACGCTATGAGGACGGCGAGGAATTCCTTCCTCGCCGTCCTCACAGCCTCCACATAGGACCGCAAATGGGCCCTATGGAGAAGACGATCGGAGACAGACCGAGTCCGACGCCAGCGTCGCTCTAGCCTCCTGCCCACACGCTTCATACACCGCAGCCCCTCAGTAAACCAAGGGGTCCTGCGGTGACGAGACCGAGGCAGAAGGCGCCTCGGAGCCACCCTGTCAATGGCCTCCTCCAGCAAGATGTTCCAATGCCGGACCAGCTCATCCACAGAGTGACCGTCCACATCCAGGGTAAGCTGAGGGAGTTAACCTTAGACCCGGACGGCCACTCTGTCGATTAGCTTGTCCAGCGTTGGAACATCTTGCTGGGTGAGGCAATTGACAGGGTGGCTCCGAGACGTCTTCTCCCTCTGTCTCGTCACCACAGGGCCCCTTGGTTTACTGAGGGGCTGCCGTGTATGAAACAGGTAGGTAGGAGATTAGAGTGACACTGGCGTCGGACTCACTCTGAATCTGACCAACTTCTCCATAGGACCCATTTGCGGTCCTATGTTGAGGCTGTGAGGACAGCAAAGAAGGAGTTCTTTGCTGCCCTCATAGCGTCTGCAAAGTCGCGTCCAGCGGAGCTGATCCGGGTGGTGTGGGGGCTGGTGAGTCCGGCCTCCCTCCGCCTGAATGGGGCCTTGTCCCAGGTCCGCTGTCAGGAGTTTTCCACCTACTTTGCAAACAAGATCGCTCAGATCCAGAGTAACTTCGACACCGGATTGGAAGCGGTAGGCGAGGGGCATGAGGTTATGGGGGCACCGTCTGATCGACCTTTCTGGGATGAGTTTCATGAAGTGACACCAGCCAATGTGATGAATGTCCTGGGGTCTGTTAGAGCCACTAGTTGTGAATTAGATCCATGCCCCTCCTGGTTGGTGAAAGCCTCCAGGGAGACCTTGGGGATGGTGCTGGTGAGGGTAGTGAACGCGTCCCTTCGGCAGGGGAGGTTGTCACCCAGTCTCAAGGAGTCTATGGTGCGCCCCCTGCTGAAGAAGCCATTTTTGGATGTGAACGCACTCGCCAGTTACCGACCCGTCTCTAATCTTCCCTTTTTAGGGAAGGTTATTGAACGGGCAGTGGCACTGCAGCTCCAGGCGCATTTGGATAGTATCGGTTTCCTTGATCCTTTTCAGTCTGAGTTCTGCCCCAGCTATGGTACGGAGACGGCATTGGTGGCCATGGTGGACGATCTCTGCCGGGAGATGGATGCAGGATGTTCAACATTTCTAATCCTGCTAGATCTCTCAGCCGCGTTTGACACCGTCGACCATGGGCTGCTGCTGAGACGACTGCGAGACCTGGGGGATCTGGACGGGACTGTCCTTGGGTGGTTCCGCTCATTTCTCTCGGGGAGAAGCCAGCGGGTGGTGCTGGGGGCTGAAACATCAAGCCTCCCGGCCTTGTCCTGTGGCGTTCTGCAGGGTTCGATCTTGTTTCCGCTATTATTTAATGTGTATATGCAGCCCCTGGGGGAGAGTGTGAGAGGATTCAGGGTGCGATGTCACCAATATGCTGATGATACTCAGCTGTACCTCTCGTTTTCAACCGACCCAGGTCCTGCTGTCTCATTACTTTCCCAATGTTTGGAGGCTGTGGCAGATTGGATGTGGCAGAGCAAACTGAAGCTAAATCCCGATAAGACGGAGGTGATGGTGGTGGGAAGGGCGAGGGAGGTACTGGCTTCCTTTGTAGGGGTTGTCCGTCCTCCTGTAGCCCTGCAGGTTCGGAGTCTGGGGGTGGTGTTGGACTCAGGTCTCTGGCTGGATCAGCAGGTGGAGATGGTGGCTAAGGCTGCCTTCCGCCAGCTTTATCTGGTATGGAGGCTGTGTCCATACATTTCCAGGCCCGACCTGGCCACTCTCATTCATGCCTTCATCACCTCGAAGCTAGACTACTGCAATGTGCTTTACGTGGGGCTTCCCTTGTTTCTGGTTCGGAGGCTGCAGCTGGTGCAGAATGCAGGGACAGGGCGGCGGGAGCACATAACACCTGTGCTCCGTACTCTGCGCTGGCTGCCTATAGCGTACCGAGCCAGATTCAAGGTGTTAGTGTTGATCTATAAAGCCCTGTACGGTCTGGGCCCCTCATACGTTGGGGACCGCCTCACCCTCTGCGCCTCAGAGCGATCCCTTCGGTCCACCAGGGCCGCCTGTCTGGAGGTTCCACGTGTAAAACGGGGGGCCACAATGGAGAGGGCGTTCTCGGTGGCCGGGCCGAGGCTCTGGAATTCCCTCCTGGAGGAAGCCCGTCTGGCCCCAGGTCTGTTGGCGTTTCGGTGAGCCTGCAAGACCTGGCTGTTCACCCAGGCCTTCTGATGGGAGGGTGGGGTAGTTGGGGGGGATATGGGATTTTTTTAAATATATTTTTTTAATTGTTGATGGGGTTTTGTATTTTTTAATTAGTTTCTTTTTAAAAAAAAATTATTTTACTATTGTGTGTTTGATGTTGTAAGCCGCCCTGAGATGCCGTAGATGCTAATAAATATTTATAAATAAATAAATAAATAAATGATACGTCGTTGGGGGGATGGGATAGGGAACCTTTCAGAGGGGATGGTTTTCAGCATAGGGTTCTGGGGTGGGAATTGTGTGAGGGTTTATGTGTGTGAAGGGTTTTTCTTCGTTGTAAACCACCCTGGGCCAATTTAGAGAGGGCGTATAAGTTTAAATAAGATCCAAGATTGCAGATTTAGTTACCATATGCCAGTGCTGCCATCAAGGGTTGGTGACATAGGATCTAATTTTCAAGTGAGCTCAGCTCATAGGGTGATAACAAACAAGACATTAGCCCACACCGTTTAGTAGTTGTTCGTCCCCACTGGACCCGCAGGCCCCACTCACAACATGGTCTCGGAGAATGTGGAGCCTGCTGTGTGGGAGAACGCTGTCTCGTGTGGGCTAATGTGTGCCCACATGTCTCTGTCCTGTCAATTAGGTTGTGGGCAGCACACAAGTCTGCCAGCAGAATAGAGTCGTGGGCAGAAATCCTAAAGAATTGGAGGAATTGCCCCTCTCTCTGCTCTTGCTCTTACTGGTGCCACAAGTGGGGCTGTTCATGAGCGCATGAAATACACGCAGGAGACTGCCCGTTTATTAGGTTGGACATGCTAAATATGTGAGGTGGGGGCTGCACGGACTGAACCCGGACTGCAGCGGGCTGACGTCTCATTTGTTTTAACCCTTACAGCTCTTTTGAAAAAATCTAGCCATTTATCGAGATGACCAGCTGATTATGAGTGTTTTCCTTCTGGCTTTCTTCTTTACTATACATTTATCATAAGTCTTGAATTTGTTTTTTCTCTCTTACTACAGGTGAACAAGCTCGTACCTTTTTCTTACAGTCAGGTCTACCAGCTTCAGTCCTAGCTGAGATATGGTAAAGCTATTATTATATTAAGGCATGGAAATGCCTAACTCGCACATACTCATTTTAGTTTAGTTTACATGACTAAATGACCTTTGTACAATTACTTTATATTATAGTCAAAAAGAATGTCAATATGAACCTGCTTGTAAATACGACATATTGTGATAATCTAAATTTACCCCCTAATAGAAATAAGAAATATTTTTTAAATGACTTATTAGCAGCAAGCAGCAATATGATGGTAAAATATATATCGTGTTGGACTTGAAGGTCACATACATGATCTGGACACACCTTCCCCTTCCCTGAGCTCCCCTGAGACATACGTTCTGTCTCAGTATGCCTCCCCTTTACCACACCCTGCAGTCACATATTCATATCCTAAAGATTCCTCTTCATTGCCAGATAATGATTCTATTTTGGTAGTGAAATAACATGGACTGTATGGATTAAGCATGAGTACAAAGAATGAGAATTCGGGGCAATGTTGGTCAACCTCTCTCCATAAGTTTTGAATTTTCTCCAAGTTTTCCTACTTGGTACCGTATTATTGAGATTCTTATACTTGATCCTCAGTTGTTATAGTACATGCCAGTTTTGTCGTTTGCCAACTGTATTTAAATGTCTGGGATTTTTGCTTCTGCTTGAACAGGGAGGGTATTTATGTACTGATTAATTATCATTTTGGGAAGTTACCATAAGTGATGTGTGCTAAGTATTAAAAATATGATGTACACATTAAATCTTGCTTAGTGATTCATGATGCATTTAGATATGTTCTCACAAGCCTCTCTTCCAGATTAGCAAACAATTAGCACGCTTCAGCCATTTCATTGCTCTCACATCAGATTAGAGTAATAAAAGCATGGTTAAATGGGTGATTTGTACCATTCAACAGACGAGTGGTTCAAGTGTGCTAGTTGTTCTGAAATAACTAACACTGAATAGGTATGTGCTCCTGAGAACACATACTAAACTACATATTGCAGCTCTCTTTAATTTCTGTCTAATGCTAAGTGCAATTTATGCAGTGATCTGACATGAATCTAGTCTTTCTCATGAGCCATCTATGTCCAGTGTTGTCAGTTTTTGCTCATCATAAATATTGCATGCTGGTTAAAAGTGCTTCTTTGCCAGATACACAGTTGTCATGGTTGTATGGGCACTGAGTGACTGATGTATTGTAATTTTGGAAATTCCAATTACATAAGGAAATGCCAGCAGTCGTACATTAGCCTATCATAGGCTAATGTATGACTACTGGCATTTCCTTGTGTAATTGGAAATCTGACGAAAACAGCTCTGGTCTGCAGTCTAACTTACCTTTCTAAATTCAGATCCCTTCCACAACTGGGACAACCTTTTTCTTTGTGGCTTCTTAAGCTTTATATGTCCTGGAAGCTCACATGTATTTTTATGTAAAATCCATAGCTGGTTAAGATCTAAATGATAACTTAGAAATGTCAACTGACATCAGTTTGAATGGAAAAACAGCAAGGTAATAATAATACAAGCTCCCTCTTGTTTTTTTTAAGGGCTCTGTCAGACTTGAATAAGGATGGAAAGATGGATCAACAGGAATTTTCCATAGCTATGAAACTCATCAAATTAAAACTACAAGGTCAACACCTGCCTGTGGTCCTCCCTCCCGTTATGAAGCAACCTCCAGTATATTCTCCATTAATTTCTGCTCGTTTTGGTAATTATGAATATTTTAATAATGTTTTGGTTTTGAGAGAAATTCCCCAAAGTGTCTTAATTGAGGCAGATTAAAATTCACATTTAACAGTAGGTGAAATTCTTATACTCGCACAGCAGTAGGGTGTAGAGGCAGCATTTGCACAAAGGGCATTATTATCTAAAGTTCATTTCAACTTTTTTCTAAAGCTATTGAAGTTCATAGTGAGTCATATCATCACTGATAATTATCCTGTGTTGCTAGCTTTAGCTTCCTAAACTATCTCATTCCTCACAAAGTGGAGCAAAAAAAATAAAAATTGCTCTTGTTCCCTGGATGCTTACAGTTTTGTGGCCAGTAGTGTGAGCTGCCTAGAGTATTCTCATGGGAGCGCTCTGCTAAATTTTCACCTTCTATTTTTGACATACAACTTGTGTGGTGTCTTCATCTGGGGCTCTCTTCCCTTCACTTTTCAGACATTGAGTGCAATCAGCTCTGGTAAAATTAATTATAAACCTGGACCTGGTAAATATTTCAAAATAAAACAAACAAGCAGACCTTTATTTGAAAATTTCCATTAAATTTTTTAAATTATATGACTATCTTTATTTCAACTTCTGCCTTCTTTCTAGTTTACAATTAACTTTCCCTTTAGGAATCTACACCGGCAGGAATTTCTACAGTCTGGTCTATAATATATGCCATTTATAAAATGTGCAACAGTGTTTCTGTGTACTGCAAAATTTTTAACATATATGGATTTTGTATATTATAAAATTGTGTGTCCCCCCCACAGGCCGATCTTAATTATCTACTTTAACCTTTAAGTGTGTATGGGGAGGGGATATGTACACAGCTGCATACTAGGAGTTGTTGTGACACCCACATGCTAAATTGTAGATCTATGTTGTAAATTAATTTTTTATGCAACTTTCATTGTTTTGAGTGAACGCTGCCACTGATCCATCCTTCCTGGACTCAATTCTAAGTGTCCAACAGACAAAGTAGCTTCAAAGTACTAGTACTATCTTTTTATATTAAACAAATACATGATTTGAGACATTTTCTGTAGATGAAAATGCCTCAAATTTAATCTTTTTGTCTGAGATTGGCTCAAAGTAACAGACTTGTAGAGAAGTGGTTCAAATTGGCTGCTGGTGTGAAAGTTAGCTAAACATGTTTTGAACAGACATTTCTGTTTTCTGTTGACTGTACAGCTTGTACGTTGAATGTGTTGTGGGTTTTTTTGTTATAATGTAGAGAAAAAATATATCTTATGAATAAGTTCCTTGCTGCTTTCATAGCATCTGCAAAGTCGCGTCCAGCGAGGCTGTTCCGGGTGGTGCGGGGGCTGGTCAGTCCGACCTCCCTCCGCCTGGACGGGGACTTGTCCCAGGCCCGCTGTGAGGAGTTTGCCACCTACTTTGCAGACAAGATCGCTCAGATCCAGAGTAACTTTGACACCGGATTGGAAGCAGTAAGCGAGGGACATGAGGTTATGGAGGCACCGTCTGGTCGATCTTTCTGGGATGAGTTTCAGGAAGTGACGCCTGCTGATATGGTGAATGTCCTGGGGTCTGTTAGAGCCACTAGTTGTGAACTAGATCCATGCCCGTCCTGGTTAGTGAAAGCCTCCAGGGAGACTTTGGGGATGGTGCTGGCGAGGGTAGTGAACGCGTCCCTTCGGCAGGGGAAATTGTCACCCAGTCTCAAGGAGGCGGTGGTGCGCCCCCTGCTGAAGAAGCCATCTTTGGATGTGGAC
>QEPC01010260.1:222875-234056 GCA_003113815.1 Sphenodon punctatus
GGGTGAGGCGGTCCCTGAGGTATGAGGGGCCCAGACCATGTAGGGCTTTAATAGATCATCACCAACACCTTGAACTTGGCTCGGCACGCTATCGGCAACCAGTGCAGAGCTCGGAGCACAGGTGTAATATGCTCCCAGCGGCCCGTCCCCGTAAGGAGACGAGCCGCCGCATTCTGCACTAGCTGCAGCCTCCGGACCAGGAACAAGGGAACCCCACGTAAAGCGCGTTACAGTAGTCTAGCCTCGAGGTGACGAAGGCATGGATGAGGGAGGCCAGGTCCGGGCTGGAGACGAATGGATGCAGCCTACGCACCAGATACAGCTGGCGGAAGGCAGCCTTAGCAACTGCCTCCACCTGCCACTCCAGGCGGAGGTCCGCGTCCAGTATCACCCTCAGACTCCGAACCTGCTGAGCTATAGGAGGGCGAACCCCCCCAACCAGGGGGGCCACTACCTCTTTCGCTCTCCCCACTAACATCATCTCCATCTTATCGGGGTTGAGTTTCAGTCTGCTCAACCGCATCCACTCCGCCACGGCCTCCAAACATTGGGATAGCAACGAGACAGCGGGGTCTGGGTCAGTTGAAAAAAAGACAAATAAACAATAAATAAACAACAAAAAGACAAAAGTAAAATCCGGGAAAGAGATGGCATGGAAACTATTTCAGTGCAATAAAAAGTTCTTTTATGAGGATCACATAGACGGATATCTGTATGAAAAAGGTGTCTAGAAGACTGTCTCTAGCAAACATGTTTCTCTCGGGTAATATCCTAAGTAAGGATTGCAAATCTGCAAGATTACCTCTCCTATTAATGGTTTGTATCAAAAGCTTTTAAAATCCAAAATTTGGTGTTCAAGCTGCATACTAGACTTTCTCCCATTGCTACCATCATTCAGCTTCATTTTGGTGCTTCTGTGGACAATACTTAAGACAGATGATTACATTTTAACAATTAAATTGTCTGTCCTATATAGAGAAAGTCCATGTGCCATAGTAGTTCAAAGGTTTGTCTGCATCTGCACCCGTGCCATTGCCACATTTATGGGCAACGCATCAGTGGTACAAATAGCAGTAGATTAGGGGTATGCAGTGACAGATAGAGTAGATGAGGCTTTATGCTCAGGTGTATGGGCAGAACTGAGCAACTTCAGAAGCTGTAGATGTTGCTTTTTGGTGTGAGCTCATCAAATCAGCAAATTGGATGGACTTCTAGATTGAGGGTGTGATTTTGTTTGTTTGTTTTTTATGTCATTTGTGCCTTCACTTGAATTTCCCTCTCCCAACCCTTGTGGGCGTTACATGCATACAGCTGCATGGATTACCACATCACTAACTGGGAATTCACCTAAAACGGGATGCCGCATGGATTGCGCAAGGTCCCTGTGCCGGGGCTACATGCATACATGCGTGCGCAGGGCTTGGGATCGACCCTATTGTCTTGGGGCCACATGGTTCTACTATGGATTATTGCAGTAGTTCAGGACATTTCCCCAGATTCCCATCACCTATGGGATTTTTGTCAATATGTCTTGATGTCAGAGCCAGTGTGGTGTAGTGGATAAGGTGCTGGACTTGGACCTGGGAAGTCTGGGTTCAAATCCCACCATAGCCATGAACTCACCGGGTGGCCTTGGGCAAATCACTACCTCTCAGCCTAGAGAATCAGTGTGGTGTAGTGGATAAGGTCTTGGACTTGGACCTGGAAGCCAGGGTTTGAATCCCACCCTAGCCATGAACTCACTGGGTGGGCTTGGGCAAGTCACCGTGTCTCAGTCCTCCATCTGTAAAATGGGCACTGTGTGTGTGTGTGTGTGTGTGTGTGTGTGTGTCTTTCCCTGTGTTCCCCTCACCCTTGTCCATCTTAATGTTCTTAAATGCTGTTTTTGTAAAGGTTTATAATATATTTGTCAAGATATTAATTGAATGTAGAAGATATTCATTGAAACTTGATCAGTGTATTATGGTTTTGGTTACAGTGATCTAAATAGACACTGTGCTGCATAAGTGATTTTTTTGTTTTGTTTTTAACCACTTAGCAAAGTTGAAAAAACATTTATTCTTATAATATTTGTAATAGAATAAACACCCTTAAGGGGAGAGTAAGCAACTCTGTAAATACCCATAAAGGGACATGCTCTCTGTCTTGAATAGCATATAATCTTTGCCTTGTCTTAAACAAAATAACTTTTGATACTGTTTTTGTGTGTCTTTATGTGCAGTTCAAACTCTTCCTCTACCACATCACTAACTGGGAATTCACCTAAAACGGGATCCACAGATTGGGCAGTTCCTCAAGCCTCCAGGTTAAAATATAGGCAGACTTTTAACTGTCTTGATAAAGGGATGAGTGGATACTTGTCAGGTTAGTATAGTATATGAGTTTAAATAAAGTTTTCTACCTTTATTTTTTTCCCCCCAAATGTAATCTTTTGGTTTCAGTCTGACCTGGGACAAATATTTTGCACTGATTCAGTGAGGGGAAAAAACTTTCTCCTCTTACCTCCTCCTCCGCTGGGTAGCTCTGCTGCTGGCCGATAGGAGGCAGATGATCAGGTTTTTCTTTTGCGCATGCGCTAGGAGCTACCCGGTTCTCCAGTCAGTAATCAAGCCGAGCGCCCCTAGAAAGGTATCCTAGCTCAGGCCATTAAGACGTTACAATTACAGGAAAAATCCTCCAACCAGGATTCCTCCGACTCTCAGGAGGAAGAGACCCGTCAATACATTCCCTCAGTCCACGGTAGGGACCAGGGACTCCCTTTGGACAAGGCTTTCGAGAAACTTGTCCTTCAGGAGTGGAAATCCCCAGATAAGAGTTTCAAAACAAACAAGGTCCAGGATACCTTGTACTCCTTCTCTAGGAGAAAGGACCCTATGTTCCGTCCACCTAAGGTGGATGCGGGAGCCGCTTCCCTGGCCAGACACACTATATTCCCCACTGAAGGGGACTGCCATCTTGTACAGACAGGGCAATTGACGCGGCTCTTAAAAAAGCCTCGGAGACAACCTCAGTGGCCCTAAGGGTAGGAATAGCATCCTCTTATATAGCTAGAGCCATGCTTGCGTGGCTCCAGGAGATGCAGGACCCAGAAATTTCAGAGAGCAGATACCAGAGGTTGAATTCTAGAGTTTACATGGCGGCCGCCTTCCTAGCTGATGCAACCAAGGATAATCTAACCTGGTCAGCTAGATCAGTAGCCAACAACATTGCAGCCAGACGTAGGGTATGGCTACGATCCTGGGATGGGGATGTCACCGCAAAGAATCTACTCACGGCTTCTCCATACAAAGGATCAAAGTTATTTGGCATTTGCCTGGAGAAAGTGCTAGAAGAGGCTTCGAGCAAAGACAAAACGAAAACCCTCCAACAACTATCTACAAGAAGGGGCTCCTTTCGAGGACATTCCTTTCCCTTTAGGGGCTTCACAGCCCCTTCTAGAAAATTCCAGGCTTCCGCTCAGAGAGGCTACAACTTCTCCTTCCGAAACAGAGGTTTCCAACCAGGAAGATACAATAGACGCAGGTCCAGGGGCCCACCTGCACATCAACCCAGACAAGACTCATGACTATTACGACTGCCGGGTTGGAGGCAGGATCCAGCGGTTCCACGACGTGTGGGCACGCTCGATCATGGACACCTGGGTCCTCTCCTGTGTAACACACGGGTACTCCATAGAGCTCGACAGCCCACCTACACACAGGTTCCTGATCTCACCACGATCTTGAGATGCAAGAAAACACCGCGCCATGACCTCTGAGATCATGAGGCTCCTCGACACCAGGGCCATAGAGAGAGTACCAAAGTCTCAACATCGTTCAGGGCTCTACTCCATTCTCTTTCTGGTGGCAAAAAAGACGGGCAAATGGAGGGCAGTCCTGGACTTAAAGACCCTGAATCAACACGTAACAAAGAAGAGGTTCAAGATGGAAACCGTGAACTCCATTTGCCACCACATACAGAAAAACGACTGGATGGTATCTCTGGATCTACAGGATGCATACCTCCACATCCCTATCCGAGAACCTCACCGGAAGTGGCTACGCTTCAACTACAACAACCTCCATTGGCAGTTCAGGACTCTTCCTTTCGGCCTATCATCCGCTCCCCGGACCTTCACCAAAGTTCTAATACCACTGATGGCGAACCTCAGGATGGAGGGCATTCATGTCCACCCCTATCTAGACGATCTTCTGATCCGGGCCCACTCCCCAGAGAAAACCATAATAGACCTCAACAGGACGATCTCATATCTAGAACAGCACGGGTTCCTGATCAACAGGGAAAAAAGTCACCTCACCCCAACGAGGAGATTGGAGCACCTGGGCACCATCATAGATACGAGCTACGATCTCGTGTTCGTTCCTCAGGACAGGTCAAATCGAATCCAGAGGCTGGTACGGACCCTCAGAGCCTCATCACGAATGCGGCTCAAGTCACTAGCATCCCTCCTCGGACTGATGGTATCGTGCACGGCCCAGATGACGTGGGGCAGATTCCACCTACGTCCCTTGCAGACGCTGCTAAAACCTTTTCAGCGAGAGCTTACAGGCGGACGCAATCCTTGGGTGCCCCTTCCGGTCCACCTAAAACACTCCATGTCCTGGTGGTTAGGTCCAGAGCAGTTTCAAAAGGGGGTTCCTCTCACGGAACCCATACGACACGTGATCACAACGGACGCCAGTCAAGCGGGCTGGGGAGCCCACACGTCGACCCTATCGATACAAGGGAAATGGTCGCAGGAGGACTCGCAACAGCAGATCAACTACCTGGAGCTGAAAGCCATCCGACTGGCACTTCAACAACTTTTCCCCGACGGGACCAGCTACCATCTTCTGGTCTACACCGACAACGTCACAGCAAAAGCCTACGTGAACCATCAGGGAGGCTCCCGGTCGCGCCAGCTACAACAGGAGGCAACCCGCCTCTTCAGATGGGCACAACACCACATTCCGTCCCTCA
Source organism: Sphenodon punctatus (assembly GCA_003113815.1). NCBI lineage: Eukaryota > Metazoa > Chordata > Lepidosauria > Sphenodontia > Sphenodontidae > Sphenodon > Sphenodon punctatus. The sequence goes on from QEPC01010260.1 coordinate 227,835, forward strand.
AGGCTCTCCACATCAGGGGACAGGACAACACGACAGCAGACTGGCTCAGCCGTCAAGCCTTACTCCCCCACGAATGGATGCTCAACCAGACAGTCTTCCGGGACATTGTGGATTGGTTCGGTCTCCCCATCATAGACCTGTTTGCAACCAAGACCAACTCCCAGCTGCCCCGCTTCATGACACGGGAAAGGTGCGTAGAAGCGGAGGCAACCGACGCCCTCAACCAGCCCTGGCCCGAGGGTCTACTATATGCGTTTCCACCGTTCCCGTTGCTGGCACGAACCATCGCCAAAGCCCGCAGGGAACGGGCTCTTCTGTTGCTGATCTCCCCCTGGTGGCCCAGGAGACCCTGGTTCTCGGAACTGATACACCTCAGCCAGGGCCAATTCAGAAGACTCCCGCTGAGAGTAGACCTCCTGCAACAAGGCCCGATCCTCTGCCCGGACATCCGGACATATCAGCTGACAGTCTGGCGATTGAACGCTCAGCACTAAAGAAACGTGGATATACAGATCCGGTTCTCGACACTCTCCAGAGCTCTCGGAGACCGGCCACCAAGAGGGCCTACCAAAATACTTGGAGGGTCTTCGCCTCCTGGTCAAAACAGAGAGGACTTGATCCCAGACAGGCACACGTTCCCCAAGTCTTGGATTTTCTTCAGCAGGGCTTAGATAAGGGTCTTAGAGCTAACACTTTAGCCAGGCAGGCAGCGGCCCTAGACTCGGTCCTCAGAGCGGCAACTAATAGGACCATCTCTACTCACCCTCATGTTAAAAGATTCATTCGGGCGGCCAGACTCCTTTCTCCCCCGGTAGTTCATAGGGTACCATCTTGGAATCTAAACCTGGTCTTAGAGGCGCTAACAAAACCACCATTTGAACCCCTCAAACACGTTTCCCTATTCTTTTTGACTATCAAAACGGTGTTCCTGGTGGCAGTGACCTCAGCTCGACGAGTCTCTGAGCTGAGCGCACTCTCCATGGAAGACAATTTCTGTATCTTCCGCACGGACTCTGTTACCCTTCGTTTGGACCCAGCCTTTATCCCTAAGGTAAACTCCTATTTCCACAGGGCACAAGAGCTGGTGCTCCCTTCCTTCTGCCCCAAGCCAGTCCACCCTAAAGAAAGGGCTTGGCACAAACTAGACGTTCGGCGGGCTCTAAAAATTTATTTAGCCAGGACTAGGGCCCTCCGCAAATCCACGTCCCTCTTTGTAAACATCCGCCCGGGTCTTCAGGGCCTTAAGGCTTCCAAGACCTTGTTATCCAAATGGGTAAAACAGGCCATCATTGAGGCATACAAAGCAGGCGGGAGGATTCCCCCTTTGCAGATTTGGGCTCATTCCGTCCGTAGTGCTGCCACCTCATATGCTTTTAAGGCACAAGCCTCATATGAGGAGATTTGCAGGGCAGCAACATGGGCATCCCTGCACACCTTCGTTCGACACTACAAGATAAACACCTTCCAATCAGCGGAAGCAGCTTTCGGCAGGCGGGTATTGCAGGCGGTACTGGATTCTTCCAGTGCTGTCGGCTCCCACCCGTAAGAGAGGGGTCTGCTTGGATATATCCCAGCGGAGGAGGAGAAGGAGGTAAGAGGAGAAAGGAGAATTGGTTACCTACCTTTGGTGAATTCCTTTCTCTCTTACTCTCCTTCTCCTCCTCCGACCCTCCCTGCCAGACAGCATACAGTTCTTCTTGTACCAGCCTGCTACTTGTTCTTCCTCTGGTTCATCTGAGTTAGGCCCCGTTGGGCCCGAGTTCACTTTTTTCTGTTTTCAGAGTTGGTGTTACTGTTGGATTAAGGATACCTTTCTAGGGGCGCTTGGCTTGATTACTGACTGGAGAACTGGGTAGCTCCTAGCGCATGCGCAAAAGAAAAACCTGATCATCTGCCTCCTATCGGCCAGCAGCAGAGCTACCCAGCGGAGGAGGAGAAGAAGGAGAGTAAGAGAGAAAGGAATTCACCAAAGGTAGGTAACCAATTCTCCTTTCTGTTCAGTTTTTGCAGGTGTGCTTTACGTTTAAAGAATTCAAATGCTGCACTACTGCTTTCTGCCTATAGGTGTTTTTGTTTTTAGATAAGACTGCATTGGGCACTAATGTCTAACATGTTACTGGATTGGAACCTAAATTTGAGGCCCTGTTTATTGTTCATTGGAGAGCTCAGGAGGTGTTAAAGGCAGAAGAAACTGAGTTAACCAAAATATCCAGTTTGTTCCTAAATGTACCTCTCTTGTTCATGCCTGGTGTCAGATCAGTGTTGCAGTGAATAATATATTTTATATATTGGTGAGTCTTCCAGTCTTACTGGGGAAAGTAGGAAGTACAGACTTCAGGTGTGATGTGTTACAAATGTCTCAAAGTGTACTTTTTTCTATGAACTAATTTGCCTGCAGACTTTTTCTCCCTGTTATGCAAAACGGTTTATTCTAAACAGTGATTAAAATAAAAAGACAAAAAAGTTAATTAAGCAGAATCATGTGCTGTGTTTGTATTAGAGTAATAAATGAATCTCTCCTTGTTTGCTTTCAATTCATTACAACCCGTTGACAACAGTAGTGGCTTTCCAGTCACCCCACTCAAACCAGGAGTATTTTTAAAATGACTAGAGGAAATAAGGCAGCTACAAAATGCTTTTCATGCCCTGCACTATGGTGTATTGTGCGTTCACAATAGGATTTGTTCTTGTATGTGGTTCTTAACAGAATACACACTGCACTCCCACAGGCATTGAGATATTGAGAGAATGCAGTTTTGTATGAAATATGCTGGAGACGACCAAAGGGTACTGTGCTCAGATGAATGCTGGAGTGAAAGTTAATGGACTTAAAGCTAGGTTCATGGCTCTATCCCTGACTTGCTGTGTGGTTTTGGACAAGCCATCTCTTGAGCCTCGGGCTCCCTGCCTTTCAGTTTGGAAGAGTTCTTTCCGTGCATCAGTAAGGGACGTTGAGATCTAAGGAGGAAAAGCATTAAGTAACTGCTTAAGTATTTATAATTGTAGCATTATTTTTTCTCTTAATGTACATTGTCAAGATGTTACTGAGTTTGGGCTGAGAGCTCCAATAAGCCTGCTCAAGCCTGCTCAGCAAGCCATACAGTTCTGTGGGTAAGGAAGGGAAAGGAACTCCCGTGCTATCAGTCAGTGCTTCTCTGATCTTGGACACGGGGTAACATAAAGTGAAAGTCAATCCTTGGGGGAGCTTTCCCCTTCTTCCTTTTGATATAAAGATGTCTGTGGGCTTTGAAGCTGTTGATTTATTTATCAGTGGCTCAGGGTGGCTTGCAACAGATAAAAACATCTAAAAAAATCCTTTTACGTCCTTCCTGCCCAACTCCCACTAAACTGCCAAATCTCACCCTGCCTACCAAACGCCTGGCCAGTCAGAAAGGTCTTACAATGCTTCTGGAAGATGAGCAAGCTTGACCTTAGACGAATCTTCAAGAGGAGGACGTTCCGTAATTGCGGGTCAGCCATCAAAATGCCTCTCTGCATGCCCTTGTTGTAGGCAGGTGCCAGGAAGATGGTAACTGTGAGAGGATGCTCCCAGCTGACCGCAGAGGCCGCAATGGGACATGAAGGAAGAGGCAGTCTTTCAGATACTTGGGGCCCAAGCCTTTTAGGGCTTTATAGGGTCAGAACCAGCACCTTGAATTGTGCCGGGAAAGCTATTGGTAGCCAGCGCAGACTCTGGAGCACCAGTGTAATGTGCTCGCAGCGACCTATGCTCCCAACAGAAGATTCTGAACAGTCATCAAGTGTAACCCCACGTAGAGCACATTGCAGTAGTCTTATATCATGGGCCTGCGTTTATTTCCCCAAATAAATCATCACTGTCAAATTGGCATGAGGGGGGCAGAGAATGGGGGTGCTTTTAGACAAGCATCTCCCCCCCTCTCACTACCCATCCACTCCCCCCCCCCATTATACATGCTGCAGGGCACCCATAGGGTACCCCTGCAACATGTATAGTGGGTGGATGGTGGGTGGGGAGGTGCTTGTCTAAAAGCACCCTGGGGTTCTTGACAATCAATGAGATTGTGGTTTCTAGGTTTAAAAGTTTTTTTAAAAATGAAATGTAATGCAGATTGCTATCACATATAAATAAATAATTGACATGCAAATAAAGTAAAATGAAAATTACATATGAGTTACCCCAGTTGGTTGTTCTCAACACACATCACAAAGTCTTTTGGTCTTGCTAAATTTGTATATATTAAAATATTTCATAGTTTTTAATTTTTCTTGACCAAGGATTTCAGGCAAGAAACGCCCTTCTTCAATCAAACCTTTCTCAGACCCAACTAGCTACCATTTGGTAAGTGTATACATTAACTGATAAAATGCTTATTTATTTAGGACCAGGATCCTGAAAAAAATCTGAATTTTTTAGGGGAAATTCATGGCACTTTCACAGACTCATGACCTAACATAAGTTTCCTTAAAAATAAAGGCTGCGAGCTTCAAACCACTTACAGCCTTCAAAGGGATTCTGGAGTAAGTGGTTTGAGGATTGCAGCGAAAGCTGTCGGAGGAGAAGGGGAAGGACAGAGAGGCTAGGACCAGGGCAGATTGCCCTCATCTGGAGAAGAACCAGAGCATGCAGTCCTGTCCTTCCTGACAGTGGCACGAGGTTTGGAGTTGTATGCTCTGACTCCTCTCCAGGTTGGTTACTGGGACGTACTTGAGACTACTGAGTGGAGCTCTCCCAGGATCCTTCAAGGTCACACAATGCCTCATTGCCTTGCCTAGCCTAGCTGTGCCTCTATGGTCCATGTGCTTCCTCCTGACCCACACACACTGGTTCCACGCTCTGCCTCCGTATATAGCAAGAGCTGGGGAGGAGTGGGGACTCAGTCTCCCCAGCCAAACCCCCTCACAGTCTTGGATCTAAGAAAAGGAAGTGTCCAGAAGACTTAGACTCCCAGCCAGCCCTATTGCTTGGGAGGGAAGAATGGACTCTTAACAAAGGGATTGATTAGGTGCCTGTATCCTGCCACTGAATTACTTGGGGATAGAGATTGGAAGAAAGCTCTGGGCTGTGTAGAAATTGCAGAATCTTGTTGAATTTGTGATTTCTATACAGCCCATGCAGGGTCCCTATGATAAATGCTCTGTACCATAAGGAAATGTTTAAGGGAGAAGATAAATTTCAAAATCATAGACTAAAATTCAGCCTATCTACCTGATAATTTCTCTGATTATTAAAATTAATATTTTTCTTTTCTTTTTTTCCATTTCTCTCCCATGGGAACATGGAAATTAGCATTTTGTTTCACTTTTGGGTTCGGAGTAGGACTGAAGCGGCAGCCGCCATTCAATTCCAAGAACTCGGCACTTAATGTGTCTTGCCGCCGACTTCCCCTCGATATTTCCGCGATTCCGCATTACCTGCTGCCAGCATCTGCAGATGCGGCATGTCTGCGGTTTGTGAACACAAGCGGTTTTATGCCGCCTTCCGCCACTGAGCGCGAGTCCCTGACGCACCGTGATGCTGAATAATAGATCATTGAATGAATGAACTTAGGGTGACTCTGACTACCTGCTTCAGAGTCCGCTGCAGGGGCGTAGCCACCCGGGCGGGGGGTGCATTTGCGCCCGTGCCCTGCCCTGGGAGGGGGCCGGCAGCGATCAGGGCCGGCCCCAGGCATATGCAGCATCCACGGGAGCTGGGAGCCCTGCTCCCGAGTCCCGGAGGAATCTCTCTTGCACCACCAACACTACCTTTTAAAACAGCTCAGTTGTAGCCCCGCAGCGCTGCTATGCGGGTGGGGGAAGAGTCCCCCCCGCCCCCTCCTTCACAGCGAATGTTGCTGCCTTGTAAACAAAGTTCCCGAGGGGCTCCTTCCATCCTCACTAATGGGAGAGTGTACCAAGCCTAGAAAGAGGCAGTGGGGGAATTTTCTAACAAAATGACACTCCATGCAGGTTGGATCTACAGCCTGGGAGGGGGGCAGCAGGCAGCCTGCTCTGGGGGGTCCATTCAGTTAGGGGAGGGTTGGTTGTTCAGTGCTGTCTCTGTTAGAAGGATGGACAGATCCTCCCTCTTCCCTTTGTGATCGCCACATAGAGAGAACTGGGGCAGAGTAGCTAGAACTGGGGCAGAGCAGCTACAATGAGGCAGAATGTCATCCCAACAAAGGGGAAGAATTTGTCCTTGGCACCCTAATGCACAAGAGAATTCACAGAAGAGCAGGGACTCTCCCCCCTCCCCCCCCC
>QEPC01010260.1:234282-260067 GCA_003113815.1 Sphenodon punctatus
TGCCTGCTGCCCCCCTCCCAGGCTGTAGATCCAACCTGCATGGAGTGTCATTTTGTTAGAAAATTCCCCCACCGCCTCTTTCTAGGCTTGGTATGCTCCCATTTGTGAGAATGGGAGGAGCCACTCGAAGGAGAACAGAAGGTTGCTGCCTTGTAAACAAGGTTCTTCGAGATGGCTCCAACATTCTCACAAGCACCCACCCTTCCGACCCCGCATGGAATTTTCTTCCTAATTGCTTAGGGTTGGAAGGAACTGTGTTGGGTTTAGGTACCTTATATAGGGTGGGGGCATGTGAATGTCACGTGGTGTTTTTTTAAGTTAGTGAGCTTGGTATATGCCGGTAAGAAAAGGGCGCGCAAGTGAGAATGGAAGGAGCCCCTCAAAGAAGAACTTTGTTTACAAGGCAGCAACTTCCCCCGCGCCATGGTGGTTATGCCCCTGGCTGCAATGCTGTGAGAATCACAAAGCTGCCGCGCTTAAGGGAAAGGGGAAACTGTGGCAAACCTGCCGCTTCTGTGTGAAATCTACAGTGGTGAAAATACCGCGGCAGCAACTACAGAAAGCCGCGAGTGCAAGGCTCCCTTCCTAACCGTGCTGCTTGGTGCAGAAGAGCACTTTCCGCCAGTAAATGCTGCTGCAGCGGTATGACATTTCAGCCCTAGTTCTGAGTGCTGCAGCATTTGAGTGCCAAACACTGCAGAAGTAGCCTTCTATAGTTAACAAAATATCATTTACTATTACTAATTATTTATTTTTTTAGCCTTGGCTCACTTGAGAAGGTGTCTCTTTCAGAAGCTGTGCTGAAATAACCAAGTTTGATCATTCTGTTCTCAAATTCCTCATCACTGTGCCCTGCTCGCACTGAATTTTTAGTTCTGATACTGTTATCATTCTCCTTGTTTAGGTCACTTGCAGACATTGATGGAGATGGACAGCTGAGAGCAGATGAGTTTGTGTTAGCCATGCATCTAACTGATATGGCCAAGGCTGGGCAACCTCTGCCATTGACCCTGCCTCCTGAATTGGTACCTCCTTCTTTCAGGTATATTGCATAAGGTGATACATAACATAAATCCAGTGGAAATGTCCCAGCTACTGAATAGTTTGAAATATCCTAATTTTCCCCTTCTAGGAGTGGAAAGTATGCTGAAAATGCTAATGGCACCATGCCATCGCACCACAAAATGCAGGAAGAGGAGCCCCAGAAAAAACAGCCAGGTAACAACGAGATTCTGAACTTTGTGTTTGAGTATAAAACTGTTCTCTGAAAGATTCTAAGACTAAAAGGGATAGGGGATGGGGTGTACCAAGTACTACACACCTAGTATCTTGAAAGAAATAAGTCTGTCCATTTAGGTCAACTTAAAAAAATGCAGAGACTGAGTTAAACCAAGTTTTAAACTGTGGTTTAATATGGGGAAAACCAGCAGGTATGGAGTTTGGGTTGAGATCATTTGTGGGTGAAGTTATTGCAGGGGAAACTCCATATTTTAATAGGAAAAAGTTGATAAGTACAGGTAGGAGCCAGTGAGAAACTGTCAAACCCAATAGAGTCTAAATAGGTTAAAAAGAACCTGTTGTTGTTGTTATTATTATTAATTATTATTATTAAGCATTTATATAGTGCCAGCAATGTACCTGGCACTTTACAATTGTAAGAAAGTGACACGGTCCCTGCCCTAGCAGGCTTACAATCTAAGAGAGACAAGGGTGTCGGAGACAAAGGGGGTAGGAATTGGAGGAAGAGACAAAGATACATACACAAACTCATGAGCTCTCAGGTGCATGTGCTTGGCTTAGTTACAAAGCTGTAGTTACGCGTTTAATGTTACACAAGATATGATGATTCGGGATAAGTCAGCAAGGGGGTGAGGGGAACGAGGAGCCAGGGAATGCTTGATGGAAGAGGTGAGTTTTGAGAGATTTGAAGATTTGGAGGGAGGAAGCCGAGTGAATGTATTCAGGGAGGGAGTTCAAGGCATGGGGTCTGCCAGGGAAAAGGGATGGATGCGTTTTGAGGAGCAGGCGAGGGTGGTGGCAGAGGAGGAGTGGAGCTCCCAGACAGGAGTGTAGCGGGAAATGAGTGCTGAGTGATNGGGGGGGGGGGGGACAAGGCCATGAAGAGCCTTGTAAGTAAAAGCCAGGAGTTTGTGCAGAATGCGTTCAGAAAGAGGGAGCCAATGGAGAGGGGAGAGGAGGGGCTGTACGTGGTCAAAGCAGCGGGCAAGGTGGATGACCTTGGCAGCAGAGTTATGCACAGAAATGAGAGGAGCAAGGTGAGAGCGAGGTAGGCCAGTGAGAAGGAGGTTGCAATAGTCGAGGTGAGAGATGACCAGGACATGGACAAGGGTTTTAGCAGAGGAAACAGTGAGGAAAGGATGGATCTTAGCAATGTTGTGCAGAGAGAAGCAACAGGATTTGGCAACAGAATCGATCTGAGGTTTAAAGGAGAGGGAGGAGTCAAAGATGAACCCTAGGCTACGTGCCTGAGGGACGGGCTGGATGTTGACCCCATCAACGAAGACAGATAAGGAAGAGAGAGAGAGGAAGGATTAGGCGGGAAGCTGAGTTCAGTTATAGCCATGTTAAGTTTGAGCTGACGCTGAGACATCCAGGCAGAAATGTCAGAGAGGCAGTTAGTGAGGTGAGACTGAATAGAGGGAGAGAGAGACCAATAATAATAATAATAGTCTTTATTGCGAGACCAATAGGTCATTGCAAAGGCTACAAAATAAAATACAATATAAAATATAAAGGGAAAAAGAACTCGCACAACTCATGTCTAAAATACAAAAACAACAAAAAATATTATTTCTCACTCCCCTTGATACCCAGCTTTATGTTACAAACCCCAGGTAGAAAGCCACACTCTTGGTTATTTTCCTAGAATCATCCCTCAGGAGCAAACTCACGTAGAATGCCTGAGGTCTGCCCGGGTAAGAGGAAACCAGTGGGGTGATTCATTTTGTCCAGGCCCCTGAATACAGAGGGCAGTCCAGCAAGATATGTCCCAGTGAATCCACAGCCTTCTGATTACATTTACAGAGGCGGTCGGCCAAAGGGACTCCTTTATACCTCCCCTCCACTACGGCCGAAGGGAAGGAGTTCACTCTTGCCAGAAAGAAAAGTCTTCTAATGTTATGGGGAATATTACCATCCAGGTATAACATAGGTACAAACGAGTGAGAGACCAATAAACAATAAACTGAACAATAAACAAGCTGAACAATAAGCAAGTGTATAAATGTTCCTGCACAAATGTTAAAAACCTAAAAATTAAGATGGGTGAACTAAAATGTCTGATATTAAATGATGATATCAATAGAATAGACATCTTGGAAGCTTGATGGAACTGTGATGATCAATGTACCGCTGTAGTACTAGGCTACAAAATATATAGGAATAAAAAGTATGGCGGGGGAGTAGCTCTGTATATTGAAAAAGCATACTGAAACAATGTAAAATTAAATTAACTGTACCAAAGAGTTCCTCTGAAAATAAATGTCCTGTCTAAATGGGAAGTGTACAGCAGTAGGACTTTACTGTTGAGCACCTGATCAGGATGGGTTAAGTGACTGCAAAATGCTGAGGAAGAGTAGAGATGCTTCAGAAGTAGCTAGCACAATAATAATTGATGACTTCAGTTATTAGCCTATTAGCTGGCTAAATGTCAGCTTGAGGCATGATGCAGAGAGAAAATTTCTAGACTTCACAGATGACTGCCGGAACTAGGGATCGGCAAACAGTTCGTGATTCGGGTTCGGCCATTCAGTTCGGTCTGGTTCGGTTCGCCCATTCGGTCCGTTCTCCGCGCTCGGGTTCGCCGCGTTCGGGTTCGCCCGTTCGGTTCGGTCATGTTCAGTTCAATTTGGGCGTTTGGAAAAAGGCTCTTTGTGCAAGAAATGATGGCCCCAGACCAATGACGGTGGGTCCTGGTGCTAGAGTGGCAGCTTAAAGATATTGGCCACAGCCCTCCCTGCCTGTAACTTGGCCCCAGAACCCTGGTGGCGGGTCCTGGGGCTGGAGTGGCTGTTTCTTGATGCGGTGGAATGACATCGCCTCCGTGTGAGGAATGATGGCCCCAGACCCATGATTTTTTAGCCCCTCCTGCCTTCTGGCCTGCACCGGGTGACGCACTCCTGGGAGGGGCAGGACATGGTGGCACTGGCGACACAGCTCATTGAGAGACAGCCATCACCTCGGCAGCACCAGAAACCTCTTCCACAGAAATCTGCATCGCTGTCCCCATCCCCAAACAGAGTGACGGAGGCTGCTGGACTCCCCATGCTGCTCCCACTCTGAGCAGCACTTTCCCCCTGCCCCCTATAGCTGCTGTTGCTACTGCTGCTGCTACACTCCCTTCTTCTGTTGCCCGGGAATCAGGCCCTGCCTCTAGCAGCCAGGGTGAGATCCATCAGCCCCAGACTGCTTTGGGGGATTGCCTCTATAATTATGGGGGAGTTGGGGGACAATGGTGACCCCTGAGGAGCTTCAGGCACTGAGTCGCCTGCACCTGCAGCCGAAGATGAGACAGCCTCAGCGACATGCAATGCAGACGTTACAGTGTCCTGCGTGGCAGTGGAGGACACTGCCAGGAGGTGACACCTAACCCCCTGGCCCCTAGTGCCACTGGGAGCAGTAGTGCTGGGAGAGGAAGACCCATAATCAGGCCTGCGCAGCTTGGGGCGTGGTGATGGGCTGCTGCTCCTGCCTGCTGGAACTCTGCTGGCATAGCCCCTGCCAGCTCTGCCATGTGCTCATTGCCTGGCTTGTGGGCAGCAGACCGGCCTAGCCCTCTCCTACCTCCCTTCTCTATTTCTCCCACCAAAAGAATGCACAAATAATTTATAAAAACCATTTTTTAATTTTTTTTAAAAATTTAATATAATATTATATATATATTATAAATCTAACTGCTATTAACGATCTAACTATTATAAAACCAATGGAACTAAATAATGGAATATCTAACACCTAGTCCTACAAACACACACTAAAACTGAATCACTGATCTCTATAAACTATAACTAAGCTAACTTAACTAACTAATAACTAACTCCTACCTAACTACTATAATCTCTCTCTCTATATATATAAATATACAATATTACACAGGGATGGAGGGGGGGACAGACAGCTCACAACAACACAGGGAGAGGTACAAAAACTGAAATAAAACCTAAATCAATCTAATCCTATTCTAATAAATCAAAAAACAGGGGAAGGGAATGAGTGGTGGAATATGGAGGGAAAGGGAAAGGAATGGATTCAATGGAGGGTAGGGGGAGAGAGAACACAGGGATGGGTAAAAAATAAAAATAACAGCTAAATCTAATATAATCTAAATAAATGATAATATGGAGGTAGATGGGTTGGATGGGTGAAATAAGAGGAGGATGGCAATGGATTGAGGAGAACAAAACTGCTGGGAGAGGGAGCCTTCTGAAATGCCTGCTGTTCAGGAACAGTGACTAGCTCAGTAGGTGTTGGGAAGGGGGGAGGCAATCAGTTTTGTTTCTTGTGCCCACCTCACCGCAAGCCCCATTGGCTCCGTGCAGCCTAGCCCGTGGCCAATCGCAGACTGCGAAGCCAGTGGTCTGGGGCGAAAAGGGATAGTGATTCGGCAGGCTGGCTGCTACTCCAAGCCTCTCCACCCCTGGTGCCTGGAAGTCTGCTCCTCAGCTGACTCTCCCTCCCTGTCACGTTTGACCTTCCAGTGACACTTTTTTTGCCACACGAACTCACCCAAATGCAATCCGAACTGACCGAACTGTTCGGTCATTTTGAAGTTCGGATCTAGTTTGGTTCGGATTCGGGTTCGGTCGTCCGAACAAACCGAGTTCGGTCCAAACTCCGAACTTCCAAACCGCGTTCGCCCATCCCTAGCCAGAACCCACAAGAAGAGAAGCATTGTTGATTTAGTTCCAAGCAGAACGTACATCAGAATTGGGAAACCTGCCAAAGTTTTGATGGGACCATTACACCATCAAAGTATAAAAGAAGCAATCAAGAAGAATAGGGCCATTTCAGAGAAGCTAAATTATTATTATTATTATTATTATTATTATAAAAATTTTTATAGCACCAGCCATGTACCTGGTGCTTTACAGAACAAAGATAAAGACGCGGTCCCTGCCTACGGCTTACAATACGTTGCAGTGGCCTTTGCTTCAGAAGATGCTGGGAAGGTACCCACACTTGTGCGTTTCTTTTTAGGTAATAAATATGAGATGTCACAAATAGATTTGTGAATAAGAAGAGATTTTAGAGTAAGTTAAGCTAAACCTTGAATAAGGTTGCCAGGACTAGACTTTAGTCACCCAAGAGTTCTGAAGAAATTCAAATATGGGATTATAGGAACTATTAACAGACTGGAATGTAAACGATCACTAAAATCATCCTCTATATCAGTACTGAAAGGCAGCTAATGCAACACCTGTATTTCTAAAGGTGATCCTGGAAACTACAGGCTGGTGAGCCCCTGTTTTCAGCACCAGTCAAATTAGTAGAAACTGTAGTAGAGTACAGAATTGTTTGACACTCAAGCACAATGAGTTGAGGAAGTCAACATGGCTTTTTTAAAGGGAGTTTGTGCCTTAGAATTCTGTAAGGGTGTCTGTCGGCAAGCATGAGGATAAAGGTAATCTAGCTGATATGCATATAGTGTTCCCTCCAAGACTCTTAAAGCTGAGTGGTTGGACAATAACATGACAGATTAAATTAATTGTTAATTAGAACTTTTCCCCCCAAAGTGCGCTTTTTTGTACTAACTATAGCCGAACAGTGTTGGGTACTAAATTTGCTGTTACTACTCAGAAAAGTGATCTTGGAATCATTGTGGATAATTCACAAAAGATTTCACCTCCATGTGACGCAGCGGTCTCAAAGGCAAAAAGAATGTTAAGCAAGCATTATTAGGAAAGATCAAAAAAAATACAGTAAAAATCATGATGTTGCTATATAAATCCATGGTGGTGCTTTTGTGCTGCTCTGTTAGGGCTAATTAAATCATCCATGACACAACATTATGAGTTATCAAGTAACTGGAAAATATGTCTGGAATTTTAACAGTGTTTGAGAGGAGAGTCTACTGCTGGTGGTTCTTTTCTGTAGCTCTGTACTAACTACTGTTCCTTATTCTAGTTACATTTGAAGACAAGAGGAAAGCAAACTATGAGAGGGGAAACATGGAACTGGAGAAACGACGCCAGGTGCTGCTGGAGCAGCAGCAGAGAGAGGCAGAGCGTAAGGCTCAGAGGGAGAGAGAAGAAAGGGAACGGAGAGAAAGGGAGATTCAGGAACAGGAGCGGAAAAGGCAGCTTGAACTGGAAAGGCAGCTGGAGAAACAACGAGAGATTGAAAGACAAAGGGAAGAAGAAAGAAGGAAAGAAATAGAAAGGCGGGAGGTTGTTTTCCTAATTGCGTTTAATTTTAGTCTGTCTTTGAGAAATGAGTATGCACTCTACTGGTGAAGCTTTTTCCTTCTCCGTTTAAGATCTTATACTTAGAATGCATTCCCACATGTGAACTTATGCCTGCACATAGCACTCATTCAGAACTCTGTAGAACAGTGAACCACTGAGACAGATTCCTCCACCCCCTCATGCTGTGCAGACTGTTTTGCATGCTGAGAGGAAGTTTAAAAGGGGTGGGGGGGGAATGCTGTTGCCACATAAGTTCCTTCTAACTATCCACAGCATTCAGAAAGAGCTCTCCTGTTCCTCAATGTCTCTTCAGTGATTTCACCCCGCCCCCCAAAAAAACTTTTCTTATAATTGTATGTCAATGATAGTTTCATAGTAAGGTTAATTAGCAAAGGGGAGGGGCGGGCAGGGAGAGAGAGAGAGAACAATAATTAATTCTGTCATGGGGTAAAAATAGACATGATTTGGGCCGCTTTCTAAACACGTGACACTAGCATGTGCCATGGACTAAAATGGGCCAAAGCGGATGAGCATATCTGTGCAGCCTCAATTTTCCCAGCCCAGACCGGAGGCAGCTATGGCCAGCAGCCATGGCTGTGCCTCACTGGTCACCATTGTGTAAGGATAGGGGGATCTTTCTGTACATTCCAGTGACTCTTACCTAGACTTAGATGAAGACTCTGACTCTCTGGTCATCTTTGCTAAAATATTCTCTCTGAAACCATTTCAGTCATTTAGAATATCATATACCCTGCTGAGGTAAGAGAGCAGACCACTGGCTGGCTCAGAGAGACCCAGCCTCTACAAACATAAGAACGTAATTGCCATGCTGAGTCAGACCAATGGTCCATCATGCCCCAGCATCCTGCCTCTGACAGTGGCCAGTTTTGATGGCATGGAAGAAGTAGCAGCAGTCACAATGGGCAATCCCATCCCGTGTTAATCACTCCCTGCTCCTGACAGTAAGAAGTTCCCATCTTGTAATCTAACTATTATTATTATTATAAACATTTATATAGCACCAGTCGTGTGACCTGGTGCTGTACAGAACATAGACATAGACACGCTCCCTGCCTGTGGCTTACAATCTAAAAGACAAGGAGGGGGAGCCAGGGAGAGGGGACAGTGGGAGAGAGAGGTGGGAAGACTGACAAACATTCAAGCGGATGCGAAGACTCAGGTGCGTATGCTTGGCTTGTTATTAGCCGTTAATGGGCCTGTTCTCCAAGAACTTATCCAATCCTTTTTTAAATTGCTTTCACCCTCGGACATCACACTTGGCTCAAAGCCACAGCACTGACGCTGGAGAGCAAAAAAAGGATAGAGAATTTTCTGTTTGAAGGCACAGGACTTTTCTCAGAAAAAACTGACACGTTCCTGGGAAAGCTGAAAGAGATTAGGTCCACCATAAAGTCTCTGGGGGTGACCCATTTGATGAAGTGAAAGTATAGTGCATCATCTTAAACCAAGAGATTGAATAGACAACCTTCCTGCACATATTGTTACTATAAGAAATTTTAGTCTCCTCAGTACTCACAAGAAAGAGTCAAGTCCAGATCAACACTTAACACGGGGACTCCCATGATAATGGCCCTCCACCTTAGTCTAGAATTTAACCAAGAGTCCAATAGCTCAGAGCAGATCACATTTAAGTTTCATTGGGCTTCTTTTTTTCTCCTCATGGTCCGTGAGAACATTAACCAATGGAACTTTGAAGATAGTTAGGTTTAGCGTGCACTTGACTAGGTCCAGGGCTGTATCTGTGGAAGTGATAGCTAACATTCCCCTATCAGATACGTGCAAGGCTGCCATTTGTGCCCACACCTTATTAAGTATTATGCCTTGGACCGTGCTGCTAGAAGAGATGCAAGAGTGGGAAGAGCAATGCTTCAGTCCTTATTTAAATAATCTCCTTGCATCTACTTTCTATTTCGAGGCACTACTGTAGGGAATGCACAGAGACACTTGAAGAAGAGGTTACTTAGTTGTAACTGATGTTCTTCAGGGTGCTTTATACGTGTCTGTGATCAGTCTGCCTACTCCGCTGCTTGCAGCTCTGTGGGGAGTAGGATTCCTGGAACAGTAGGAAGGAACTGAGGTGATAACAGTGCCCCACCCTTTTTTAAACCCTCCCCCCTCAGCACATAAATCAGTCTCATGCTGAAGGGGAAATAGGGGGAGAACTGTTTTATTGGTTCTGTACTCCAGACAGTTCCAGGTGATCGATCTGCACAGCTACAAAGCAACATGTGGGAATGTAGAGAGTCCTGTCTAAGGACATCAGCTACAGGTAAATAACATTTTAATGTTTTTAATTTTAAGGTGTGCACTATTTCTAGACAGGTCTGGTACTGTGGCCTGAGCATAGAGACTGTGCAATGCATTCCTGGTTTTTGACTCTCACTTTCATTGTGGCTGTAGGCAAGGCATCTTCGAGGGGTATCAACAAATTGAAAGTTTCTTTTCTATCTGAAGATATTGTGTTTCCTACTGTTGGATACATCCTCCAAGATCTCCTTTAGATAATTTCATACTACTTTTATAGCATGGATCACATTTTCATTTGCAGTTCTCTCTCCCTTATTTTCCCTCATACCAAACAAGAACCTGTATCGCAAAACTAAGCTTTACTAAAGCTTGAAACTGAAATTATTTTGCTGTTTGATTATATAATAAAGCTGGGTCTCCTGGGTTTTTCTATAGCCACAATTAAAACTCATTTACTGTTCCCAAATTCTGCAAGGTACTCAGTGCCTCCTAAGAGACTTGTAGGGGCGGTGTCAGGAAGGCAAAAGCACAGAATGAGCTGAGGCTATCAAGGGAAGCTAAGAACAACAAAAAGGGTTTTTTCAGGTATGTTAGAGGAAGAAAAAGGAAGCAGCAGGTCTTCTGCTCGGTGAAGATGGTGAAACATTAACGGGACAGAGAAGGCCGAACTACTCAACTCCTATTTTGCCTCAATCTTTTCCCAAAAGGAAAACTGTGTCCAACCTGATAAAAGTAGCATGAATGATGAGGGGAAAGGACTGCAGCTCAGGATAGGTAAAGAGTTGGTCGAAGAATACGTAGGTACTCTAAACGAGTTCAAGTCTTTGGGACCAGATGAATTACATCCTAGGGTACTGAAGGAACTTGCTCATGAACTCTCAGGACTTCAGTCATCTTTGAGAACTCTTGGAGAATGGGTGAGGTGCCAAAAGACTGGAGACAGGCAAATGTTGTCCCTACCTTAAAAAAAAAAAAAGGGAGGGGGGGAGGATCTGGGAAACTATAGATTGGTCAGCCTGACATCAATACCTGAAAAGGTACTAGAACAGATTATAAAGCAGTCAATCTGGAAACATCTAGAAAACAATGCAGTGATTACTAGAAGCCAGTATGGATTTGTCAAGAATAACTCATGGCAGACTATCTCCTTTTTAGATTGAGCTACAAGTTTAGTGGATCATGGGAATGCTGTGGACATAATATATCTTAATTTCAGCAGAACATTTGACAGAGTCCCCCATGATATCCTTGTTGACAAGCTGGTAAAATGTGGGCGAGATGATAAATACCATTAGGTGTATTTACAGCTGGTTAAAGAGCTGAGTGCACGCTGGCTGCCCCCCAGCCCCCTTTCCGTGAGGTGGGATCCACCGTCTCCCCTCGGACAGTACCCCCCTTCCCCTTGCTGCCAGTGCAGCACAATCTGGGTGATGCACCTGCAACTCTATGGTGTGGGTGAGGGGAGCACCACGCAGGTGGACTGCGGGCCATGGCAGCTGCCGAGTCTGTTTAAAACTGACTTAGACAGGGCTGCAAGCAGCCAGACATGATGAGCACCCCCACGTGTGTCCAACTTAGGGGAATAGCACATTTCCTGAGCTATGTGTCCTTCACTACACTTGCTGTTTCTGACAATTTTTTTTCCAATGAGAGTCAAGTGAAAGATACACAGACCCTTGCAGGAGTAGTTTGTTGGTTTTTATGACAATACAGAATATGGAAGTATGCAAAATCTGGTTCCCAGGACAGAATTATTTTGTGCTTGATAGCCATGCTGCTTGCAAACAGAGCAAACAGAGCAGAAACACAGATTTATGTGTGTAAGCAAACCTGTACATACAAAATACTTGAGGTCTAATATATGGAATTAGAGATTTTTTTATTTGGAGCTTGTTCACTAGAAGAAAAACTATACAGATTGTTGTCCCTCCATCTCTCCCCCACTTCCGTTAAAAAATAAATAAATACAGATTTCCTTATTTTTTATTTTAAACAGAGAAAAAAATCTATTCTGCATACACTATGTATAAAAAATATATGCCTGTATTAAAAGTGTAACAATTCCTTTAAGGTTCCTACAAGGCTACTGTTAGTTCATAGTCGTGTATTTTTTTTATCTGCAGGCAGCAAAGCAGGAGCTTGAGCGCCAGCGCAAGTTGGAATGGGAAAGAATCCGGCGCCAAGATCTTCTTAATCAGCGGAACAGAGAACAGGAAGAAATTGTGAAGCTGAACTCTAAGAAGAAGAGCCTTAATCTTGAATTAGATGCACTGGTGAGAGTGATATGTTGCATGAGATACATTTGTTTGATGAACAGTATTTTCAAATAGTAAGAACCTCTTGTTTGTATGGTGCTAAAGTGCCAAATACAACCATTTCTTATGGTCAGTTTTGACTGATCTACAAAGAATCCAACAGAAAATAGGAACAAAAACTCCCTATAAGCTTTTATCAGTTTGAAGCCACAGCATTGAGAATTGCTAGTCAGCGTTGTACATTTGGGCTGAAATGTTGGGGTTTCCTCCACAGACGTTTGTTAGAGAAGCACATTTCGCTATATTTAATCTCACATGGTTTAATCTTTCTGTTTTTCTGCAGAATGGCAAACATCAACAGATCTCAGGCAGGCTGCAAGATGTTCAAAGCAGGAAGCAAATTCAGAAAAGTGAGATGGAATCTCTAGATAAGAAATGTGACTTGGGAATGATGGAAATCAAACAGCTACAACTACTACTTCAGGTATGCAATTCCATTTTAAACACAAAGTTCTCAGCTGCTTTCTCCTTTTGCTGCTCTTTTAATGTTTATAAATTTGTCTGTAAAATGTCTGTACAGGTGAGATTTTTATATAATAGTGTGTGTCAGTCAATTTAACGGTTAGGGTGGTACATGGAAGGAACTAAGCATATGTTTGTACAGTTCCTGTAAAACTTGTTCATATACCTAGAGACTGATAAGTAGATATTTAGCACCTCCCTACTGCCACAGAAGCGCCAGCTGTACAGAATTTTTGATACCAGCTATGCCCTCCAGCATATAAAGGGCTGGTGCTGTAAGCATATCCAATTTAGCTACTGCTGTTGCCTCAGCAAGTGTTCTCTGTGCAACTTCACTGAATCTTGGGCCTAGCTATGGCTTGACAGTTCCTTGTCTGGTTCTCTGTTCTTTGGTGGCAAATCGCTCCCTTCCTCCTGCCAGACCGCATGTGGGAAATAGGTGGGGAGAGGCTCTTGGGTGTGAGCACCTTGTCTGCAGGGGGCCTGTTCTGCGGCCTGCCTTAAGAGCACCACAGCCAGTTCTTCTAGCACTTGCTCCTTATGGGCTGCAGTCCCAGCTAAGCACAAAAGATGGAATCTCCAGATGGGCCTAGTCCATAGCTGTGGAAGCTTACAGGAAAAGCTGTCAAGAACAATCCTTCACGTTTTTGATCCCACTCAACTACATTGGTTTTCACCTCCTGCACTTGAAGCCAAGAGGGCTTTGTACGCTGAAATCTGCAAGGCTGCTTCCTGACAGTCTCTATGCACTTTCACCAGAGATTGCAAAGTAGATATTGCTTAAAGTGGATGCTGCTTTCAGAAGGGATTAGTTTCTTCCATCTGTTCTCTTCCCCTTCTGCATTTCTGAGGGTGACAGCTTGTCACTTCCCACGTATCAGTCTCTGGAATGGAGGAGTCCTTGTGTATAAGATTAGAATATTTATTGCTTGCTAAGGTACATGCTTATAACCAAGGTCTTCTCCAACCTGGAAATTTCCCCTCCCTTTGTATATAGTTAGTTATAGCTGTATTATAGAGTTGAAGTTGTTAGCTATAGTTATAATATAATTGTGTGTGTAGTTATCCTCTTCAGTTATCCTAGTTATCACTTAAGCTTTGGAAATTGTTTGTTTGGAGTACAGAGTGATATCTGCCCTTCACATCCCAGGGTGAAGGATTGGGGCCCCTGAAGGGTTGGGGCCCCAAAAAGTCTGTGGCTGTCTATCTAGATAGATAAATGTATTTATTGTTAGCCATAGGCTTTCACAATATAAAAAACATAAACAACTAGAGCTACAAAAATTACAAAAATCCAAATAAAACAGTGTAGTAGTAGCAAATTCGTCAAAACTACAATATTAATATCTCTAAAGCATTGAAAGTCCATTGGCGAATAAAGCCAGGACAGGAGATTTTATAAATATCCCCTAGTAACCCATAACATATCACACAAGCTAGGATTCAAGAGTAATTTCACACCCTTGCTTATAAAAGGCTACACAGGCACAAAAAGCTGCAACTGCCTTAGAACGGGGCGAATCACGGCCATCCAACAGTAGCTGTAATACAGAATGGTCATGCAGCCCAATAGGTAGACTTTTAACAACAGCCCCAATATATCTATCCCTCCAGTGGCTAAAGGCAGGGCAATGCAAAATTATATGTTTGTTCATCTCAAGAGCTGCCATTTCACAATGACGACATAACCTTTCTTCTCTAGGTATTCTGCAGTATCTGCTGTCCAGGATTGCAGATGGAAAAGCATTACATCATGTTAAAGTAAACGCTCTCCTCTGCGACCAATTTGTCCCATTGATTAAATATCTGCCCTTCACATCCCAGGGTGAAGGGTTGGGGCCCCTGAAGGGTTGGGGCCCCCAAAAGTCTATATAATTTCTGTGGTGGTAGGGGGCACTGAATATCCACATAAAAGTGTTCAGTTAAGTTAAGCATTAAGGAAACTACAACAGTATCTTCTTTCATAATTGTTGCTGTTGCAGCTAGAGGTGAGACTTGAAAACTGGCCCAAGTGCCTAGAATTATTATCTAAGATACTGCAGTATATTTTTATGGTTCAACATGATTTCTTCTTGATTTCTACTCTTTCCACGTGTGAAAAGATGCATTCGAGTCTACTTTTCAAGGGCTGCCTTACTCTTGGCATCCCCTTAGCTTCCCATTTGTGAACTGCTTCTTCTGGGGTATCCCATTTCTAGATTCCGGAATAAAGCATCATCATGGGATATGTACTGAAGCTGATCCAATCAGACTATTCCAATAAGTAATCCATGCAACTAATTTTTGTTTTAATTATTTATTAAAATTTGGGGGCAAGGGGTGTTAACTTTTAAAAACCTAGGTTTGGCTTTTCACCTGAAATACCGTAATGATGATGTTTTTGCTCTATCGCATGTAAAAAAAATTAAAGTTGTCAGTCTGTTTGATTTCAGAGCATGCAGTTCTGATCAGTAATTGGTAATTCTTCAGTGGGACTAATTTATAATTTACATGTAAGTGTAGAATAACACCCTTCTGTGATATTTTACATCCTGGTGGCTCAAATGTAAGTTAGTTAATTGTCAGCTATTAGCCTTTCCCTGCAGTGGGAATCTGCTTCAGTTTCAGTAATTGATGGCTAGCACCTGTGTACCTGTACCCCCCAGTAGTACCCTACTTGTAGTAGATAAAGAAAGCTTCTGGTTTGCAACTGGTGCAGCTACACTGGTGGTTGGTCACTGATTGCTGAAGTCAAGGTAAACGTCTATGTAGACAATGGCCCCAGCCTGAAAGCACTTACGCATGTGTAGTCTCACAGATTTCTTATAAGGCTATACAAATGTGTTTGTAAAACTGAGGGTTATGCACCTTCATCCAAAGCACATCCTATCACCCTGTGTTTGGATTATTTGAAAATTATAGCTTGTTTTTGATTCCGAAGACTTGAAAACCTATTATAATTGGGGGCACATTTTAGAGAACATGTAGATAAGTTTTAAAATTAACATTCTGCATTTGTGGATGAATATTATGTAACATGCTTCAAATGTATTCTGTTTACCTGTTTGAAATTTGAGTGTCAAAGAATAGTTTTTAGCAACACCAGTGCAAATTTTGATTTAACACCCCTCCACACGTTTTCTCTTGTTATGAAAAAGGATTGATGCTGTGTGATACAGCTAGCTATTATATGTCATGCTGACATGTTGCCTTTTTTATGCTTGGTCCCATCAAAACAAAAACTGCGCTTGTTTAAAAAACAAAATTGTCCCTTTTCCCCCTCTCTCTAGGAATATCAGAATAAATTAATCCTTCTAGTTCCTGAAAAACAGTTATTAAGTGAGAGAATTAAACATATGCAGGTGGACAACACTCCTAGTAAGTGTCTTCAAATAATTTTCTTTACCCTCTTTCAGTTTTTTGTTAATAGCTGGAGAGCTATTATGCTGTGTCTGTATCAATCTTCTCTTACTACAGAGCTTCCGGAGCTTTTTGTCTATATGACGGCATTTTGAGGCTTAAATGTCATCCTGTGACCACAGACAGCAACAGCAACATGCAAAGTATATCCAATATCAGTTGGGTTCTTGATCCCATCTGGGTTTATGACCCATAGTTTGGGAACTGCTGTCTTATTTATTGCACTAGCTTCAGAGAGTTCCAGTTGGAACTGTTCATTGACCTTTCTATTTTTATCTTGAAAATTCCACATGAGGGAATAAACTTTTTTTTGGGTGGTAAAACAAAATGCTAGCTGTGATCCATAAACTGCTTAATCCTGTGGGTTTTAGTGGGACTACGCTGGAATAAGTGGATTGTGGCCTACAGCTTTAAATGTAAGCAATACAGATTATTGTGCATATATGTATGCATAATGTGTGTTACTTTCTGCTCAGATACTCCTTTTATTTGCAGCAGTATAAATCAATACAAACTTTATGCAAGTCAAAGAAATACTGCCCATTTTAAGTGAATGGCTCAGTGTATTGGCCCATGGTCTCTGCCCTCAGTAGCATATATCTAAACAAAATTAATGCACTACAAAAAGCAAATACAAAACTCTGATTTGTATAACAGTAGTGCCTACAGACCTCAGTTGTAGAATGGGATCCTATTTTCCCTGTTACTGTAGGGCAGCATAACAGAAACAAGCAAGCTTTGTAAGCATACAGATCCCAATGCGGGAGATGTACATAGAGACCACAAGAAGAAATAAGTGTATAATTGCTTGACCTTTCTTCAACAGGTACAGGAATAAGTTCAGTGCACAAGAAGTCGTTAGAAAAGGAAGAATTATGCCAAAGACTTAGGGAGCAACTAGATGCACTAGAAAAAGAAACTGCTTCCAAACTCTCTGAAATGGATACTTTTAACAATCAGCTCAAGGTACAGGACTGTTATATTCATTTAGTAGTAACTAACTAGTGAATTTCCTTATGTCTTAGTGTCAAAGATGCTAGCCCCAGGGATCCTAGTATTTTATTTGCTACCCCCTTGTGAAGTCCCTTCTCTGAAAGATTCTTCCACCTTTAACTTTGTTTTGAACTCATCTCTGGAGAAGCTTATGTGTTTTCCAGCAATTAGGAGCTAATTTAAAACTATATTTTGTAAGCCTTATATACCACTCACTTCTGTCCACGTCGTACATGCCTTTCAAAGTACATCCATTGCTCGCTGATACAATACAGAACATACGTCCTGAAATAAATAAATTATTTTAGGATACTCAATGCTTTCAATAAGCAGTTTGCGTGTTCAACCCCTATGGCAACCCCTACCACTTTGCACATTGTAAATTGAGTGTCACTGGATGTTGATCTGTGTTAAAAGAAAAGTTCTGCATCTTGTAGCATGGCATACAGAATACTCTGGTTTGGCAATATAAACGGGGGTCCACTCATTCATTTAGCTGTCTCATAGGCCGTTTTCACATGGCACTGGCAGGGGACGGGGGGCGGCAGGGGGACGGGGGGCGGCAGCAGCGGGTGGGGGTGCTCCTTTCCCATGGGCGCACACCCATCTCCACCCATGGAGCCTTCTCCGTTTTGTCAGATGGCTCCATGGGAGATGGGAATGTGCTGGGAGCGTGCACCCCCATCCCCCCACCCACCGTCGTGGCATGCATACAGGCGCACCCCCATCCCCCCACCCACCGTCGTGGCATGCATACAGGCGCACCCCCATCCCCCCACCCACCGTCGTGGCATGCATACAGGCGCACCCCCATCCCCCCACCCACCGTCGTGGCATGCATACAGGCGCACCCCCACCCACCGTCGTGGCATGCATACAGGCGCACACACGCCCCACCGTCGTGGCATGCATACAGGCGCACCCCCATCCCCCCACCCACCGTCGTGGCATGCATACAGGCGCACCCCCACCCACCGTCGTGGCATGCATACAGGCGCACACACGCCCCACCGTCGTGGCATGCATACAGGCGCACCCCCATCCTCCCACCCAGCAGGGATGGGGGGGGGCATCTGTGCAAAAACGGCCATAGAGGCCAAGTGTGTAACCTAATAAAAATATCACACCGGGATAGAAGTCAGCTGTGTGGTTTACCTGCTTGTTCACCCACTAACAAATGCATGCAGCTTTCAGACAAGGGCACCATCACTCTGCTTTCTTCTTGCTGCCTTATTCACAGTGGCGTTGATGTGAACTTAATTGATTGCATGACTTCTCTTCTGTCCAGAGGAAGGATCATAGCATTTTCCAAAGGGAGTTTAAGAGAAAATTATAAAAAAAATTGGTGCATTCTTTTCTTTTAAAATAAATGAATAACATTTGGAATTGCATGATTTCTACATGACATGCTGATTGAGAACAATTCAGTTGTGTCCAGTGGCTGGGTTGACAATATAGCCCCCCTACAGTCTATAATAAATTCAGTGCAAAGTTTAATTGGCTTTTTATCTGCCTTATCTTACAGTGTGAGAATATGGATGATTCTGTTCTTCAGTGCCTTTTGTCTCTGCTAAGCTGTCTCAGCAACCTCTTCCTCTTACTTAAGGTTATTTTCTAATCTTTGGCTCTTTCGCTTTTAATTATGTCTTAGTTTTTTTCCTGATTATCCCTTCTTTTTTTGGTATAATATCTCTCTTCAGCACTTAACTGTACCTCTCTAGCTGAAAATACACTTTTTACAAAGAGAACGAATGGTTTTTCTTTCTGCCTGCTATTAAGCCCTTCTGCTGCCCCTAAAGGCTTAAAATCATGCTTGGAAAGCAAAACTAGAAAACAGTGATATGAAGCTTGCTTGTTAACGGAGTCCTATTAGTAGGGTTGATGATAATGATGATTAATAAAAATTATTATTATTATTTATTTTTGTAGTTCTTCCCTGCAGCAAATATATAAAAACAATTATAAATCAATTTAAAAGGGGAAGATAAAGGGGGAAGATTTATAAGGTTTATTACAACTTTTTTTCTTTTTGTGTAAGATTCTAAAGACAGACACACACACTCACTTTCATTTTGATACTTTTGAACTTGCAATGAATTTTGTCCCGCTTATTGCACTTACACACACACACCCCTCAAGCTATGAGGCAGTTTGTGATTTATTGACTCTTTCTTGGTCAGGATTAAAGTCTTTAAAAAACTCATCAAAGTCTAAGATACTCTGCATAATGTGATTAGTCAAGTCAAGCCACCAGGCTAGCCTAGTATTACTGCTTTCACATCTTTTTTTCTTTAACACTATGGATTTTATACATTCCAGTCAAAATACTGATTTGTGTATCGTATTGAAGCCAAGTGTTCCTTGTAAATTTGATATCCTCTCTTTCGTCATTATAAAGTACTCTGAAGTCCCGATTCTGCCCCCATTAAAGTCGGTGAGAGCTCTGCCACTGACTGCAAGATAAAGCCCTGAATTATTCAACAGACCTTTCTATTTTGAAAAAAAACCTTAGCCTGTTTTGTACTAAAAAAGAAAATGATTCCTTACAAAAGTATTATTGATTGATTGAGACTGCTAACATTTGCATGCTTATTTTCAATAATAATGAAACTGTTGCATTCTTTTCACCAATATATAAAATTCCAGTTTTGGATTGTTACCCCAAGCTATGTAAATTCTTTCCACCTTTGCTCTCACCCTTGGTAAAATAATTACTGTGATATAAATTCTTCTTCCATCAGAATATCTGAATGCTTTGTTGTGGTGGGGAGGGGGGGGTGGAGGTTTCCTTTAGATGTAAATGTAGGGAAGGAAAACAATATTTCATTCATGGTTGTAAAACTTTTAAAAATATGTCATGTGCGTTTTTTTCTTGGCCCTGTATTTAGCAGCATATTAAATGAAAACTATTGTGTAAAAATGTATTTATTTAGGAAACATGATCGAATTTACTGGAAATATTAAGTTAAGTTTAAATTTTATTGTTGGCAGTAGGCCATAAAAAATTAGAACAATCAGTATGAATGTCACAAGTGTAAATAAAGCTATGTATAAACTGAACATAATTCAGTAAGTAAAACAGTATAAATTACAATAATACTAAAAGGATAAACAGGAAATATTAACATGTTCTTAAAGTCTTGAATGACAACACTTGCACCAAGCAATCAACAAGTGCAGAACAGCTAAATAACTGAATAAAATGAAAAAATAGACTGCCTTAAATAAATAAACAGCCTAATACAAGGGCGAACATCCAAAAATAGGACGAGAACTACTTCAAAATCATTCTGGCATAGAATCCAACATACACCCACCCTTTCAATGAAATTACAAAAAACATCCCAGGACAGAAGAACGAGCAGCTGTACACCCCAGAGTGGGTGCAAGACTCGAAGGCTCCCTTCCCAAATGTATCTTAACGACTCAAAATCGTCTGTCTAAGAAGAATGGCGTTGGCACAGAAACTGGAGACCGATCTTGATGTTTCTGAGTTAGTCTTACACAGGAAGATGTTTAATAATAACTCATGGGGGAATGGTTTATCCCGTAGAAGGTCGCCAAGATATCTACCTCTCATGACAGCATAGGCGGGACAAACAAAGAAAATATGCGCAGCCATCTCAACCCTATGGAGGGGACAAAGGGGACAAATCCTTTCCTCCCAAGGAATGGCCCCATAGCGCCCCTCTGTTACAGCTGAATTAAACATGTTGCACTGAAATTTAGTAAAAGCCTGCCTGTGAAACTAATCTGTCCGCTGTAAGATAGCTCTCACCCCTAACCAAGGAACTAATACCCAGGTAGGCAGGAGCAACCCTCCGGGTTGCCAGTAGATGACTCTCGTCCTGGAGTTCCTGGTCTAAAATTCTTTAAGGATCGAAAGCGCGCATTTGGGTCCCAGGGGGCCTAGAGAACCCCAACTTGGAAATTTCAACTTCCATTTTTCCTTCCCACCTTCTAAATAAACCCATAGATACTGCCAATGCCAGCAAGGAGTCATTCTGAGCTGGAAACACAAATGTTCGCAACCAAAATTTAACCCAAATCCCCAAGGCCGAAGAGCGAACTGTATGGATGGCTGCTTCAGAGCGGAGAATGGCCTGAGGGATGGCCCGCAGAAACCTGTTTTGGACAACGCTCTAAGTTAGCAAGAAAGTCAATTCCCCAAGCGGGAAGAGCATACAGAAGTTGGCCAGTTACCTTGGCCTTAAATAGCCAGATAGCCAGATGAAATAATAACTCACAATAGACGCAGAAGTTCTCTTTGCCAAAGCTGTTACTGCCTCTGCATGCTTCTTCCAACTGGGGGTATTGGCTATAACCACCCTCAGATATCTAAAGGAGCTGACCTGCTCAATTTGATTTGACCCTATATACCAACGATGGCAGATGCTTTGGCCCCCCCTCCGAGCCACCAAAACCTTCGTTTTGGCATAATTAATTTTTAGAAAACTATTGAGTGATGAAGGAAAAGACAAACCCTTGCATTAAGAAATGCAACCAAAGCATTTCCAGTACTGTTTTGTTTGACCCTTTCCCCCAAGCACCTATTCCATTGTCATTTTTAACTGAACTGTACTTCTTGGCCACTGTTCTCAAACCACTTACTCTAGCATAGTCCTATTATAATCACTGGGACTACTTCACTGTAAGTGGTTTGACGCTTATGGCCCTTGTCTTATATGACAGGGACGGGGATCCCCCTGCCTGGCCCCGTACCATTTCCAGCTCCTTCACTCAAGCACTGATGGACTGCATCAGGAGGAAGGGAGTAGGGATGAGGGTATGCACTTGTGGACAGGGGATGGATCTGTGGGTCGGATCCATAATCTAGACCAGAAGTGAGCAAACATCAGCTCAGGAGCCTCATACAGCTCTCAGGCACCTGTACTGCTGTCACCTGAAGTGGCTACCTGAGGGCATGTCCATGCAGCTCCCTGAGAAGCAAAAGAAGCCAAGCCATTGGGGCCATAGGAGACAGGAGAGCAGGTCCTGTGCCGTACTGCTGCTGCCCAAACCCACCAGACCACCTGGGAGTCAGAGCTTTGATGTCAGCTGAAGGAAGCAGCGTTACCCTGTCACTGGGATCAGGGACGCTGCGATCAGTGTCGTGTGTTGTGGCTCTTAGGGTTAGGAAAATGTTGGTATGGGGCTCTTGGGCTTGGAAACTTTGCCCACCGCTGATCTAAACCCTTTCCCCACCCTGTGCCTGCCTCTCGGGTTCCCACGCCTCAATTCTTATCGGGCCTCCAGAGCTTGTACTCATTTTCAGAGTGGCCCTCAGGTTGGAAAGAAACCTAATCCCTGTTAAATGACAGGGAGTTTAAATATTTGATTGAATATTCCTGTTCTTGTTCCCATCATCAGTTTGCTGTCTCCAGTTGTTGAATAACTAAAAGGTGCAGATGGAAAGCATACAAGTTATGTCAGCTATTTTTACATCTTCCTGTTTGTTTGGTTCTTTTCAATGAAATTCAACATCTATTGTTAACTTAAGATTGTCCAGTCCATTAGTGTTAGGTCTTGGATGACATAGCATTAAAATGCCTGAGTAGTTTCCTGGAAAATGGATTTAGTTTTCAGCCCTTTGATGTACTTCATTGTGTTGCCTCATTAGGAACTGCGAGAGAACTGCAACACTCAACAGCTAGCCCTTGAGCAGTTATACAAGATCAAACAAGATAAAATAAGGGAGATAGAAAGAAAAAGAGCTGAGCTTGCACACAAAAAGCAATTGGAGGATGAGGCTGCAAGGTAATATGGCTGATAACCTGCTATGGTTATGTGTTGTTTCCTAAAACACATGTATTGCTTTGGTGGGCTCAGAATGCCAGTAGGAAGCATTTTAACTGATGTTAAACTGTAAGCAGTAGTTCATAAATAGAGCTGCTGAGTATTTCCCTGGAGCACTAATAACTTCTTGAGATCTTCATCGTCTCTCCTCAAGCATTTGGGAAAGAGTCTGTTGCCTTTATTGATAGTCATTTTGGTAGAACGTATTATTCTGGAAAACTAAAATAACTTCAGATAAATTAAATAAAACTCCAGTAACTGAGCTCTCTTCTTTTTTTTTTTTTAATTAGGAAATTTCTCCTTTTAAAAATCACTTAGTTGCTTTTTCTGCCCTATTCAGTTACCTACATGCATCTGTCCCTCCACTTAAAAGAGCACTTTGTGTTAAGTGAATAAAACTGGTTCAGTCCTGGCAGTTTTCATATACTGGCAGGTATGACCTTTGGGCTCCTGGAATAGTCCAGAAAACTAGGTAAGCTTTATAATTCAGTCTAAGTGAACATGAGCTGATTTCTGGTTTTAAACCTGAGAAATTCAATTCATATTTAGTTTTTTGAAGTTTTTTCTTTCAGTTCTAGCTGCTCGTTTTATATCAGTTTGTTTCTTTGTGGAAAAGAAGTGTTCACATGTAGCTGTATTGACAAACTTTATTCATTTTCTTATTTCAGGCCAACGCCACTATGTATCTTTTTTGCTATATTGTTCAAGATTCTCTTGTTATTCGCCTTCCAGTTTTTCCTCCACCTGCTCTTGAATTTGTATGGAATTTGCTTTCCCTGCCACTCTGACGGAGTTAGTATATGCAGATATTTTAACACAAAGTGAAAGGCCTATATTTTTGTTCAGGCTTTTACCTGGAAGACTGCGGCTTCCTATTTATGCAGTTGTATTTCTGTCTTCTCTGCAAAGTTGACTTTTTCTTGCAAATATTTAATATAATTTTTGACTGCATTGTAACTAAACAGAGTTATAGCATTATGTTTATTGAAAGTATGGTTCTTAATTTGTCATTTAATTGTCAAAACTAACAAGAGAATTGCTATACTGTCTTTCAAGAGACCTGTCTCCAAGGTTAGTAATACATGTACATAGTGCAGTATTGATTTTGTTCCTTTGATTACTCCAGTGACATACAGTCGTCCCTGGTTGAGCAATACATCCCATGACATTTTAGCAGAACCTCCATTATCCTGAAACAGAGCAGCTATCAGAGCAATGCCCTTTCCCACTCTCTGCATTAGTGACAAGTGCGTCTCTGATCACAACGCACCATTGATAGCCCAGTGAGACAGCTGCACTTCCATGGGATACGACGGCTCATAGTACCCAAAGATGAAGCTCTTAAGAGCTGAAAATATCATCCTCTCTAAACAACCCTATCAGAGGAGATAAAGCTAACCTCAACTTTATCTATCTACAAAGAATACTGCAGAATTTCTGAGGTCTTAGATACTGCGCTAATGGACACAGAATACATTCTGCAGTGGATTTCCATACTGAGTGAAACCACATATTGCAATAACAAAACCTCTTAAATAAAATAAAACTGAGGAGAGAGAGAGACCAAAGTCTGCTGTCAAGTCCACTATGAAGATCCCTTTAACAGTTTAAGATTACTGTGTATGGGATTAGGATACTCCAGGATATTCCCTGGAAATACTATAGATAGATTTAATGTTTAATCTCTTGCATGTCCGTGTTAATCATGAGGCACAGCAAAGTTGTTCTAAAGGATGAGAAGCCAGGAGATAATTCTTTCAGACCTTTCTTTGCTTATTATTTTAATTGTCTTTACACCCAAATATGCTAGGTCACTTAAGATACAGTCCTTGTTAGAAGAGGTTATGGGGAAAGGATATAGTAAGGAGAAACCAGAGAGAAGAAGAAGGATGGTCGGCAGCTGTGGACTGTGGAACATGGAGCTAAAGAAATGTTAAAGGAGGGAATAAGAAGGGCACTAACTCCTAAGGAGAATTAAATAAATGTTTTTGCCACAGGTAACACAGCACAGCACCAATAGATAGCGTCTATGAAAAGCTGAAGGTGTAGAGGCCGTGTCTTTCATTTCTGGATTTTTCTTACTTATTTTTTGAAACCATTGACACACAGATGGAGTCAGCATCAGCCGCTTCTGTCTCTTCTATTCACTCTGCTTTCGATAGGTGATGTGGGTCAGGTTGCTGTGTTTGAGGACTGTGAATGTAGGTTCACAATTATCATCAACATATTAGTCAGCCACCATTTCTTCCCCAGATCTCTAGGGTTGGAGGCAGGGCCGGCCCCAGAGTTTGTGAGGCCATGTGCGAAGTCTTGGTGCGGGGCCTAATTTGCATAATTAGACCCTGCATAATTATGCAAATGTGTAAATTTACATACATTTTACTTACTCTGGACAGGAAGGAATTCCCATTCTCCACCCCTCTGAGCAGCCATAGACAAGCATGGCCTCCCAATGCTTCCCACCACCCCACTCCCCAGAAGTGGTTCCATTGCAGGGGCAGCCGGGCGGGCAGTGAGGCAGGCACAGAGAGACTGACTGCGTCCACTGCCTTACTGGGAGAGAGGGGGTGAGCTTAGTCAGCCTGACCTCCAGGGCCTGTTGCTTCTTGCTGCCGGTGCCGGCTGTGTCTTGTGCACACACATGGTGTGACCGGTTCGGAGGTGCTGCTATCAAACACATAAGACACCCATAATGCAGCTAGCCTATTAAGCGCATTGTGCCATGAATATATATATATATATATATATATATATATAAAACCAGTTCATTTGTGTCCCCATAATCAGTTCATGCTGCCCCCACCCCATAACCAGTTCAGTTGTGCCCCTGCCCCACATATAATCAATTCACGCTGCCCCCCCACCCATAACCATTTAATTTGTGCCCCCGAGGCAGCGTGAATTGATTATATGGGGGGCACAAATGAACTGTTTATAGGGTGTGGGTTTAAAGACAATATTCCTGTTAGCAATAACTTCATTAAGAAGAGTTAGTGAAATAGCAGCCATAATAATCTCAGAACCATATTTGCATATTTTCCAAGGCAGAATAGATATTGCTTTACATCCTAAATTCCTACCTAAGATAGTATAAGTAAGACAGTTGTGAGAATGTGGCCCTTTTTACA
>QEPC01010260.1:260687-319019 GCA_003113815.1 Sphenodon punctatus
GGGGGGTGTTAAACACCCCCCCCAGGGATCGGGTCATACTTACCGGCGGCTGCGGGGACGCCGCGGCCGCTGGTGCTGGGGGGTGGGCTCGCCTCTGAGTCTTTTTTAAAACAAAAATCCAGGGTGGGTGGGGGGTGTCCCCCCTTCCACCCGCGCAGCCTGGACTCGGGGAGGGTTTGTTTTTTTAAACTTTTTTGGTGGGGCTTTAAGTTTTACATTGCAGCCATTTTTAAATGGCTGCAATGCAAAAAAAGCCGGTACCCGGAATCCGGTACCCGGACCGGATTTACCGGGTTGAATCCGATAATGCCGGTACGCCCGGTACTGGCATTATCGGATACCGGATTTACCGGTTTTCCCACCCCTAATAAGTAAGACCGTTGTGAGAATGTGGCCCTTTTTACACGGGCCTCTCCCAGCCATGAACATGCAGATTTCTGTGTGTTCATGGGTGGGGGAGCCCTGTGTGAACAACGTGGTGCCTGTGCCCATGTTGAGCAGGGGTGCATGCGCACCCGCCTAACACGCATCCCCACTCACCCCCCACTTATCCCCATGCACGGAGCAACCAGGGGAAACGGAAGTTACTCCATGGGCGTGGATGAGTGGGGGGTGAGTGGGGATACGTGTGTGGCCGTGTGCATGCCCTGCCCACGCACCAGCGTGGCCACGGACCCCCCGCCTGGCGGAACCATATAAAAATGGCCTGTGAGGAGCCACCCGAAGAAGAACAGAAGGTTGCTACCTTGTAAACCAGGTTCTTTGAGATAGCTCCTAACATTCTCACACAACACCCACCTTTCCAGCCCTGCATGGAATTTTTTTCTTATATTCCTAGAAAGGGTTGGAAGGGACTGTCATTCTAAGGGGGAGAGCACTTTTTATACTAGAGGAGCTCGAAACCATCATGTGGTCTATTATTTGAATAGGGTGAGCATGCACAACCCAGTTGTGAGAATGTTTGGAGCTATCTCAAAGAACCTTCTTTACAAGGCAACAACCTTCTGATCACTCTCTTGGGGAGGAGTTGTTTGCAAACAAACAGCTTTATCTCCCAGCCCATCGTGTGCCCCAGTGTCCCTCTGCTGCTGCTGCAGCACTATTAGGACATAGAGGCAGGTGAGGGATGGGGACCAGAGCCAGGATGTGGCAACAGAACAACTTATTGGGGGAGAAGCTGGCTGCAGTTTGCCCTCCAGCCAGGCAAGTGCGGGGCCCCAGCTGGCCACGGGGCCCACATGTGGCACATGCCTGGGGCCGGCCCTGGTTGGAGGAAATTGATTTAAGCAATGACTGAAGCTGTAACTGTGATACTAAGCTTTGCCTTTGGTTTCAGCCATTCTCTGACTTCTCTAGTCTTCCCCTAACTGTCTCATTTACAGATGTATTTTCCCACTTTTCATTAAGGAAAGCAAAACAAGAAAAGGAGAATCTGTGGCAGGAAAATATCCGGAAGGAGGAAGCGGAGAAAAAAAAACGACTACAGGAAGAACGAATTCAGGAAAAAATTAAAGAAGAAAAGCAGAAAGCTGAGGAGGTCCAGCATCAGAAACTGGCAGAGGAGAAACTTCATGAAGAGGAGGAAAGGAATTGGAGAGAAACAGAACAGCAAAGGCAGAGACAAGAAGAAGAAGACAGAAGAAAGCAAGAACAGATTGCAAAAGAAGCTGAGGAGAAGCGGAAACAGCTTGAGGAAGAGAAAAGAAGAAAGGATGCAGCCAACCAGCAAGAGGCAGAGAAGCACGTTTCTAAGCTGAACTTTAATGAGAAATTTGCAGACCTGTTGAAACAGACAGAGGGTAGAAATCTGAAGCCAACATGGAGAAATGAAGGTAGCCATTTTCTTCTGTCCTTTATTTTCTTCTGTGACTATTGTTACTTCCTCTTTTAGAATGACAGTAGTGTGGAGAGATCTTTTTAAAACTGTCTTCAGGGACTAAAGGCCATATCCACATCTGTTGTAAAACAACGTACTTCCACTGACTTCAGTGTAGCTAGACCAGTTTACAGAAGTTGGGGACCAGTCTTTTAGTGCTTCGGGTTGTCAGTCCTTGGAAGTTCTAGCAGGGGATTTCTTTTCCCCATATTCATTCAGGGGCACAAGATGTTCACAATTAACTTTTCTAATACCTTTTTGATAGTTGACAGAAAAGAATCAAATTGTGAATATGAACACAACTTTAATCGAACATCATGTCTTCTAACATGATTTACTGTGGATACAGGAATTATATAAGTGTGCTAACTGATTTCAGTTATTAGGAAGCTAAATTATTATCATCGTTTATATAAGGGTTTTACAGTCCTTGAGGCTGATCCCAAACCCCTGCATGCATGGCTTACGCATGGGCACAGACGTGCGGGCGCACCGTAATACCCATAGGGGGGCTGTGTGCAGGGTGCACATGAGTCGTGCGGGGATGTGTACACACACATTACGTTTGCTGCATGGGACTTGGAACCAGCCCCCTTATCTAGTTCACCTTCACTATAAGCATGTGAGATAGGGCTGACAGACAGTGACTTACCCAAGGCCATCCACTGAGTTCATGGCTAATAAGGCATTTGAGCCCTGGTCTCCCAGGTCAAAGTCCAAGCACCTTAGCTGCTAGGCTGGTCAATGTCAGGAAGACCGTACGGGGATGAGCTTTGAAACACACTTATCATTGAAGTTAATGGGAGTTTTACCATGAGTTAAGTGAGAACAGAATTAAGCTAATGCTGAGCGCTTTTGTAACCAGTAGGTTTTTAACAGTCTTTATTTATTTATTTATTTATTTATTTATTTTCATTCATTTGTATCCTGCCCCTCTCGCCACAGGCAACATGGGGTGGCTAACAGAGTAAAACATAATGAATATAAATAGAAATATAAATACACATATTAAAACAACAACCAAGGTCTGCAGTAAAACAATACCCGCCCCTCCCAACTAACCCCTACCCCTCACTCTTCCCCTCCCTTACCAAATGCCTGATGGAAAAAACAGGTTTTACATTGCTGCCAGAAAGTGCGGCGATCCGGGCTAAGACTGATCTCCGCCGGGAGAGCATTCCACAGCAACGGTGCGGCCGCCAAGAACACCCGCCTGTTTGTAAGGACCCGACGATGCTGCAGGACCTCCAGGAAGGTGCCCCTGGACAACTGCTGGAATTGCCCAGGGAGTGAGGCAGTCCCTCAGATAAGCGGGGTCAAGGCCGTGTAGGGCTTTAAAAGTCAAAACTAGCATCTTGAATAATGTAATGTGTGGAGGGGCAGGATATACATTTTACATAAATAAATAAATAAACAATTTTAAAAATGTGCTCCGTGCGGCCTGATCCGGTCAACAGGCAAGCCGCCGTATTTTGCACCAGCTGCATTCTCCGACCCATCACCATGGGCAGCCCCACGTAGAGCGCATTACAATAGTCTAGCCTCAAGGTGACGAATGCATGGATGAAGGTGACAAGATTGGAGTCGGAGACATATGGGCACAGCCTCCTCACCAGATGCAATTGGCAAAAGGTGCCCCTGGCCACAGCCGACACCTGCCCATCCAGGCGCAGCTGTGAATCCAGGAGCACCCCCAGGCTTCGCACAGAAGGAACTAATGGAGGGCGGACCCCCCCAATAATGGGAGTTTCCCCTCCCCCAGATCACCGGTCCCACCAACCACCATCACCTCTGTCTTGTCAGGATTGAGTTTCAATCGGCTTGACCTCATCCAGTCCCCCACAGCAAACACCAAGACAGCAACGAGACTGCCGAGACTGGGTCGGTTGAAAATGATAAGTACAGTTAGGAGTTGTCTGCACGTTGATGACAGCAAACTCCCCAACTGTACACAACCTCCCCCAGCGGCTGCATGTATACATTGAATAGGAGAGGGGACAGAATAGAACCCTGTGGGACCCCACATGGGAGGCTACCAGGGGAAGATGTACAATCTCCTAGCACCACCGACTGAGATCTCCCTGCCAGCAGGGCCGGCCCGAGGTATGTGCCACCGGTGCCCAGGCACATGGCCCCGCGGCAGCCTTAGAGGGAGGGAGTCCCGCAGCACTGCCGCTGTGGGTTGGAGAGAGAGTCGGGACACAGCCGTTTAAAAAAATGTTTCCCCACCCCCATTGGTAGCAAAGCCTGCTGCCCGGCTGCCTTTCCCATCTTGGTTTTTTTTCCCCCATGGCCCTACCCCCTGTCCTGCTGGCTGGCACATGCCCCCCCTCCGCACCTCCGTCTCCTCCGGGCACTCGATGCTGTCTGCCCCGTGGGGAGAGTGAGATCAGGCAGCCGGGCCGGGGCTGCTCAGTGCTCACTGCCTCTACCGGAGGGAGCCAGCCTTTCCTTAGGGAGGGGGAAGGTAGCAAGCTCCCCCCCCTCAGCCTGTTGTCTGCCCCATGGAAAGGGGGAGAGTGGCGAGACCAGGCAGGCAACCGGGCTGGGGCTGCTCAGTTCTCATTGCCTGCCTCTACCGGAGGGAGCCTTTCCTTAGGGAGGGGAGGATAGAAAGCTTGCCTGCCGCTGTCTGCCCCCAGGGCCGGCCCCAGGCACGGGGACCCCATCCTTCACCTGCCTCTCCCTCCTGTAGCACTGCAGCAGCAGCAGGTGGGACAACCGATGGGACTGGTACATAAAGCTGTTTGTTTACAAACAGCTCCTGCCCACATGCTGATCAGAAGGTTGCTACCTTGTAAAGAAGGTTCTTCGAGATGACACCTAACGTTCTCATAACTGGATTGTGCACACTCACCCTATTCAAATAATAGCCACATGATGGTCTCGAGCTCCTGTAGTATAAAAAGTGCTCTCCCCCCTCAGAATGACAGTTCCTTCCAACCCTTTCTAGAAATATAAGGAAAAAATTCCATGCAAGGCTGGAAGGGTGGGTGTTGTGAGAATGTTGGGAGCCACCTCAAAGAACCTTATTTGCAAGGTAGCAACCTTCTGTTCTTCTTCGAGTGGCTCCTCACATGCTATTTTTACATGGCTCTGCCGGGTGGGGGGATCCGTGGGCACGCCAGTGCGTGGATGGGGCATGCACATGGATGCACACGCATCCCCACTCACCCACCACTCATCCACATCCACATAGTAACCACCGTTTCCCCCAGTTGCACTGTGCATGGGGACGAGTGGGGGGGTGAGTGCGGATGCTTGTAAGGCGGGCGCACACGATTGAAAATGAACGTGCAAGGAAGCTATAAATTTCAGTGCAACCATAAGGTTCTGCCGGCCTTTGGGGCCCCGCAGCAAGGCTTGGCACATGGCCCTTCAAACCCTTGGGCCAGCCCTGCCTGCCAGGTAGGAGCGGAACCATTGCAAAATGGTGCCGTCCACCCCGGCCAGATCATAAGTTTTCAAACTAAAGTTTGAAAGCTAGTAGTCTAGCAAGTGTAGTAGCATCTTTAATAGACTCATAGGAATTACAGCATAGGCAAGCTTTTTCTAGCTGAGGGAAATTTTAACCAATGAAAGAATATTGGTTCTGGAAAAGAAATTTAACTAAACAGAAAATGGTAGGATGAAAGACAGAGGCCCTCGGTGTGTGTATATTTATATGTGTAGAAATACTTCGATAGGTTAGATGATATGCTATGACTTGACCGCTTCTTAATGTTAATCATGATAGCCTGCCCACTAACCCAGTGTTCTGCTCTGGGCTGCTGGCCAGTCCATCTCTTGGGTGACACTGCGCCTTGGCCAGCAGGAGGCAGGAAGCAGAAACTGAACTGCGCATGTGTGGGGTCACCCCTTATGCAATTCAGTTTCGTTCCTGCGTCCGTGCTAGCAAAAGCAGAGGAGCCGCTTTGAAAAAAAAAGAAAACTAAGGAAAAGCAAGAGAGAGAAGGCAGAGAAGGCTCAGAGGGGACCCAACATCGCGGAGTGCCAGAGAGCCCCTGGAACCCCGAGCGCCACATGGCTCCAGGGAACCAGGCCATGCGGCGGCCGGTCGGTCGGGTCGGAAGCCCTCACCTAGCCTGGGCCCCCGGATTCCCCCTCTATCTCGGTCCAGGTCCTGCGACCTCCCCAGGTCCCTGAGGCTCGAGTGGTGGCAAGTGCTGGCTCCCGGGGAGGGAGCTGAAGACGTCTCTCACCGCAGAGGATTCCACGCGGAAGCCGCGTTTCCCCCAGTGCACTCCAGCAATGTGGACATTGGAGCAACACGCTGCCAGCGCGTTTTGCCTCCGCCACCTGCAACCACCACCGGACTCCATCCTGCCACTGCCGCCAGGGTCGGGAGCCGGCATGCTCCTCCTCCTGTCCACCGGATCAGGCCCGTGCACGCTGCCGCTGCCTGCAGCTGCCGCCAGGCTCCAGCTTGCCAAGCCTCCACGGCGCCCAAGGACCCCCCAGAGGGACTCTACAACCCGGAACTGGGTCTCAGGTACCGGGCATGGGCAAAGCCAGGAGGGGGGTCCCCCCAGGGGAACAAGGGAATCCCCAGAAGGTGAGGGGGCAGGACCAGGGGGATTCCCCCCCCTCCAGTGCTCACCAGGGAGGGTGAATCGCGCCCCCCCCCCTGGGCACCGATCACAGGCCCCAGCCAGCCCCTACCCCCAGATCAGGGTGCCCAGGCCACAGACCTGGCTGACACCGTGAACAGGATCCTGGCCCGCCTGGACAGGCTTGAGGCCCCTGGGGATCACCAGCCCAACAAAATACCCTGGGCCCCAGACAGGGCGGTAGCCAGGGGTTTAAAGGCCTCGGCAAAGGCCAGAATGGCACGCCACCTTGACTCCCCAGAGGACTAGGAGGAGGATCTTCGTCCTTCAGCTCAGGACTCTCCCCCCGGAACCCCCTCCCTCTACCGCATTAGGGCGTGCGACGACTGTCCACACAGTTCCTCCTCAGAGGAGGAGGGGGAGCTGGGGGACTCAGAGGAGGAGTCCTCTCTGTGGAAGAGCAGGGGGCCTAGACCTCCGATCATGGGAAGGGAATTCCCCACCCAGTACAGGGACGACCTGATGCAGCACATGGCCTGCACCCTGCAGCTTAAGGAAAAGGCCAACAAGTCCCAGTCTGACTGCCCCTAGATAAGGCATTCGAGAGGCTCATCTTAAATGAGTGGAAGCAGCCCACCTGCTCTCACAGGCTGCCCAGATCTCAGGAGCCACTCTATGCTTTCTCCCAGCGTAGAGGGGCCTTATTCTACCAACCAAAGGTGGATGCAGCCGCAGCCTTCCTCACCCACCAGACCCTCTTCCCTACCGAGGGGGATTGTTACCCCAAAGAACCCATTGATAAGGCCATAGAGGGGGTCCTGCGAAAGGGCTTTGAAGCCACTTCCATGTCTGTCAGAATGGTGACCGCGACCTCCTACATCACCACGGCACTAATCTCCTGGTTCCAGAAGGTGCAGATCCCGGACGTCTCCGAGAGGAAGGCAAAGGCCCTCACATCCCGCATAAGCTGGGGATCTCGTTCATCGGTGACGCCTCTACAGATACTCTGACGGCTGCATCTAGGGCGGCAGCTTCAAGCGTCGCCGCTCGCAGACATCTCTGGCTGAGGTCCTGGAACCTGGAACCCTACAGCCAAAAACCTGCTGATTGACAGACCATATCAGGGGCACAAACTCTTCAGCACCTGTCTGGGCAAGGTCTTAGCTGATGCCAACAACAAAACCAAGCGCACT
Organism: Sphenodon punctatus; assembly: GCA_003113815.1. Taxonomy (NCBI): domain Eukaryota; kingdom Metazoa; phylum Chordata; class Lepidosauria; order Sphenodontia; family Sphenodontidae; genus Sphenodon; species Sphenodon punctatus. The sequence continues at coordinate 268,307 of QEPC01010260.1, forward strand.
ATCCTGCAGCAGGTGGTCAGCAAGAAGAGTTCCTTTCGCCCCGGCCACTTCACCGGAGACTCAGGCGCCCTTCAAAGGGGTTCGACATGAGCTCCCTTTCCCAGACAGTCCAGGAACAATTCCAGCTGGCAGGGGAAGAAGAAATACCAGCCCCCCCCCTCGCCACAGAGCCGCTGGGGGTCCTCCCCCCAAAGGAAGCAGGACTGACCACTTCACACGCATCGGGGGCAGGCTCCAGGCTCTCTCTCCAGCCTGGAAGTCTTCAGTCTCCAACGCGTGGGTAAGGGAGAGCATAGCTCGGGGCTACTCGATCGAGTTTTCCTCTCTTCCTCCAAACAGATTCCTCCCCTCCCCCGCATCTTCCAGGACGCAGAAACACCAAGCCATGCTTGAAGAGATCCATTGGTTGCACGCCATAAGAGCCATTGAGCCAGTCCCTCCAGCCCAACACAGACTAGGTTTCTACTCCATCCTCTTTCTCATACCAAAGAAGTTTAGCGAGTGGAGGGCCGTCCTCGATCTCAAACGCCTCAACCAGCGCATGAGGAAGAGGAAATTCCGGATGGAGACCCTGAGAACCATCTGCCAGGCAATTAGCAAAGGGGACTGGCTAGCGTTCCTGGATCTGAAGGAAGCATACCTCCACATTCCCATCCTTCCCGCCCATTGCAAATGGCTCAGGTTTGCATATCATGGGACCCACTGGCAGTACACCGCCCTTCCGTTCGTCCTGGCATTGGCACCCCGCACTTTTACCAAGATCCTGGTACCTCTCGTGGCAAACCTCTGTCTGGGGTGGATTCATGTCCATCCCTACCTCAATGATCTCCTCATCCGGTCATCATCCAGGACCAAGGCATTGAGGATGCTAGAATACCTGCAGGCGCACGGCTTCCTCATCAACAGCCAGAAAAGCCACCTAGACCCCTGTCAGCACCTAGAACACCTAGGAGTCATAATAGACACAGCAAAGGACAGGATCTTCATTTCCCGCCCGCGCCAGGAGAAGATAAGGGGCGGGATAGGGCTCCTGGTGTCCAGCTCCAAACTTCGGGTCAAGCCCCTGGTGAGCCTTCTAGGCCTTCTAGTATCCTGCACACAGCAGATAGCCTGGGCACACTTCCATCTCTGCCTGCTTCAGCAGCTCCTCAGGCCATGGCAGACACACCTCATCCATGGCCGCAACCACTGGATTCGCCTTCCGCACAAGCTCAAGACCTCCATGTGTTGGTGGCTGACCAGCAAGCCCTTCCGACAGAGCTCTCCACTCTCCAAGCCCCAGAGGGTAACCGTCACCTCAGATACCAGCCTGCCAGGCTGGGGAGCCCACTTGCAGTCCCTGACCGTGCAGGGTCTCTGGTCCGAGGAGGAGGCAATACAAAGCATCAACCTCCTCGAGCTCAAAACGATCAGGCTAGCCCTCCTCAGCTTCCCACATGTCCAGAACTCTCACATACTAGTCCTTACAGACAAAACCACGGCAAAGGCATACGTAAACAACCAGGGCGGATCGAGGAGTCGATCGCTCCACGCAGAGGCCAGGTGTCTGCTAACCTGGGCGGAACACCACCTCCTGTCGATCAGGGCTCTCCACATCCGAGGGGAGGACAACACAGAGGCAGATTGGCTCAGCAGACAGAGTCTGGATCCAGGAGAGTGGTCCCTGTGTCTGGGCCTTCCAACTCATCAAATCAACACTCGGGTGCCCACAGTGGGACCTCTTTGCATCCCCACACAATGCGAAGACCCCTCTCTTCTTCTCCCAAACCTGATCCCACAGATCCCAGGGCATGGGTGCTCTCAGCTTCCCCTGGCCTCCAGGACTTATGTATGCTTTCCCTCCATTCCCCCTAATCACTCGGACTCTGGTGAAAGCCAGGTCGGAGAGAACCACTATCATTCTCGTGGCTCCATTCTGGCTGAGGAGACCCTGGTTCTTGGACATAATCAAACTGGCAGCCTCCTCTCCCCTATTCCTCCCACAAGTCCCACACCTCCTCAGCCAGGGCCCCTTCCTCTTTGAGGGTTTGTCCCACCTGAGGCTAGCTCCTTGGAAATTGAGCGCTTGACCCTAGGTCTCGGCTTCTCTGAGGCTCTAATTAACACCTTACTGGCCTCTAGAAGGCCCTCCACCCGTAGAATCTACCAGTCCACGTGGAGGGCCTTCAGGAGCTGGTGCCAGAGGAAGTCCTTGGACCCCGAGCAGGTCCACATCCCACAGATCCTCGAGTTCCTACAGGAGGGACTGAACAGCAGCCTAACGCCCAATACCCTCTCGAGACAGGTGGCTGCTCTAGACTCTGTTTTTCTGCTCGCCAAGGGCCTCAAGGTAGCAGGCCATCCCCTCATCAGAAGGTTCATAACCGGGGCCAAGGCCCTGTCTCCCCCCGTAGTCCACAGGCTTCCATCCTGGAGCCTCAACCTGGTTCTAGGGGCTCTCCATGCCCCCACCCCCTTCAAGCAGCTCAAGAGGGTGTCCCTCTTCTTCCTGTCTATCAAGGTCACCTTCCTAGTGGCCATCACCTCTGCTAGGCACATGTCCGAACTGGGGGTGCTGTTTATAGAGAGAAATTTCTGCTGATTCAACCAGGACTCAGTAGTGCTTCACTTAGACCAGGCCTTCCTACCGAAGATTCATTCCCTGTTCCATAGGAGCCAGGAGATCATTTTGCCCTAACCCATCTCATTCCAGGGAGATTGGCACTGCCTCGACGTCAGGCAGAATCTGCGTATTTACATCAAATGCACAGCCTCTTTCCGCTCATCCTCAGCCCTGTTCGTCAACATAAGGCCTCCAAGGCCGTCATTTCCCAATGTGTGGTGGCTTGCATCACTGAGGCATACAAAGCCAAGGGAAAGGTTCCACCACAAAAGATCTGGCCGCATTCCACATGAGGGGAAGCCACCTTGACAGCGTTTGCAGCCAGAGCATCTTACGAGGAGGTGTGCAGGGCGGCTACTTGGGCCTCCCTCCACACGTTCACCAGACATTACAAATTAAACACTCTCCAGTCAGTGGAGGCCTCGTTCGGCAGGCGTGTCCTCCAGGCGGTTCTACCTTCGCGGCGCTCTCTCCCCCCCCCCCCCCCCCNATCCCAAGAGATGGACTGGCCAGCAACCCAGAGCAGAAAAGGGAACTGGGGCTCTTACCTGTGAGTCCCTATTCTGCTCGGGCTGGGCCAGTCCATTGGCCCTCTCGACAGCAGGGGCCAAGCTCTAGCAGTGCAGCTCACCTGCGGGGTCCTATTAATCCTCTCTGGAGTGCATTGCACATTCGTCAGCTGTACTGCAACTGAATTGCGTAAGGGGTGACCCCGCACATGCACAGTTCAGTCTTTGATTCCTGCCTCCTGCTGGCCAAGGCTCAGTGTCACCCAAGAGATGGACTGGCCCAGCCCGAGCAGAATAGGGACTCACAGGTAAGAGCCCCAATTCCCTTTTCTCTCTGACAAGTTGTTTCTTGACACATACCAAGACAGCAAACTCTTTCGGGAGAGACCGCTGTGTCACCTTGTGTATTTATGGTGCTTAACATTGGGAGGCCCTGATCTGTAGCACTACTAAAATATTTTTTACATCCCCTTTCAGGCAACTCTGCTAGTGCCTCAGAATCTAGGAAATCTGTTTCCTTGGTGAATTACAAAGCTTTATACGCATTTGAAGCAAGAAATCGTGATGAAATGAGCTTCAGTGCAGGAGATGTAATTCAGGTAAGAAATGTAATATATAATTAGATAACAAAAATAACATTAACATACAGTGTCCTCATGAAAATTCATTTTGGCACTCTCTCCCTTTTCAAATTCATGTTGCTTTTTGTTTGGAGGCAAAAGAGGAATTAAACTAAATATGTACGTTTTCTTAAAAGAGTTTATTGGACTCGTCTAGCAACTGACAGTCAGAAGGAAGAGAGGTGTTACTAATTTGTATTGACTTCATTTCCAAATACAGGTAGCTAAGAACACATTTGGTTTTGATGTCCCTTTTAGAAATATGCAGTTGTGTGTACCATTTTAGGTTCTTACAGAATATTCACAGTAAAGAACGGGTTACACAGCATGTAAGATGTGGTTAATAGATGGGCACGTTTGTTCAGCACTCGGGCTGTTTTTAAGCTAGCACGTCTGGGGGCCGGGGGTGGCCGCTAAGTGAAACAGCCACGGAGCGCCCACTCAGGTGGCATGTGTGGGGAGGGATTCTAATGGGCAGATCCCTGGGTGGCCATCGCCACTTTATAACATCAAAAGACTTGTAATGAGCTTGAAATGTCATGCCTCTTAAATAATGGGATGGCTTGGCTTAAAATCAAGTTGTCATTTATTTGTCTAAATGAGATGTGAATTGAAGACACTTCAGTTTGATCTTTTTATAATAACTGAAGATAATAAGAAGCCCGTAAAGTCATAGCATTTGCTGACATGCTGAAAGTTCTTTTTTTTAAAAATTCCCATTTGAATATTCTTTCCCTTTCCCCCAGGTTGATGAAAAAACCACAGGGGAGCCTGGTTGGTTATATGGGAGCTACCAAGGATGTTTTGGCTGGTTTCCCTGCAACTATGTAGACAAAATACCTGAAACTGAAAAAGCTTTATCCCCTAAGAAGGCCTTACTTCCGCCTACAGTATCTTTATCTACTACCTCAGCTTCTCCAGAGTAAGTCTTTGTTTTGTGTTTCATTGACAAGTCTGATTTTGGGGTAATTTATTTAATAGCTTTCAGAGAGAGAGAGAACAGGCAAAGCATTTTAACTGGACTGAGATTTGTTGATAAGTATGCAAGCTTTTGAGATTCAGAGTACTTCCTCAGACAAAATTTTAAAAAGTCAGAACTGAAGCTGATGCCCCTAATGACCTTCCAGGCATGCTACTTGGATTTTGCAGGCTTTGGACCCTGTGTGACGGCCAGGGCATGCTTAGAGGAAGGAAGCCACTGGCTTTCAGTGGTGTGAATGAAAGCTTGGTTTGAAGAACTCTGTGTAATTCGGCTGCTTACTATCACCAAAAGAAGTTGGTTCAATTAAAGGTTTCTGATAAACTCCTTTCTCTTGTCTTGCTCACATTTAGTACCAACGTGGCTATCACAGGGTGTTAAATGAGACAGTAGCCCACACCAGGTGGGTGTCCATATGCCTATTTACTAGGTGTTTGCCCCCACCAGCCATGTGGCCACCACCCACTGGACACACAGCCCCCCAATCACGGCAGAGTCTCAGAGAATGCAGAGCCCATATGTCTGTGTCCCATCAATTAAGTTTTGTGCAGCGCCTCCATGTGTACAGGTCCACCAGCACCATAGAGTCGCCAGTGAATAGCCTGAAGTGTCCGAGGAGCAACCACTTCCTGTCCCTCTCTCTGCTGTCATTCACACTGGTGCTGCCGGTGGGGGCTGCCCATGAGCAGATGAAATACACACAGGCTGAACAAATTAATCATGTGAGTTAGGATTTTCCAGGGGCTGCACAGTCCAGTTGTGGACTGCAGCAGGCTCTCATCTTGTTTGTTTTCACCCTCACTCTAGACATAAAGCTTTCTCTCCAGCTCATTGGGGAGGAAGATTTGTTCGACGTGCTGGGCACTAGATATGACTTTGCCTGGGTAGTGGAGGGCCCTGTTCTGGAGCCACTTGCAAGAATACCCCTAACGTTGCAGGGCCTGTCCCAGATGGTTATCGGCCTGGCACATCAGGGAGGACACACCTTGGACCTTGTGTTTTGCACTGGCCTTGAGGCGGGTGTTCCATTAGTGGGGGAGATATCAGCTGTGCCCTTGTCATGGACGAACCATTACCTCCTGCAGACCTTGCTCCTAGCGCACGTCTGTCCCCGGAAGGGTGTTGAGCCAATTCGGATGGTTCGCCCCCGGAGGATGATGGAACCGGAACAGTTCCTGAATGCTCTGGGGGAAATACCCTCTGACCTTGACGACCGTCTCATCGATGACCTCGTTGTGCTATGGAGCACTTTGCTGACGGAGGCGATGAGACGACTTCTAGGCGTCCGCTGCCCAGGCCGCAGCTCTGCAGACCTCCTTAGTTTTCCAAGGAGCTGTGGTTGCTGAAGCAAGATGGGCGGCGGTTGGAGTGATGGTGGCGTCATTCGCGTGCTGAAGTCGATAGATTGTGGCATAGAGCCAGTTTACGAGCCTATGCTGTGGCTATGCAGGCAGCAAAGAGGGAGTTCTTTGCTGCCCTCATAACGTCCGCAAAATCCCATCCAGCGGAGCTGTTCCGGGTAGTGCAGGGGCTGGTCAGTCGGCCTCCCTCAATCTTGGAGTGGAGTCATCTACTGCCTGCTGTGACATGTTTGTGGATTATTTTGTGGACAAAATCGCTCGTATTCACCACGATTTTGACACAGCATTTATTACACATGAGGAACCAGAGGTTATGGAAGCCCCGTCATGTCCGGTTTTCTGGGATCAGTTTCAGTCAGTGACGCCCGCCAATGTGGTGGGTGTTCTTGGGGTGGTCAGGGCCACTTCTTGTGAATTAGACCCTTGCCCGTCCTGGCTGGTTAAGATCTGCCGGGAGACAATGGGGCCATTGCTGGCTGGGGTGATCAACGCCTCCCTGCGGGAGGGAAGAGTGCCGGGCTATCTCAAGGAGGCAGTGTTGCGGCCTCTGCTCAAGAAACCATCGCTTGACGCTGGCTCCCCTACTAGCTATCGACCTGTCTCTAACCTTCTCTTTTTAGGGAAGGTTATTGAATGGGTAGTGACTCGGCAGCTGCAGGGACATCTTGATTGCATCAGTTCTCTTGATCCCACTCAGTCTGGCTTTCGTCCAGGTTATGGCACCGAGACTGCGCTTGTGGCTTTGGTAGATAACCTGCGCCAAGATATGGATCAGGGTCGTTTGACCCTGCTGATCCTGTTAGATCTGTCGGCTGCATTTGATATCGTTGATCGTGAGATGTTGGTGACGGGCCTGCGGGACTGTGCAGGAGTGGGCGGGACTGTTCTTTAATGGTTCCGCTCGTTCCTGACCGGAAGAACCCAGTGGGTGGTTCTCAGGGACTGTTTTTCATCATACTGAGAGCTCTCATGTGGAGTTCTACAGGGTTCTGTTCTGCCCCCTCTCTTTTTCAACGAGTATATGCAGCCGCTCGATGAGGTGATTAGCGGGTTCGGTGTACGGTGTCATCAATTTGCTGATGACACCCAACTGTACCTCTCTTTTTCAAGAGACCCAGGCCCGGCAGTCTCAGTGCTTACTTGGTGCCTGGCAGCTGTGAGGGATTGGATGAGAGCTAATCAACTGCGGCTGAATTCTGACAAGACGGAGGTGATGTTAGCGGGTAAGGCGATGGAATTGGTGGCCCCCATCATTGATGGGGTGTGTCCTCCATTGACCTCCCAGGTACGGAGTCATGGGGTGTTCCTCGATGTGCAGCTCCGCCTGGATCTCCAGGTGGAGGCTGTGGCAAGGAGTGCTTTCCACCAGTTGCATCTGGTGCGACTGCTTCGGCCGTTTGTTTCGAACTCTGACCTGGCCACAGTCATCCATGCTTTCATCACCTCTCGACTTGATTACTGTAACGCGCTCTACGTGGGGCTACCCATGGTGACGGCTCGAAAATTGCAGCTGGTTCAAAATGCGGCAGCCCATCTCCTAGTGGGACTGGGTCGCCAGGAGCATATTACACCAGTGCTCCGCTGTCTACACTGGCTGCTGGTGGTTTTCCGGGCCCAATTCAAGGTGTCTATTTTAACCTATAAAGCACTAAACGGTCTGGGCCTTGGCTATCTGCGAGACTGCCTCTATCCCCGTGTCCTGGATCGGCCCCTGCGGTCGTCCAGGAATGCCCTGCTCGGGTTTCTCAGGTGGCCACACAGGAGAGGGCATTCTTGTGGCCATGCCGCGCCTATGGAACTCCTTTCCGGTGGGCGTTCGGCTGGCCCTGGACCTCCCCTCTTTTTGGAAAGGTTCCAAGACTGGCTGTTCCGCCAGGCATTTGGGTGTGTGTGTTAGGGGGCAGTTGTTTTTTCTGTTTCCTCCTTTTAATGTGTGTTAATTTGTTTTTATTGTTGTAAGCCGCCCGAGCTGCCTGTGGCAGGAGGGGCGGAGTAATAAGTTTTATAAATAAATAAATAAATAAATGGCATTCCAGGCATGCTACTTGAATTTTGCAGGCTTTGGCACCCTGTGTGACCGGGGGAAGGAAGCCACTGGCTTTCATGCCTAGAGGAAGGAAGCCACTGGCTTTCAGTGGTGTCAGGAAGAATCACTCCTTCCTGCCTGTTGGTGCTGATCAGCTAGGCTTATGGAGGTCTTTCTGTAGCTCTACTTTGGGTTTTGCTATTTGCCTCCTTGGAGGGACTGTGGGGGGAAAAAAATTCCTACCCCATCCTTATTGACATAGGTAGGGGAGGTGTGTTTTGTCTTCTCACCAATGGACAAGTGGAAGTCCCCCAACTCATAGGGGCCATGGGCTAGGACCTTCCCCTCCTTCCCTATTCTACCTAGAGGCGGGGTGAAGTAATAGTTATATATTACTTTGAGCTCATTGTTTTTTGAGCTGCAACTTTGGCATTCCATTCAGCCAACCCAGTAGGGCAGGGGTGGGGAACCTCAGACCCGGGGGCCAAATGCGGCCCATGGCAAGTCTTTATGTGGCCCCTTTCCACTTCCTGGATCTGGCCCTTGGATCCAGTTCTTGCCTCCAGTCACTGAAAAACTGTGCTCCAGGGAAGGGAGCAGAGATGAGGTCATGCACACAAGGACAGGGGACAGTTCCATAGCACAGATCCATGATTTGGGCTCTCCTTTCCTTGAGTTACATCCCTTAAGCACCCCTACCCCAACTTCTGTGTGGCCCTCTGAGCTTGTGCAAGCTTTCAGAGTGGCCCCTGAGAAGGAAAAGGTTCCCCACCCCTGCAGTAGGAAAATTAAAGCAGGACTGGTGGGTGTACCACAAAAAGAGTCGCCTTTTGGAGGTGAGGACCAACAGTCCTGCCTAGATCAGTTATTTGTATATCAAGGTCTGCTTCCTCCCCTGTGTTTCAACATGAGCCCTAAGCTCAGCCTATTTGGCCAGGTTTACCCTTTGGATAAAAATCAAATAAATAAATAAACTCTAGAAAATGCTTGCCCAACGCAAAGATGGGCTGTTTGGTAGACATGGATAACAGGCCTTGCTCATCGTGTCTGCCTGGCCAGTGAGTGAGAGGGGTCCTCCGCCTGCCAGCACCAACAGGCAGGAAGGAGTGATGCTTCTTGACACCACTGAACAACATGGTCTGTGCTTGTGGTTATCACTCCAGGAGCTGGTTATTATGTTAGTGGTGGGATTAGCTCGCTGACTGGCTAACCCTTTTGAAGGGGCTGTGTGTTGAATGGAGCTCATGCTTTATGTGAGTTGCACCTGTGAGTGCAAGAAGTCATAGGTTGTGTGTAGCCAGGTTGTCCAAAAGAGACTGTTGCTGGGATGCTCTTGATTGTTGGCAGACTCTTTATAGAGTTGTGGTCCCTGGTTAAATTCTAGTCCTTTTTCTGCATCATCTTTTCGGATGCCCACTGGTTGCATTGGTTACTGCAATTTAAATTTTAGGAACTTTATATAGAAACTAATATGATGGAGCCCTGTACTGTAGCATGTTCAGTGTTTGATATTCTCAGTGTGTTTTTCCATATGTAAGAAATAGTGGAATAAGCTGCTGTACTTCCTAAGAAACATAACCTTCATGTTCACATGCTAATCTTGCAGACCACTTTCGCCAGGTAAATCAGCAGATGAATCCGATTACCAAAATGTACCTTTCTCAAGCCTAACTGTTAACAGAACATGGCAGAAAACATCCGCCTTCACTCGTACGGTGTCACCGGGATCTGTTTCACCCATCCATGGACAGGTAGGTTGGGTTAAAAGTAGAGTCCTTTATATTCCTATTAATGTTGTTGATGTGCTTATGTTTAAATTATGTCTCTCTTCTGACACTTCACTACAATGGATCTCAAAGAAATACTCTGGGACAGATTGTCATCGGGTGTAAATCACTGTTGAGATGGAGACATGATGACTTGTTCTAGCTGAGATCTGGTCCACAAACTAGTTCTTCCTCTCTCCCTTATATGGTTACACCTCCTTTCAGCTTGGGGAGTCTTTAGGAAGGATTTGTAATAGCTGGAGAAACTTAACTTGCACATGTCAAGTTTGCCCCATTCTCTTGGTCTTTAGGGTGATCACTCACATTTTCTGCTTCACCACCAAATGGTGCACATTTGTTTCTACTACCGTGCAAGACAGAACAAGAGGGAATGGTCTTCAGTAGCAGCAGTGTCGAGTTCAGTTGCATATTAGGAAAAGCTTCCTGACTCTACGAGGCTATAGAATAAGCTGATCAGGGAGGTTGTGGAATCTCCCTCCTTCCTTGGATGTTTTGAAAACTCGGCTGGACAAGCATCTGTCTGTGATTCTATGGGTAGAGAATATGTTGCCTTGGAACAGGGGGTTGGGCTAGATGACCTTGGAAGGTTTTAGCCCTGTGATTGAAAGACTTCGATGCCACATGTAGAGTTTTTCTATTACATCTATACCAAAAAATGTGTTTTTGCTTCCAACTAGAAGTTGCCTATGTGAGTCCTTCAAAATCTACAGTGGGGTGTTCTGTGTTTTCCTGTCCCAGCTTTTAGCACTGTTCCCCAACACCAGCTATAGAAATGTGTTGCCTACAGCCTGCCTTTTATGCTTATACCTGCTGCGTTGTCTACATTGTATTTAAATGTTTTGAAAGGCTAACTACCTTTTTACCTTGAGCCTCTCTTCATACCGCCCCCTGCCTAGTGTCTGCTCTTATGTATCTATTCTACATGCATTTGTTTGGTTTATCATTTGATTATTGGTTTCTCCTCATTGTATTTAAATGTTTTGAAGCACTAATAACTCCTTTCCTAACAGCTCCCTCTTAAATGATTGCTTTCATATACATAAGTGTTGAGGAACCTTTTCCCTCCCAACGGTCACTTTGAAAATGCGTACATGCTCTGAGGGCTACAAAGAAGTTGTGGGTTGGGGATACACAAAGGGTGCGCTCAAGAAAAGAAGAGTCCAGTTCTTGTATCTGTGCCATGGATCTGTCTCCTACCCTTGTGAGCAAGCCCTCATCTCTGCTCACTTAACCTCAGCTCAGTTTTTCAGCGTATGGTGTAGGAGCTGGATTCAGAGGCCAGATCCAGGAACTGGAAAGGGGCCACATAGACACTTGCAGGGGGCCACGTTTGGTGTCTAGGCCCAAGGTTCCCCACCCCTGATACGTATACACCACCATGCTTTGCTCAGTCTACTGTTCTGACTTTTTATTTGCCTGAAGAAGGGCCCTGTGGGGCCCAAAAGATTGCATACATCCCCAACAGAAGTTGATACAGTAAAAAATATCATGTGAACCTCTTTGTCTCCAGCTGTTTTAAAGATATTTCCAACTCAACTGACCAGCTGGAACAAGAGTCCACATTCCCTAGATGGCAGTAAAGGGCACTGCTATCAGGACAGCAAGTCATTTGATGGGCATTTAGGAATAAACACGTCTGGGCTACAATAAATGATTTTTGAAACTTTGATATGAAGCTTCAGTAACGTATTTTTAACTTTAACAGGGACAAGTTGTAGAGAATTTAAAAGCACAGGCGCTTTGCTCCTGGACTGCAAAAAAAGATAACCACTTGAACTTTTCAAAAAATGATATAATTACTGTGCTGGAGCAGCAAGAAAACTGGTGGTTTGGAGAGGTGCATGGAGGAAGGGGATGGTTTCCTAAATCCTATGTGAAGATCTTACCTGGAAATGAAAGTATACGAGAGGAGTAAGTGAGACTGCTAGTATTTTTGTATTAACGTTTTAAATAAAAAATGAGCCTGGTAACATTTGGGGGGTGCTTTAAAACATAGGGTTATAAGTAATCCTGTCTGGCCTGCATGGTGCCATATTGGGTTGTGGCTTCTTCTGCTCTTGGAAGATAAGGAGATTGATGGAACATTTTTGAATTCAGTTGTTGCAGGAAATTCTGTTTGACGTGATTCAGTAGTCGATGCACATCCCCTCTGATTCAGTTCCTCAGCAGGGTCCAGATCTTGTATCTGTGCCATAGTGCTGTCTCCTATCCTTGTGAGCATGCCCTCATCTCTGCTCACTTAATCTGAGCTCAGTTTTTCAGTGCTTTGATAGTAGTAGGGGCTGGATCCGGGGGCCAGATCCAGGAGCTGAAAAGGGGCCACATAAAAACTTGCAAGGGGCCACATTTGGCCTCTAGGCCAAGGTGCTGAAGGTGTATTTTTGGTAATGTATGAAACAGGAGTCCTTAATGCTAGTCATGAACAGATCTCATGGCATGTCTCCCCAAAGCAGAGATGGTTTTTTTTATCTTTCAGAAGTAATGGTGTTTACCGTAGAGTTCAAGCTAACATTTTGGGTAATTATTGTAAAGCTGTTAAGTGCTGTTTGCATGGAACCACTGCTTCATTCCTTCCTATAACTATCGATTCATTTCAGAAATATTCTTTTATTATCATTATTATGTTTAAGGTCCTTTGGGAAACTGCAGAATGGAAAACAAATTTAAATAAACATGAAACTATGATACAAAAAAGTGCATCTCTTTAACTATATTTGTGACTGCTTTTTTCATACCATGTGGCTAAAGTTAGAAACTGGCCATATGATTTCTTGATGCCGTGTTTCAGAAAACACACCGATTTTAGAAAAAGTAGATGATGTTGGTTCCCATTAGCATTATAACAGTGGCTTGTACAAGTAATTTTATCTTTGTAGTAATCCCTTATTTAAGTACACTACAAAATTTAGTGAACATTAGAGTAATGCTAATAGCTGGTAGCAACAGCTTAATGAGTTAGGAAGTTAATGGTGACCTGACCTCATCATAGTAAAATATGGCAGTTGGGAATGAAACAAAGCTAATTTGCAATTTTTCATCTTTAAATAAAGTATGCTTTATTAAACCAGAATCACTAAATGTAGAGGGGTGGATAAGTGTAATTAGGAAGTCAGTCACTTTGATTTTTATTTTGTTATTATCTGCAGACCAGAAGCTGTTTATGCAGCTGTAAACAAGAAGCCCATCACACCATCATATACACCTGGAGAGGGTAAGACTGAAGCTTAAAATTGCCACGTAACTTCAAAACTGTAAAGTCAATTTATAAATTTTTGTTATTCAAAAAGTTCTGTGTTTCTTTCATATGTGAATGTTTCCCCTATGGCCCTGTCTTTAGTTAATCACTTAGTTCCACCTGCCACTTCATTGGTAACTTCTATGAATACCTTTAGGGTTCCGTTGCCCAATCCACTTAGTGATCCTATACCAATGAAGGCAACTTTTGTTGCCTCTTTAGTTGCAAGTAGGGATTTCCCCGGCTCCTTGGATTCAGTCTCACTCACAGTGTCCTATCGTTTTAAGTCCCCAAATAGCCAGTTATCCTCTTTCCTTTCAGTTGGGGACCTCTTCTTCAAGGCCCTCCATTTTAGATGAGTTGGCGGCTGTGGATGACATTTGCAGGGCTGCTGTCCAGGAATCCAGGGGGACGGTTTAAATAATTTATTCTGTGTGTACTATTGTGATAGGGCAACTTTTTGAATTTGGGTTTAATCCCCATGGCCAATAAATTATACCTTTATATGGTTGGGTTAATGAACTGTTTAATTTTATAGTTCCATTACTGCATTTGCATTATTATGCCAGTTTAGGGTCTCTGGGTAATTGTACTTCTGTTATTTACATGGGATTATATGAATTTATCCCGGGATGGAAGTCGAGTTTATGAATATTTTATTGTATTTGTTTTTAAGCCCTATAGGGATATAGTTATATTTATTTAGATTTAATTCATTATTATTTAACTTACTATTGTCTAATTTCCCCTGAGATAATTTTTATCTTAGGAGTGCTTGTGTGTTGTATGCGTCGTTTGTATTGATGTGTATGCAATGGCCTCCGGCTACACAAATAAATCTGATTGATTGATTGATTGATATATATGTGAATGTGTGCATAGAAACTAGGGCTGAAACTCTATCTAGGCTTTTTCTCTGTTATCGTTGAGAATCATGGTTCTCGACTTGTTTTAAGCGAGAAACAATAATCGAGAAAAATGCCAATTCTCAATATTTCTCAGTTGAGACATTTTTCTTGACATACTGTTTATTTACCTTTTACTGCAATGTACTGTTTTTACTGTATGCCACGTTCATCCCAGCAACGCGCATGCGTAAGGTGGGGTTTTGCATTTTGCACATGCACATTACTGGGATGAAGGACGGTACATGGCAAATCGGTATGCAGTAAATGGTAAATTTCTGTAAACGCTATTTCGAGAAACATTCCTCAGCCGAGATCTCTGTCTGATATCGAAATTGTACCAAGATCCCGGTGACAAAAAATGCTTCTCACTTCAGCCCAAATAGCAACACACATACTGCAGTAGCAAGCGCAATATGAGAGCCTAGGAAGATAAAATTTGAAACCAATTAATTTTGTTCAGTAGTTTGCAAAAGTCTTGTATTGTTCAGGATGGTCCCCAGTGATCGAACATATTAACTCTGAAAACTTAAAAATAGATTCATGGCCCATAAAGTGAACTGCTTTGATAAACCACAGATAAGCAGTCTTGTGAATTGGTATATAGTAAAGAGAAATATTCTTCTGCTACAGTTTTTACAAGGAATGAGAAAAGACAATGTATTGGTATATTGATTTTTTTCTGCAAACTGCAGAGCTGAGGCAAGCCTGATTCCCCTGCCCATCCTGGGGCAGGCAATTGCAGCTACCACACTTTGGACTGGCAAGGAGAGCAGGTGACATGATCTGCCCTCTCCCCCCAGCTCTCCACGCCACGGGTTGGGCTGAAGAGCTGGCCACATGGGGCTGGATACCCGACTCCTCCTGTGCTGCAGGATTGGGCCCACTGCCGCGACACAGCTGATGGGGGACAGAGGAGCATGCACACTTTTCTCACACACCCAACAGCTGACCAGGCAGCGGCAGTGCACTCCTCTGATGACTCTCTCCCCCTAACCAGCTATTGGGCAGGCAGGAAAAATGCATGCACTTCTCTAGGACTCTCCTCACCCCCCACCCAACCAGCTGTTTCAATTCAGATTGTTCAATCAGCTGTTAGGCGGGCGAGAAGAGCGTGCTTCTCCAGGCCCATTCCTCAGACCCTGCCAGGGCTGCGTGGCTCTGGCCACACGGGAGGCAACCCGTTAACACACTTTGGGCAGTGTTACCTAGGGGTGGGAAGTACAGATTAATCTGCACTGAACCGCAACTGGTAAACACACCTGTTGCAATTCAGTTTAAAATCTAAAAATAAAAAACCACAACTGCACATGCGGAAAATGACAATCAGACTGTTCTGCGCATGCGTGGCCTTTTCCAAAATGGTGGTGGCAGCATCCCTGCCATTTTGGAAAAGGACAGCTAGTCTGCCGGAGGCGTAGCTATCATAGGTGCAGCAGGTACAGTGGCTCCTGGGTCCACATTCCTGGTGGGCCCACACACAACGCATATGCACGGTGGGGACCCATTCCAGCATCTGCACCAGGGCCCCTTCCCACCTGGCTATGCCCCTGTACTCTGCGCATGCACAGTGGCCATTTTTCACATGCACAGATGGCTGCCATTTCAGAAGAGGCTGCACATTCTATACGTGCAGAACGGTCTGTCACCCATTTTCCACATGCACAATGGGGGTTTTATTTATTTATTTATTAAATATATTTTTTATTTTTAAATTGATTTTAAATACGGATCCATAATACAAACCTATATTTAGATCCAGAAATTAAAGATCCAGACCCATAATGGATCGGAATCCATAACTTCCTCCGGACGCCAACCCCCTAGTGTTATCCCACTTTGGGCAGCGTTACTACTAGTGTTCATGATGGTGGTGGTTTTAAAACTTAAATTAAAGGAGAGCGCATGCACAGAATGACCCAGCAGCCATTTTGCACATGCGCAGGATTTTGATGTGAGCTGCCCCGAACTGCTGGAGGCAGGAGGGGTGGGGTGGAATATAAATGAATTAAATAAATATTATTGTTTTATTCTTTATTTTGAAACAAAAACAAATGAAAGCAAATGTATGTCATTTGCTTTTTCATTCATTTTCAGAATATTAGTTACTAAACCGAATGGGGCTTCATTCATCTTAGTAACTAATAAAAATGAAATGAATTGTATATCCCTAGTTACTACGCACTGCATCACCGGCCTTCTCCAGCAGATGCGTCGCATAGCAGCCGGCAGCTTGCCCCAGCAGCCCCCGCCCATTCAGTTCACTGCAGCACGTGTTAACTTTGCGGAAATTAGGATGACGTTGCCCAAAGTGTGTTACCTTGTGTGGCTTCAGCCTACATCCATTTGAAAGGCTGTTTGTGATGTAAAATTACATTTTAAAAATTGTAGGGTGAGATTTCATTATATTTCAGGCAGGGCCCATCTTGAGACTTCGGAACCTGTTCTGCATGTCTCATTTTAGGAGTTTGGGGTTCATGATAATCATAAGGTTATCACATACCAGATCATATTGTGGGGTGTTCTTACTAAACCGATCTATTCTCTTGCTTTTCACTGCCTGTTGCAATCTGTATAACTCTAATTTAGGGATAGCATGGGAGGTAGTTAAAATTTGTGCAGCGAATCAATTGTTTCTGTTGTGTCTATTTAAGTGGAGAAAGGATAAGGACAATTGGAAAAAAGAGTGCAAGAAACATTCTAGAGCCTTTCCCCGTATCAGTTTAGGTAGGGAGTATCTTGCGCTGCTTTCCAGTGTTATGTGGGGGGAGGGGAGATGCACGATTGCGATCCCTGCGAGAATGCACTAATCCCCTCGCATGAGAACACTTGTACATTACTGGGTCTGCAAATGTAGCCTTTACAAGGGTGCATGTTCTTGTGTGATAAAAGGGAATTGGTGCGTTCTCACAGGCACTAATCCCTGCAGTCACAGTGTTAGGATTTAGGGAATTAGCTCTCTTTGGATCGGGGGACCCACACACCCTGGTTTGCACATATGAGACATTCACATAGAAGGGATCTTAAATCATAGTTATAGATTTATTTAGTTGTTCACACATTTATAAAACCCAGTCTGTAATGATCCAGCAGCAGTTACCTAGCTATACAATATCCCACACCCAAAGTCAGTCTTACATGTCTTGAAAGCTCAAAACGGTGGATGTCATCTGTCAGGAGCAGGAGATAGGGTTGTAGGACCCCCTATGGAGGGGTCCCGGAAAGGGTCAACAGCCCACGAACACCAAGTTAGATGCCAAGCGCTGAGACAACGTTCTGGTCTCTGCTTCAGTCTTTTATAGTGTTTTGGGGAGAAGATGTTCTTCAGTATGCATATTCCAGGGTGCTTGATTGTGCAATGTGCTTGCTGGTATTCATCTTACAGAGTCTGGCTGTCATCTCCCTTTCCCATCCATCTGGAGCCTGGGTGCTAATGGTCACATTCCCAGTTTGTTTGTTAGTCAGGGTGGGCACTTGATAACAGGACATCTTTTTCCCTCCCTTCAGGCAGGGAGTAGATATGCCTTTATCATCTGTGCTGGTGCAAAAAGGGTGATGGCCGCTTGAATGGCTTCTGCTTGTCAGTTGGCAACTCCCTGAGCAGAAACATCTCCTCCTTCCCCTCCAGGCGTGAAGGAGATATTCTTCAGGGGTGTTCAAGCACCCTCTCATCAAGCCCCTTTGTTTTAGTCTTTGTCAGTGCTTTGTTCCAGGCTGGGTGCGGTTGGTCAGCAATATGATGTAAATCACTGGTCTTGCAAGACATGATGATGTGGTTGGGAGTTTGTGAAAGTCATGTGAGATTATTTCCCACACATAGCCTACCTGGCTATTTCTAGAGATCCTGCCTACTGGATCAGTACAGATAATTCAGAGCTTTGGTACAATAGTTACATGCATTTTCAAATATGGTCATTGGTTCCAGTATATTAATTCTCATAGTATATTACATACAATTAAATCGTAACAGTCCCCGCCTTGTCACCATTTTGCAATATGGTGGCATAATTTTATGGTGACATAATTTTGTTTCTGGACTGCTTGAGGCTTTTAGGTTTTAAGGATCATTGACTTGTCTGGCTGTGAGGGAGCTCAATTCTCAGTCAGAGAGC
Source organism: Sphenodon punctatus (assembly GCA_003113815.1). Classification (NCBI taxonomy): domain Eukaryota; kingdom Metazoa; phylum Chordata; class Lepidosauria; order Sphenodontia; family Sphenodontidae; genus Sphenodon; species Sphenodon punctatus. Next base: position 286,443 of record QEPC01010260.1, read on the forward strand.
CTATGTCCTTCGTGTCAATGGAGCATGAATAGCCCTGGCCTGCAAGGCTCGTATCGCTCTCTTTGCCCAACATGCAATCCAGATAACAGCAGCTATTAAAATACATTGAATGATTAAAATGATAACAATGGAATGTATTAGAAGATTGAACACCCCTGTAGCAGTGGGTGACCACCCAAATAGACTTTCCCCAAAAAGAATGTTTCATGGTATATTCTACTTCTGTTAGGACATGGGTAATTGTATTTCCTTCTGATCTGAGAACCAGAGCTGCATGGCCTAATGTGTTAGCTAAATGTTGTACTTTAATTGCTTTCATTCATTTGCATGTAGAGTCCAAGTAACATTGTTTACATAAATTTTAGTTACATTACACATGAACATGAATCCAGTGTCTGGGGTAGTGTGCATAAATAATTCATTATACCATGTGGGAGTTCCAGGGGGTGGTATTACATAAAAACATTTATTTATACAAGCCTGAAAAAGTGGTGATACAAAAGGAGAACATTGGGGGTGATGTCTGCTGATATTGTCATTGGATAGGGTCAGAGGTTACCAGCACTTGACCCAATGTGGGGGCTGGGGGCTAGTCTTTACAACTACCCCTTTGCGCAAATAGTGTGAGTGATGTCATGACATAGCTGGAAAGATGCTTAACTTAAAAAACTGTAAATAGAAAACAAACAAACTACAAAGCCTAGATAAACACGTGGTGGTGAAGAGGTAGTGATATCACATAGACACATAGATAGACGTACAACACTAAGTGATAAACACACAACACTGAGTGACAAACAGCCATGGCATAACATACACACATTAATGAAATAAAATAAAATAAAAACTGTGGTTGGTTCCTTAGTGTTGCCTTCCAAGGCCACCTTCTTGCTTCTGTAAGAAATAAAGAGATCTGACCTCTGCAAGGCCTAATTAAGGGTGACTCCCATGGTTAATTCATGAAACTAATCACTGGAATTATATAAATCCTCCCCCCTTTTAATACTGTAAGAGCATGAACAGTATTACTTTTGTAGACAACCCATGCATAATGGCTGCCTGCTCCAGCACTGATTTGTAGGAATCCTCAAACATACATACATAGCAGGCTCACCCACTTACACAAGCTTTCAATAAAACATTCATTACACTTGCACATGTGCTCACACAAATTTTTGTCACACACCCCTATCTCAGGGCACTCAGGCAAAGTCACGCACACACATACCCACATGGGGATCTCCTCGAGCATACAAATATACATACACCCTATTTCATACATCCCACATAGTTAAGCACACACAAATTACTGATATCAGCACTGAAGCATGGTAAATGGCAGAGACAACACATGCATGATTTTTGAGACTGCTGCTTTTATTCCTCCTTACAGACAGTTTTAGCCCTTGCTGGCAAAGTCAGTGTAGATGAGGCCCTATTTTTAACAGAACACCTAAACAGACTACCTAAAAGACAACTCTACCAATCACAACAATAAAAAGCAATATTTCCCTCCTTAACACAGAAACACACAAAAAGTGGGGGCTTGCTTCAGGCTGGATTACGCTTGTAGAGGCCAGGAACCACTGTTGCTGGTTAGGGCAGAATGGGGGAGCCACATGGAGAGATGGGTGAAATACATTCCCCAAAACAAGTTAGCGAATGTCTGTATTTCACTCCAAGCCCTGTCCTGGAAACCTGGCCATGGAGGGGGACTCCTGGGGAACCCTACAGGACCGTGGACATTCTGAGGGAAGGGGTAAGAGTCCCATGGCTGGCCAGAGGAACTTTTCCCTCCTGCATGATCTTGATGCCAGGCATCTCTCTTTGGCTGAGGTTGCCAGTGCTCCTTAAGGGAGGCATTGTTTATTAGAGGGTCTGGATCACAGGGAGGCAGGGGAGTTGCAATTTCCTTAGGGGTGTGGGGAAGTGTCTTATCGGGGGCCATGGGCATACAAATGCTGGTTATAAGTTCCTCCTCATCAGAGGGGTAATCATCGTAAAAGGGTGCATCTGGGTCCATTTTGCTACACTGGGAGACAGGGATTTTTCTATTAGCTGAAATGATGGCATGTTTTCCCTTTAAGCTTTGTGTGAGAGCGTTGATTTTTTCTTGGCATTTTACATGAGATACAGGATCTCCTTCCCTGAACTTTTTGACTTGATTCATTAACAATCTCAGACCTGCTTCGCTTTCCTGCAACTTGGTGAGGTTATCCTGATTAGTTCTTTGAAGACGCCTATAATCTTTTTGTAATGTTGCCAGGTGTTCGTTGAGTTCCCTGTACTCAATGGCTTGTCTGAGTTGCTGACAGGACTGTTCATTGCGCCAACTAACACTCTGTTGTTCTCTGCGTTTGAGATCTCCCATTAACACATCAGTTACTTTAGCATTATCATTTAAGGTGGAGATCTGTGCTACAGCATCCTGTACAGCCCCCCAGAGAAGCCAGATAGCAGCAGAGACCTTATGCTCTTTTTTAGGGGAATATAAAGAAACATACTTATCCCAAACCTCAAATATCTGTTTTTCAGTAATGGGGTTTGTAAAGAGCTGATTAGTCCAAGGGCATTTTCCCAAATCTTGAATGAAGTCCACTAGTTTTGGAAGGACCTTTACCTTGCCCCACTCCTCCACAGGGACCCTTCCCCTACTCTTTTTCCTAAACCAAGGCATTGCCTGTGTTTGCCACACGTGTGTGGTGTGTCCCTAGGAGAGTACCCTGATTCCCTTCTATTAACAATACCAGTGTGTTTCCAGGGTGTGAGCAGCACTGTTGGCCAAACAATGCAGCTCACAGTCTGGGTTAATGGGGACCAGCAAAAATGTACTTATCCCAATGGGTACTGTCAATAGTAGGAACCACAGGATATCTTCCCTCCCAGCACGCAATTCTCCACCAATTGTTAGGATTTAGGGAATTAGCTCTCTTTGGATCGGGGGACCCACACACCCTGGTTTGCACATATGAGACATTCACATAGAAGGGATCTTAAATCATAGTTATAAATTTATTTAGTTGTTCACACATTTATAAAACCCAGTCTGTAATGATCCAGCAGCAGTTACCTAGCTATACAATATCCCACACCCAAAGTCAGTCTTACATGTCTTGAAAGCTCAAAACGGTGGATGTCATCTGTCAGGAGCAGGAGATAGGGTTGTAGGACCCCCTATGGAGGGGTCCCGGAAAGGGTCAACAGCCCACGAACACCAAGTTAGATGCCAAGCGCTGAGACAACGTTCTGGTCTCTGCTTCAGTCTTTTATAGTGTTTTGGGGAGAAGATGTTCTTCAGTATGCATATTCCAGGGTGCTTGATTGTGCAATGTGCTTGCTGGTATTCATCTTACAGAGTCTGGCTGTCATCTCCCTTTCCCATCCATCTGGAGCCTGGGTGCTAATGGTCACATTCCCAGTTTGTTTGTTAGTCAGGGTGGGCACTTGATAACAGGACATCTTTTTCCCTCCCTTCAGGCAGGGAGTAGATATGCCTTTATCATCTGTGCTGGTGCAAAAAGGGTGATGGCCGCTTGAATGGCTTCTGCTTGTCAGTTGGCAACTCCCTGAGCAGAAACATCTCCTCCTTCCCCTCCAGGCGTGAAGGAGATATTCTTCAGGGGTGTTCAAGCACCCTCTCATCAAGCCCCTTTGGTTTAGTCTTTGTCAGTGCTTTGTTCCAGGCTGGGTGCGGTTGGTCAGCAATATGATGTAAATCACTGGTCTTGCAAGACATGATGATGTGGTTGGGAGTTTGTGAAAGTCATGTGAGATTATTTTCCACACAGCCTACCTGGCTATTTCTAGAGATCCTGCCTACTGGATCAGTACAGAGAATTCAGAGCTTTGGTACAATAGTTATATGCATTTTCAAATATGGTCATTGGTTCCAGTATATTAATTCTCATAGTATATGGCATACAATCAAATCGTAACAACAGAGCCATGATTGCGATTGTGCAAGGGCCCCCCTCCGGTGTAACATAGGAAAGCAGCCTTAGTCTGAATAGAACAGACTGTGTTGAAATGTTTCGGTCAAGCTGAAGTCCCTGTCATATAAGACAATGGTTCTCAGGTTGTGGTTGTGGACTCCAAGTTCATGCTGTTGACATGGAAACTAGGAGAGTTAGCACCATCTGCTAAACTACAAAAGGCAAAATAACAGAATCTTAAAAGTTGGAAGGGACCTCAAAGGTCATCTACTCCAACCCCCTGCTCAACGCAGGAAATCCACAGCTACGGCATCCCGAACAGATGGCCATCCAGCCTCTGTTTGAAACCTCCAGCGAAGGAGACCCCACCACTGGGTGTGGGTTTTTTACCATGTAACTAGTTGCTGTGATTGCTACACTTAAACAGGAATGTTATGTGAACATGAATGAATCAGTGAATTTCTGCATTTTCGAGTGGGAGGAAAGACAATCTGTGTGACTGAGTCAGAGAGTGGGTTGACCCACAAATCTGTCTATTAAGATACTCCCTACACTTTGGAAAAGCTTGAAAAATCCTGATATGTTGGCAAGAAATATCTAATTATCTTCATCCCTCTTGTTATGCAGTAGTTGCTAGATTAGGGTTGTGGGAGGATGAACAGATCGTGTTAATAATTTTTTTTATTGCGCTTTTCTCTTCATTACAGTGGACACTTTAGCTAACATGACTCCTTTTATGTGTGGTTTACACAGAGTATGTGGCACTGTATTCTTATACAAGCTCCGAACCTGGTGATTTGACTTTCACTGAAGGTGAAGACGTTTTTGTGACACAGAAAAATGGGGAATGGTGGACAGGAAACATTGGCGACAGGACTGGAATCTTTCCATCAAACTATGTCAAACCAAAGGATCAAGATGTAAGATTTTCTTTAAGCAAAGCAAGTAGCTTTGATTTGTTTTGGTCTGCATAAATTCACTGAGTCTTATTAGAATTCAAACTTCACAAATACAAAAATGAACACTAGGACAGTTTTTGCTGTCACCTTCGTGACAAGTATAACAAAATATAACCTTGGCCTCCTAGTCCTCCCATATCTGGATCCTTCTCTGTTTTAGACGTGCTTTAATTACCTCACCATTTGATGTTTCCTAAAAGATCGAGACTAGAACAGCGATGAGCTAGCAGGACCTATCTGCTGTCCTATCGGAACAAACAGTTATACTGTGCTTGGTAAATAAAGCTGTGTGGGTCAGTAAAATAGTTTGCCTTTCCTCAAACCATTGTACTTGGAAATGGGTAAAAGTTGAGAGAACATCCTCTTCAAAAATAAATAAATAAAAAATAAGCAAATCTCATTCTTGGTCAAAAACCTATTTTTTTTTAAATCTAGTTCAGTGGGACTGCAATGGGGTATGCTAAATTGTGGCAGTGGTGCAAATTAAAGCAAATTGTACCTTTTTGCTTGGTAGGGTTCTGGTACTAGTGGCAAGACTGGAACATCAAATAAGAAACCTGGTAAGTATAGCTTAGCGTGCAAATTTTAAGCTATTTTTATTTGTCAAATTTTAACTAGAGTATTTCTCTCATTTCAGAGATTGCTCAGGTTACTACAGCCTATGCTGCATCAGGGACAGAACAGCTTAGTTTGGCTCCAGGACAGTTGATACTTATTTTGAAGAAAAATCCTACTGGATGGTGGCAAGGGGAATTGCAGGTAATGAAAAGAAAGCATGAACATAATCAGTAATGAAGCAATCTTTCAATTTAATTAAAAGAGTAGCTCCACAAAATATGCCCCTTATTCTGATGAGTGCAGTGTTTTGAAAGTTTACAATGAAAAGTACTTTTCTCTATGTATAAATTGCACCTAGATAGAAAATTAAATTACAGACCTAATGTTGTGCTTTTATTTCGTCACTGAAAAGTAACATTGATAACTCTGGAAGGGCGCTGGGTCCAGTACTGACGATTCTATTTAATGCCATAAGAAAATAAGTGTTATACGGACTCATTTAATGATCCATCTAGCCCAGGGGTGGGGAACCTTTTCTCTCCCAGAGGCCACTCTGAAAGCTTGCACAGGCTCCGAGGGCCACACAGAAGTTAGGGTGGGGGATGCACTCAAGGAAAGGAGGGCCCAAATCCTGGATCTGTGCTATGGAACCGTCTCCTCTCCTCGTTTGTACCCCCTCATCTCTGCTCCCTTCCCTGGAGCACAGGTTTTCAGGTGATTGGAAGTAAGGACTGGATCCAAGGGCCAGATCAAGGAAGTGGAAAGGGGCCCCATAAAAACTTGCCGTGGGCTGCATTTGGTTCCCCACCCCTGATCTAGCCCAACATCCTGTCTTTGTCAGTGGCCAGCTTTGGCTGTCTCAGGGGTGCTTTCAGACAAGCACCTTCCACCCATTCTACATATTATAGGGCACCCATAGGGCACCACTGTAGCCCTGCAACATGGATAGTTGGTGGATCATGGGTTGGGAGGTGCTTGTCTAAAAGCTCCTAAAGAAGTGCACAACATAATGGAGTCACTCGTTTCCTACTATTCACTCCCATCCCAGTCCCCGACCATCAGCAGTTTCATCTCCTCACCAAATCGGAAGAACCCGCTAAATCATTTTAAAATGTTAATTTTGCTTAAAATATTAAATGGAGCAAGTTTCTCTGATGAAAAGGCAAGATTCCTTAAAAGTAGGAGGGCAGCATGTTGAGTAATACTTTCTTATATTTATCAAGCATGTTTCATCCTGAAACTTAACTTCATAAACTTTTCTCTCATAAACTGTACATCTTCACTTCATCCACTGCTGATTCTCCTTCCCTTTTAAAATATTTTTAAATGGGTTTAAGTTATTTTCCTGTATTGTACTACATAATAGCACGGCTATATTTTTGTGACGCACCCTGAGTGACACTTGGTGGTTGGGCTGCAGTGCTTAAGTGTCTAAAAACTCTTTTGCAGGCAAGAGGAAAAAAGAGGCAGAAGGGGTGGTTTCCTGCCAGCCATGTCAAATTATTGGGTCCAAGCAGCGAGAGAACTACTCCAGCATCTCTCCCCGGTATGTACGTTCTATACACTTTGTTAGCAGGGTGGCACAAACGCCACCACAGAGCGAGAATGCAGGTGCTGTAGAAGTAGTGGACAGCGCTGCATGGGAAACACCTGAGCAGAGTCGCATGAGGATAAAAGGCAGGGAGCTCGGTGTCCTCAGGATGCTAAGTTAGAGGGGGGGGGGAGGCAGAAAAGCGACAGAAAGAAGGTGGAGCCAAGGAGGCTTGAGCTTCTGGAACAAGCTGGAAACAGGAAGCTGAGAAGGGAAAGGGCTGCCTATGTCACTAAAGTGGATCATTGCTGAGCAGCTGGAGAAAGCAGCAGAAGCACAGGGCCAGGATGGGGCCAAGGGCTGGTGATCCCACAGGAACACCGGTGAGATCTACCCTTACTTGGTTTGCACCCTGGAGGGGCGTCTAATGATGTTTGTTTATTGAGGACCCACACTGTTGACGATCCTGCAGATAGGCGGGGCCTAGGCTGTATAGAGCTTTATAGGTCAAAACCAACACCTTGAAATCATCAATCCTCTTCCTCCTCCTCTTTTCATTTATATCCCGCACTCTCCTGACCTCAGGTCAGCTCAAGGCGGCTCACACCAATAACAAAATAACATTACTGGGTTATGTCCCACACAGCGGACCCAGAACACAATAACACAGTATCAACCCCTGAAATACCCATCCCAAGCTCATCACGGTTCATCACACATAATTCATCAAACAGCATTCCCCTCCAAGGTTCATCCTGGTCCCGTCTCCATACCACTCCCTGCTCACACCCGGGGGCTGGCTCCGTACTGTTCTTTCTTCCATCCTCTGCTGCCACCAGGGGATGTCCTCCCTCTCCACCCCTCTCTCCCCAAAGGGGAGCAGCAGCTGCAGCTGCAGCAGCACGACGTGTGTGTGTGTGTGTGTGGAGAAGGGCAATTAAGACAGTTGATCGCAGCTACACTGTTGCAACCTCTGCGGCCACAGCCACCCACTTGGGCAGGCAGACAGGGTCTGATCTGTCACTCTGAGTGACCGACGGCTGCTGGGCTGAAAGGCAGCGTGTCAGCCTGCGCCTGCCGGCCCTGCTTGCAGGCTAGAGAGGAAGGTGTTGATTGACTTTCACAGTTAGTTCTATTTTTTGAGAACTTGGAAGATGCATAGATACTATGGTGATGGGGATCATGAATACATCTGTTTTCTTCACTGGCCGTCTATAGTCTTCCGGGCCCGATTCAAGGTGTTGGTTTTAACCTATAAAGCCCTTCACAGCCTGGGCCCTGCCCACCTGCAGGATCGCCTCACCCCCCGCATCCTGCAGTCGGCCGAGAGCGCCCAACTCCAAGTCCCCCAAGTTTCTCGAGTGGTGACCCTGGGGACAGTGTTCTTGGTGGCCGCAACAAGGCTGTGGAATCCCTTCCAACGGAGGTCTGCCTGGCCCCAGACCTCCCCTCTTTCTGAAGACAGTGCAAGATCTGGCTCTTCCACCAGGCTTTCAGTGAGGGAGATTGAACGGTGGGGGGTTAATTCTACTTTGTCTGTGTGTGCTTCTATCTCTTTATCTTTTCCATTTTTAAAAATGTATGGACCTATAAAGCCCTAAACGGCCTGGGCCGTGCTGCAGCCCCTGGGGTCGGCTGGGGACGCCCAACTCAAAGTCTCCTGGGTTTGCTGGGTGGCGATGATGGGGAGGGCGTTGTCGGTGGCCACTCCTAGGCTGTGGAACTCCCTCCCGACAGAGGCCTGCCTGCCCCCAGACCTCCTTCTTTCCAAAGCCAGTGTAAGACCTGGCTGTTCTGCTGGGCCTTTGGAGAGGAAGACGGGGGGGAGGGAGGTTGTTTCCGCTCCTTTAGTATATTTCATGATTTTGAGATGATTTTAATTGTTGATTTTCTAAAGATTGTATTGTTGTAAGCTGCCCCAAGCTGCTCTGCAGGCAGGAGGGTGTGGGATAGAAGAGATTTGAATGAATGAATGAATAAATAAATAAATAATATTAATTTTATTATTTGTAAATTGTAAACCATCCCGAGCTGCCATGGGCAGGGGGGTGCTGATTAAAAATATAATGAAATAAATAAATTAAATTAAAGTGTAAAGACAGGCAGTACAGGGGGAAAAAAACTAGACGACTTTTGATTAATTTATCACTGACCATAGTATTGAAAAGGAGGAAGGCAAGCCAGTAGAAACATGCTTGCATAAGAAGATAAAATCACTTGGTTGTCTTGTCTAAAGCTGTGTCCTCTTACTGAATATAGTCTAATGCTGATCCAGTATGTTAATTTTGAACCCACTTTTCCCTCCTAGTGTGTCAAGTGATAGCCATGTACGATTATGTGGCTAACAACGAAGATGAGCTCAATTTCTCCAAGGGGCAACTAATCAATGTACTGAGCAAAGATGATGCTGATTGGTGGCAAGGGGAAATCAGTGGCGTGACAGGTCTCTTTCCGTCAAACTACGTGAAGATGACGACCGATTCTGACCCAAGTCAGCAGTGTAAGAGAGACTTTTTTTAAGAGTATTTTGGCTGCATTTCAGAGTTAATATGTTTCTTGTCTTAGTGAGCTCCATTATTTCACATGGGTGTTTTAGTACATCAGAACCTCATTTATTCACTTAGTTAAGCTACAGAAAAATATCATCAGTCTGTCTACTTCTCAGCAAAGATTTAGTCGAACCACAAATAATAAAAATCCCTTCAGATTTGTTGTTCAGACAATCTGTAGTTTGCAGTGGATCTCCCAGCTGGTGAGAATTTAATTTATTTTACTGTATGTTCTATTATTATTATTGGTTGTCCTTTTTGAATTTTCTGCAAAATATAAAAGCACTTTTTCTTACTCTCGAAGACACTTTCGACTTGTTTATCACTGAAGTTGGTATACATTTTTAATGTAAGTGCAACAGCTTCTTCAAACCCCAAAAGTGTTCAAACAACCCCTACTCGAGCCAAAAACTTTTTTAAATAGCGCCCCCCTGCCATGGCACTCAGAGCGCTTTACATATAACAATTTAACACAACTTTTAATTCTCACAACAACCCTGTGAGGTAGGTTAGGCTGAGAGAATATTGTGACGGACTCAAGGTCACCCAGTGAGTTTCTGGCTAAGGCAAGACTAGAGCTGGGGTCTCCCCACTACCTCCCAGTCGAAGTACTGTGCACTTAGCCATTACGCCACACTAGTTCTCAGTAGAGTATATCAATTCCTCTGTTTGCTCTGTCTCTTGAGTAAAGAGATGGACTTTGCAGCATTACCTGCCTAAAGATCAGCACACCTGAGCTATTTGGGGGCAAGATGAAGTGTGAATTGTAGACTAATACAAATCAATGAACTAAATGTAACGACTGCAAATTATGCTATTTTTCTAAATATGCAACTATTACAAATTATGGTTTTGGCTATTTACTCTAATACTGGGTATCCTCAGTCTCTACTCCCTTACCCTTCTCCATTGGGTCAGAGGCAACAAAGGGTGAAAACAGACATGACGCTAACCACCCTTTAACCACCCTTGGTGGTCATTTATGCATGTTTCAGGGCTGCATAGGGCACCAATACAGCCCTGCAACATGCATAAATAACTACCAAGGGTGGTTAGCGTCATGTCTGTTTTCACCCGTAGCTACAAGTTTCCCCCAGTAAAAGTAATTTCTTTCTTGCACAATGTGTTATACTTTCAGTAGTGCTTGGTTGTTAAAATGATTTGTGTTTTAAAAGGCATCTGTTAAGCCACAACCTGTAGATGAATTGGTTCGGTTCATACAGTTAATCCTGCAGGCTGTAGACTCTCTTTTGAAATTACAGCACAAATTCTTTATGGCTCTAAACTGACTTGATGTCTTTCAGAATCAGTGGAGTTGTGTGACAGGCACCCACTAGACATTATTTACTGTATAATAGAGACAGCCCTGTTGAGTAGGAACAATGCCTGAAACTTTTCTACAAGATTCATGAATGAAGTGGAAGTTAAATGGTATTTTTCGTAGAAAAAGTGAAGGAGCACATTTTTAATATTTGCAAATGGTAGAAATAGAGAAGTGGCATGCTGTTGTATCACATTTAGTGTGACTTTACATTTGTCAGGGGGGAAAACGAAACAATGACACCTCTGTTGTTTAAGCCAAAGCCAAGACCCTATATGCTCTGCAGTTGCCTCAGCCCCAGAATTCTCATTGTGGTAGCTGATAAATGCCCAGGCAGAGCCTCACATCACAAGAGCACTCCCCTGCTTGCAGAGCATGAGGAAATAGACCTGGCAGTGTGCTAGCCACTGCGTCTGAAAAGAAACCAGAGAGAAGGGGAAGTAGGGCTGGAAAACGGGAGCAGAGGAAAGCACCTGCCAAAGATCGATTGTATTTATTCTTGTCTCATCTGGCTGCATATGGGCCCAGGTTTCCAAACCCTTGTCTGTGCACTTGTGAATGGTGCATACACGTTACTGCGAGTACACACACTGTGAATGTGTGCGTGCGTATAGTTGTATGCACAAAGGGAGCTAAATAGAAATGTGAGAGCAGCTATCCAGGCTGCCTGAACATGTCGTGCAGTTGTACCACAGAGGAAGACTGCCACCGTCCAACACGCTGCCCCCCAGTTTCCCCACCACGGCCTTGCCTTTCCCTCTCTCTTTGCCGGGTGGTAGCACAGCCAGAAGGCAGCAGACTTCCTCTATGGCACACACTGCATGCGCAGTGTAGGCTTGCTACGCAAACGCATGGACCTTGGATCGGGGCCTAACAATCTGTTTGTCTGTTGTTATTTCAGCGAAATAAACAATAATTCTGCATCAAAACCCCTTATTCCTGCCGTGTTGGACAAAATATTGAGTGTGTGAAAAAATAAGGAAAACCTTACAATTTCACTTACAATATACAATTTCACCAAGGAAATTTTAGAATTGGTGTATTTTTTTTTAACTAGTGTTGATTCACTTAAGCTGTAAATCTGTGTCAGCACACTGTAGAAGTCAAGAGAGAGCCTTTCTATAGGTCTTGTTTGTTGTGATGTGCTTCCAGCTTGTTCAGAGATTAAAAGAAGCACCTAAGAATAATGTCAGTAATAACCAGCTGGGTGTGAACACATTTGAAAGTAGGCAAGCAATATGTTCATCCACAAATGACACTTTTTAATAGCGGGTGAAGATCCTAATGAATTGCCCCAGTTCTCAAATTATGGCCTCCAGATCACCATTGGTGCCTAGAGTGCTTTTTGGTTATATGTAGAATGAAGGAGTGAGAGCCAGACTGTGGGAGATTGAACTTGTAGGAAGGTAAGTTGTCCATGGGTAATTTCAGACGTGATGGGCCCAGAGGCCCGCCACGTTGAACCACAGACCAGGATCCATTTCGAATCCCAGTCAGGAATCAGTCCGGCCGTCCTTCAGACGTGACGGACTGATTCCTACCAGGGATCAGGGAGGGTGCGGGGTGCGACGTGCGGCCCCGCTCCCCCGGCCGCCCGCCTTCTGGGAGACGGGCAGGCGCAGCAGTCAATCGGGCCACAATCTGGGATGGGCCAACGTAATAGACGTTACGTTTGGCCCATCCTGGATCATGGCCACAGTGATCACGGTTGGGGCCCAATCCCGCCACGATTCTGGACCTAGGTGGCTGTTCCACCAGGTCCAGAATCGTGGTCAATTTGATTCCCGCCAGGTATTCATCTGGCAGGGAGCAAATAGATGTTTTTACGGGGCAAACAGCCACCACAGGGGTTTCACTGTGGTTGACCATGGTCCCGTAACATCTAAAATTACCCCATGAGAGGAATTTATCTTATCAAATGACCCTTAGAGGGGGTAGTAATCTTGGGTTGTGAACCCAGTGGGATTTTCTGAGTACCCACGACTTTAAGGCTCGTAATAAAACACCTTGAAATCCTTTTATTTGAAGAATTTTTGTTAATGGATCAGTTAGCTGCAATGTATTTGATGAGTCTCTGTAATGGTTGGTTGACACTAACAGTATTTTAGACAAAGTGTTTTGTCTAAAGTATTTTGCCATGTGCTTTTAAAATATAGAGCTGAGAGACTAGAAAGCGCTGATGTTCCAGTCATGTTGAATGTTAGTCATTCCTTTCTGCCCCTTCAGTATTACTCTGTGTTTCTTCATCCGTAGGCTCATATGTTTCACTCTTTAAAATTGTGTTTGTGTTCATTTTATCCCTCATTTTTTTTTTTTTAGGACCCAATGTTGTCTCCAGTGTGAAAGCACCTCAGAGACCCACTATCCAAGTTTGACTATAGCCTGGAGGCAGGGTGGACAGCCCTGCACCAATATCTGACACAATCCATTTGCTTCGTTCGAATGTTAGATCCACTCAAGGCTTAACATTTTGTGTTTGATAATCTACAGTAACAACTATTTTGTAAAAGCAGAAAGGATAGTGGGTCTTTGTGTGGCTTTCACTGCTGTCCCCTTGTTTCCCCTAGTATTTTTCCTTGACTTATGGATAACTGATGGTCACTGGCATGCTTATCAAGCTATCCCTGGCGTGGTGGGAATTTAGGCACACAAAGACCCACTATTTGCAAAAGTTATTTGAGCTGTTCTGTATGGGCAGTTATTTTCTTATACTGTTGTAATGTACGTACTTTGCAGTATTGAAATGTTGATTGCTGATTAGTGCTAATAGACTTCATTTGATCCTGTACACAGTGAGCTTTTTTAAAAACTGGAAGTGCAGATATGATCCACCCCAAAATGAAACCTGCTCTACCTTTCTGCACTGCAGAGCACCGCTGTGACTGCGAGGATGCTATATGGTCATGGTTTCAGATCTTAGAGCTGCTTTGTCTGATACAGTCCAGCCTATCAAATGGCCCTTTTAAGGGATGGAGAAAAAATATAGAACAATAGACAGAACTTTTTTCTTGTTTTCTCACGCTTCATCTAAAGAACTCTCTGGCGCACAGTGAAAGTAGTGAGACGCTAGGCTAATCTAGCTCTGTGGACAGTTGCTTTAGAATAGCTCAATATGCTCTCCTCTTACATATCCTCCCTGCCTTGGTACCCTGCGGGTATTTCCCTGCAACGGACTCACTGCATTTTATTGTGGGGTGTAGCAGCCTCTAGCCTGTTACTGAAATGGGTCGAGTGCCACCAAGCCCATTAACATGTCCCCATTTTTAAGCAATAACGGTTCTGCTGCAGGCAGGGCTGTTTGTATCTAAAGACTGGCAAATTGGATAAAGGGCTTTCATTTTAGGATCACCAGTTACCAAGTCAGCCCCAACTTCCAAGTCAATAGTGACTGGAACTAATTGGCATTTGAAGGCTCTTCATATATCTATGAAATGAGTTGATGGTGTCATTCATCTTCCTAATGTACAAATGTTCAATTAACATACATCATCAGAAGTGGTACTAATTAACAGAGAAGTAACCCAGTTTAAACTAGAGTGGGGGAGAAAGGGCCAGCTCTTCCCCTTGACACTTGAAGCCCTGTCCCAAAAACATTTTTAAAAGTAAACTTTTTTTAAAAAAAATCACAAACATACAAAAGCCTTGAATCCCTGAGCTTCAGATTTTCTTTTCAGAGCTCTAGGACTTGAGCTACAGAAGTAACAGCTAGCTGCATTTAAAAAAAACAAAAAACCAGAACAGCCATGAGACAATATTGTCCAGTAAGTTAAACAGCTATTTAAGTTAAATTAGCTGCTTGGATGCTACAGCAACATTAGCAGTGTGACTGGGTAGCATAGAGTGAGGGCAGCATCATCAGATGCCCTGAGTTCTATTGTTCATTGCCCCAGCGTGTCACTTTTCATCTTATTTAGAAAATACAAGAGTAACTCCTAGCTTCTTATCTTGCAGGAACTGGGTGTTAATTAAAAGGCAAAAAGGGAAGGTGCTTGGGAAAGACAGGAAGACATGAGATCCAAACTCACATCCAGTACTAACCCTGCTCAGAGCATGTTTCACCACCACCATCTCTTTCATACGTACATGTTCACATTAAGGAGGCGACGGTCCCATCCTTCCCAAAGTTGGGGCAGAAATGTCCCCTTTGTTTCCCCCTCTTTTTACACTCTGACATCTTTTGTTGGCTGTCTCTATGAAGAGCTCAAGATCTGAAACACACCAAACCATCCTTTTATACTTTAGAGGGTCCATTTCATGGCAGACCATTCATATGATAAATCAGTTCTATGATCGTATGACAAAAAGAGTATTTTTAATAGACAGGGTATTGAAATCAGTTTGTTTTCCTGAATGGAGGGGCGAAACAACAAATGTGGCTTATGCAATCGGCAATATTTACAAATTACTATGAGTTTACCAGATATCTATGAATGTTGTGAGGTACTATCGAGAAAAGTGTTACTATTATTGCATAGATTTAAAAGCCTTCCTCCAAAGGTCTGATTAAAAAAGGAGTGACTTATGAAATAATAATATACTTATCAAATAATGTATGTGTCCTACCATCAGAGATATCTTTTGTGCAATACTTATTGCAGTCATGTGCCTACGTCACATTATGAATGGATTTTTACTCCAATTGTATTTTGTCTAAATCGGTATTTTGTTACAGAATGAATTGACACCGATTGTAGGCAAGGAATGTAGTAATGAATTGCTCAATCAGAAATGTTTGCCTGACTGAATAGCTTGATTTTTCCCCAAGCTCGTTTGCAGTCAGTTATTGCAGACTAATAGCTGAGTAATATCTCTCTGGCCTATCCCATTTTAAAAAGTGCCAGAAATCAAGACACTATTGTCAACCCATAGAGTTCATACTGAATCTGACTAATTAATGTCCTATGATATTTTAACCTTTGTTGCCAAATTTCTACTGCTTCTCCATGAAAAGCAGAAAAATAGCCCTTGTCTTGCCTAGAGTGTGATGGTAAATGGCATTATGGCATTCTTCATCAATAATGGTTTACCCACAGCTAATAATGAGTATTAGGGATCGGATTCTTTATGGCTTTCTACATGTTGGGTAAAATTTTCAAAGAGTTAAAATTTCGAATGCAGTGCCAATGGTTAGTAGTCTGTGGCCCTATTTACATGGACATCGCCCACGTAAATCCCACAGGGCTGGGTGTGCGCGCTCCCACGCACACGCATCCCTATGCATGGAAGCGCCGGAAAAACCAGAGGTGACTCCCTGCGTGGGGATGGGTGTGCACCCCATCAGAACCCCCCGGACCGCGGCACACCCCCATGCAAAAAGGGCCTTTCTCATCGAAAATCAAGAGAACCTACACTCTTAAGTGCCTGACACTTTTTGAAAATGGGACTTAAGTTATGTGAGCATTTTTGAAAACTTCCTGTGAACCCATCTAAGCATTGAGCTAACTAACCCCACCATAGATGGCTGTTTAGCTTGACTGCACTGGTGCTAGAAGCAAGTTCAAAGAAAGGGGATGCTTTGGGGTTTTTTCCTTGTTGTGTTCAGACTTTGTAGTATTACTTGAGCATTATTAGTGTGCTCTGTGCTGTGTGAAATAGGTCCTGGCACTGATCCAGATCACTTACGCAGACTGGACACCGTGCAACAGATGAATTACATGGTCCAGTCACAAATTAATGCAAAAAAAAAAGTATGCACATTTCAGACTATTAATGAAAGACTATGCACATGTTGTATTTTCAGGTAGATTTAAAAGAGCCCTTGTACTGATTCAGGGGCATTGTCAAAAGGGGCAAAGTCCAAAACCAATTTTAGCTTTAATTGTGAATTTCCTTCTTCATCTGGGTTTATTTGGGATGTTTACAACTATTTTAATGTCTTTTTGTGGTTACATATGATGCAGTATGTCAATGAGACAGGCTGTGGAAGAATCTTTTGTTTACCCCTGTAGGTGGGATGGGCATTGATGGTTTTTTACCTCAAAGGGGTGAGGTAGGGGAGCCAAGATAGTATAGAGGGAGAATTAAGGGGAATCCTCTAGTTGAAAGGTGAAGGGATTGTATATGCACAGTAGCTGATAGTGAAGCATTTTTTTTTAAATGCTCTACTGTTCTAGACTCTATTATGGGCAGCCAACCCAAAGCAAAGTCTCTAAGTTCACTATCCAAAGCCCAGAGCAGATCCAGTGGCAGTAATGGGATATATAAATAGTATTTTTTAAACACTTTGAAAGCATACAAAGTACTATTAATGTTAAGTATTAGTGGCTTTTTTATTTGCTCTAAGATGGAAAAAAAAGTATTAACTTCAATTAAAAATAATAATAGTAAACTGAGTAAATTTACTCCAAGCAGTGGGGCTAATCCCAAGCCCCATGGATCCCACATGTGCGGTTTCCACAGGACACACTATGCCCGCAGTAGAGATCCGCGCAGTTTGTCCATGCCAAATTGCATCCTAGAATGTTGGGTTGGGGTTTTTTTTGTTTGTTTTTTAACAATTAAGTTACAAGCTCTTGTAAATATAAATCTGTTATGGGAATGTTGACAGATCCTTGATTGGAGTGGTGCTGAGTGCTTCTACAGCGAAATGCTGCTTTAATGTAATGAGCTCATCATCTGTTACATATAGTGGTGTGTGCTGCCTTAAAATATTTTTCTTCTTTTCAAACTATAGTATTAACATTTGGGGATAATTATTCAAGATGTTAAGTCCATGCAAATGCAGGGGACGCTTGGCATGAGGCAATTGTTCTTTGTTTTTACAGAAACTGTAAGATAACTATGCAAATGTATTTTATTAAAGGGACACATGAAAGGATATAGCTTGTGTGTGTGTGTGGTTTTTGGTTTGGTTTTTGTTTTTGTTTAGCCTAGTTAAAATGTCTGCAGGCATGATTTAGCAAATACATGCATCTCTTGTCTTGAAACCAGCATCCCATCCAGTAGGAAAGTATAAATGAGGGTATTGCTCCTGAAGCCACTGATTTGCAATCAGCCATTGAAGTGAGACTGTTCGTTACAAATGTTGCTTGATTGGTGTCCGGGCCCGTCTGGCTCAATTTTGGCCCCTCTTTCAGTCTTTGGGGGTTAACAATCAGCAATGCTAACCACCTGTGAGTGAGGTTTGCCTGGCCATGTGTTAGCTGGCCAAGTTCCCCAAACACCCGTTTGCTATTGGGCACCCATGCACAGCATCATGACAGGGGTTGCGGCAAATAGCCTGGATTAGCCCACATGACCGCGTGCACTCATGGATTGGTGTGCTGTCACTAGGGAACCCCCACGCTATGTAACTAGCAGGAGCGGTAGGTGCCGGGGGCAGCAAGCGTGGGGCCTGTCCTTGTGTAGCAACAGCTGTAGCAGCTGCTTGGGGGCTTTACTTTGGCATGACATATAGTAGGGTCATCATGTCGAGGAGAAAGGGAATGCGCCTCACTTGCTGCTTGGCTGCAAAGAGTTTCCGGGTGTTCCTGCCAGCCACCACCAGCCATCAGACTCTTGTGTTGCTTTTGCCCCAGCAGCTTTGGTTTGATTGGATCCAGGAGCCTGCCTACAGCTCCTGTCCACCCGTGCCTCCTCGCCGCCCCGTAAGTCTCTTTGCCAGCTGCACTCAGGGCATTGGGGTGAGTGCAATATGCACACTTACAACTCTCACTCTGGTTACCGTGCCATTTTTAAACCTCCTTTGTCACTGCTACTATGCTGCATTGCCCCATCCATGGCAGAATGCCCCAGCACCAGTTTTTTCCCTGACAGGGTTAGGGTTGGAGTTGCTGCAGATGAGCTTAGAGGATGCTGCTATTGCCACTCATCAGCTGACTGACAATGAGTAGGTCATGGTAGAAAAGATAAAGTCACAAAAAAGTCATGAATAAAAAAGTTCATTTTACTTTTATTCAATGTTTCTTAACATATCATATTAGTAGATTGTACACCTGGGGCAGGAGGAAAGGGACACCCCCCTTTTCCTTATGAATGAAACCCCCCAGGGAAGGAGGAAAGGGGACCCCCCCCCTCTTTCCTTTAGCTCTCTGTGAATGAAAGTCCAGACGGGGAAAGGGAACCTGCCCTCTCCCTCATCTCTCTGAGAATGAAACCCTGGGAAGGTAGAGTTAAGGCAGAGGAAATG
The DNA here is from genome assembly GCA_003113815.1 of Sphenodon punctatus. Lineage (NCBI taxonomy): Eukaryota > Metazoa > Chordata > Lepidosauria > Sphenodontia > Sphenodontidae > Sphenodon > Sphenodon punctatus. The sequence goes on from QEPC01010260.1 coordinate 305,421, forward strand.
CTGCCCTCTCCTCCATGATACCTTTTCTAGCTCTGACGCTGCCCTCTGCCTCTAGCTACGCTGCGCTCAGAAGGGGAGGGGTTTGGAGCAGCGCGGCAGCCAGAGCTGAGTGCAGTATCCATGCTCCACCCTCCGCCTCGAACCATGCCATGCTCTGAAGGGGAGGGGTTTGGAGAGCCCCAGAGACATCAGTGCAGCAGCTGGTGCTGAGTGCGGTCTCCATGCTGCTCTTCTCGGCAGCACTTCTCTTCTCCGGAGTCAGTGGGAGGTGGCTCCTCCAGTGTTTTTTAGGCAAAAGTCATGGAAGTCACAGAAAAGCTGTAAAAGTCACAGTGAGTGGGGAAATTCACTAAAAACATGACACGCACACACACACCGGTCACTACCATGACTAAATCGTAGCCCTAGCAATGAGTGTTTTGAACTGAACAAGTGATAGGTGGTGGTGGCAGTGCCAGCCTCCAAACCGTAGCCAGCTTAATCCTGAGCAAGGGTTGGCAAAGAAGAGGCAGGGACCTGTGGAAGGCAGGGCTTGGCAGGACAGTAGCTCCACCAACCCCTCTGAACACCCCCTTCCCCAGTACTTCTGGTATCAAAGTGTGGGACTAGATTCTAGCACCTCTTTCCTTTATTTTAAAACTACAGATTAAACAATGGGGAGGAAGTGGGTTCAGGTTTGCAACCCACGTTTCTAACATACTTTGCATTGTCCTGACTAGCAGGGGTCATCAAATAAGAGTGAATCTGTCTCATGCCGTGTCAATGGAATCAGTGGAACAAACGTTTCTCTAGAGGATTCTGTACTCCCACTTTTCATGTTGGCACCATCCACTCTGAGGAGTTCTCATTGTGGGGATGAATGGGTTATTCATATGGGTTTGCCCTAGGATACAAACACGCATCCCAGTTCAGAAAAGCACTTACCCACACACTCATTATGCTCTTTCGACTTCGCTTAAGTATCCTTCCTTGTTCTAGATCCCTTCCTGAACTGGAGCCTCCTAAGTAGACGCAGTCTCTAAAGTGTAGAGCCTTGGCCCTGATTCTGCAGTTACTTCTATGTGCAATGCCTGCCCTCGGTCACATCATCATTCACTCATTCAAGTCTGTGTAGATGCCAGGGCCCACTTAACTGAGCAGAGCCAATTAGAAATCATTGGATTCTATTAAAACTAAAAAGAAGGATCGAAGTTGTTTTAAATCATTTCTTTGCTGCACTGTAGTGTTATGTCGGCGTGCTTCCATCCACAAAAGGGCTGAAGTGTGCGACAAGAAAAAGAGCACCATTACAAAGCTATGGCGGAGCTGTAAGGAAGCCCCCTGCCATTAAACAGGCTCCATAGTACCTACCCCCATCCCGAAGAAATGTCTGACTAACCTGTTTTTAAAAGCATGCAGTCATAGAGCCTCCATAGCTTCCCTTGGCAAAGTATTCCACTGTCTAACTGTTTGGGTAGTTAGAATATACTTGCTAATGTTCAACCTAAATCTTTTTCTTCTGTAATTTAAATCCCATTACCTCTAACCCTATCCTTAGCAACCAGAGAGAACCACTGGGCACCGCTGTGCTTATAACCATGTTTTACATATTTCAAAATCGTAATCATGTCCCCTCTTCATCTCTCACCCCCCTCAACTCCCAATGATTTCAATCTCTCCTCATAGGCCTTTCTTCCATCCCTTTTACTCTCTTTGCTACTCTCCTCTGAACCTAGGTAGTAATAATAATAATTTATTTAGGTGTCAGCTTTTGCCATAGCCAAAGAAAACACAGACACACAATACACAAAGAAGCCATACTACATAACCATGGAAAGCAAAGGAAAACAAATGCAAATAACCCTACATAACAGAGGGTAAGGTTAGAGGGTACATGAACTTACAAAGCCACTCTACCACGAAGCCTTGCTGCCAGAAAGGCAAATAACGCAATTGCCTTTATGGCAGCCTCATCCTGGGCAGCTAGTAATATTCCAATTTTCTGGCAAGTTGGCAAATATTCCTTCCCCTTTAAAATTAGAGGAAGTCACATCTGCCTTAGCTCATCGTAAAGGGAACAGTCAAAGAGCAGATGTTTTAAATCCTCAGTTTCCAGATTCCCCCACAGACAAGTCCGGTTCTCGTAAGGTACGTTATGATATCGCCATTGAACAATAGCAGAGGCAAACAGTTGGAAGTGTAACATTGTAAAGGCCCCGCGAAGCATAGGTTCTTTCAGACTGTCAAGACAGATTTTGAATTTATGCAGACGCTTAACGTGTTGCAGCCAAGGTGCCACCTTCCAAGAGGACATTACAGACCAATCATCCTGCCTAGACACATCACTTGACCTGAGTTTTATCAGACTTTTTTGCAGGGAAACACTTTTCCCCCAGAAACAGGAAGCTGATAACCCCAAATGCCTCAAATAGGAAAATATTTGGGAGCCCTGATGGGGCGGTAGCATCCCGGGTCTCTAGGATTGCCTTTCTTAAATATCGGGATTATGATGGATAAGCCCTAGTATTCGTACAGTATACTCATAGTTTTGTTAATTTGGGTAAAGTAATTGGCCAGTAAAGGGGACAGGGGACCACCAGTCCGGGCAGACTTGTAGGGCCTCATCGACAATAAAGTCGCTGCCAAGAGCCTTACCATGTTTGAGACTCTGGAGTATCAAGCTCACCTCAGACTCCGCAACATACGGATCAAGGGCTGAACCTAGGTATTTCTGAAAAAATATGTGGCACAGTTTATTGACGTGTACATAATAACCAAGTCTTCACATTTTTTTCCAGTTTTATTTTGAACTCAAAGCTTCAAACGTGGTGCTTCATGCAATCACACTGTTGACTCCATGTTCATAGTGTCAAAATGAAATTGGAGCGCACTCACATTTTTTGAAGGATACTGTGAATCTACCTACAAGGGGTTGTCCTTTGGAAAATCTCATCTGAAACAATTAGTTCAAAGCAGACTTGGTTATTGTATGCATGTTAATCTATTGCACACTTTTTCAAAGATACATAGTTTTGTAATAGTATACTATTTTTCTGGTCACATTGTATTTGGAAGTACATCATCAGTTAGAGACAGGCAAAACTTACTAAGTTCCGACATTCATCCTCCAGCGCAAGGGTGGCTCTAGAGAGTGACATTTCTTCTCTTTGAAAATTACCAGTGCCAGCATTGAAAATGGTTACTCAAAATACTTAGTTTGTCTACGCATGTGAAAACATTTTGCAGACTAAAATACTTTGTGATTTACCCCATAGTCTTTCCCAACAGTGATTAAAGTGGTGTGATTTATAGAGTAAATTACTCTTGATCACGTGTATTTGATGAAAGGAAATAATCAAAGGGGAAGGAATAATTCAGAAAATGTTATGTCCTATCACATATATCAGTGAATGGCAAATAGCCGATCTGGAGTAAACTGACGACAACAACTACTACTACTATGTCCCTTATGATGACAGAGCACAAAAAAATGTTGATTTTATGATAGGAGTTCTATCATAAAATCAACATTTTTTGTGCTCTTTCATCATAAGAGTGTGTCCTCTCTCTTTATCTCCCCCTTTTAAATTGTTTTGATATGGATTTTACATTGTTTTGTTGTGTGCTGTATTGATTTTGTGAAATCTGTCTCATTTGGCAGGGGGGTGCTATATAAATCAAACTATTATTATTTATTTATTTTATTTATTATGAGATGCATCAATTTCCTAGTATTTGCTTAGCAAAAACAAACTTCATTTGAAGAGTCTTATTACATACAACAAGAACCGGGCCTCTGCTTGGGAGGGAAATTATTATTGAGGTGAAGTATGAAGTCATACTTTACAGGTGTCAAATCTCAATATTTGCCTTAGCAGAAGTTAGTAGTATGCTGCGTCTGTGTTCAGAAACACCTGGAAATAACTTTGACTTGTTTTAAAAGAACGAGGTCACCTCCCCTTTGGAGAGTTAAGTTGCATTTCAAGCAGATCCAGAAAACAAAACTATTATTGCTGCTGTTAATGATGATCAATTGTGGTAACATTGGGAATCTAATCTCATTTGACACATGACCTTGAGTTTAGATTTTTAACTTGTATGTAAAAACTTGTGACTTCTTGCTTTGTGTTGCAGTCTGGCACGAGACAGGGTGAAAACCGAGGTCCTTCTCTAAACAGGTGTGGGTGCGTGTGGGGGATGGGTGGGTGGTGCGTGGGGGTGAATTCCCACAGACCCCCACCTCCATGCACAGAGTATCCACCATTGGTGCCCTTTGCTCCGTGCGTGGGTGATGGGTGAAGGTGGGCGCATGCACTCACCCCCACCCACCGGCCGTGGCATTCCCATAGATGCCCCCCCATCCCCCCCACACCCACTGCGGCATTCAAATGGACGCACTCCCACCCCCACCCATACATGGGGGTGGGGGGGCATCCATTTGAAAAGGGCCAGCGATGCACGTAACTGTTATGGGTTAGGGAGCTATAAGGGGATATCCCACAGACCCAGCTCTCCACACACCCCCCACGCGGTCTATCACTCGCTCGGGGCTCCACCACGAAGGAATAACTTCCCCTCAGGGTAAAAGGTGGCCGAAAAGTCCCTAATGGGATACGGGCCTTTTCATCATTGGGGTCCGAAACCAACAGGCCCTGTGTGAAGCGCCCGCTCACAGTCCCACACACACCCACCACCCTCACGTGCACGCTGCTCGGGGAAGGAAGGGGCAGAGGTAGCGGGGAGTGACCAGGTAGGGGTCTAGGGAGGAGAGGCTAGGTTTAGGAGGGGCCCGCGAGGGGAGAGTTGGGGGAAGCCTGGAAGGGGGTAGGGGATTGGAGGTGCTCACCACACAAACACCAACAACAATATTCAAACCTCTCACTCACCCTTTCACTCCCTTTCACACCGCACACCCACACTTGACACTAGTACACTTTCACAATAAGACTTAGCTTTGCTTGCTCCTCCAGCACGCTCGGGGCCAGTCTCACAGCACTGCTGATCGCCGGCAGTGTGTGAGCCTTCTAATTGTCTTTATATGGAGGGGGCCCCGCCTCCCTGCGCCTGCAGCCGCGCTGAGCGACGTCGCGTTTCCGGCTGCCCCACCCTTGCCTCCACCTGTTTTGCCTGGGGCTTCGTTTGGCTAGGTGTCTGAGCGCGGGGACGCATGCTTACGTCCCTGCGCTGCCTTCTCCTTCCTGGGGGCGTGTCTCCCGGGGACTGCCCCTCTGAGCGCGGTGCTGCGTCTGACCGCTCCCCGACATTTGCAGGGGGCGTGGCCTCTGCCTGCCACTCTCTCCTTTGTGGGTTTGTGCCGCCGTGGCACCTAGGCCACCCGCGGCAGCGGTAATCCCTAATAGCGCCCCCCTCACCCTCAGCCCTGGGGACAGGGTTTGGAAGGATGGTGTAAGTGGAAGCGCCAAACTAAGAGGGTGGCATGCACTGCAGCTGCCGGTTCCCAGGAACGTTCAGAGGCATCGTAACCCTTCCAGTCTATTAAATAGTAGAGGATGCCTCACCGAAGTTTGGCATCTAGGATCGCCTGTACTTCAAATTCGGACGAGCCCGGAATGTCACAAATGGGTGCAGGGGGTGTCGGGAGCGGGAAGAGGGCTGGTCGACATGGCTTCAGAAGGGAGACGTGGAACACAGGGTGAATACAGAGTTGGGAAGGAAGGGTGAGATGGTACGTAACAGGGTTGATCTGTTGGGAAATGAAGGGTCCAAAGTATTTATTGTCCAACTTGGCCGACGGCCGGCAGGAAGGATAGTGACGGCGGTCTACCCATACCATATCACCAACCTTGAATGGCGGTGCCTCCTGTCGCTTTTTATCAGCTTGCTTCTTGTACTGCTGGCAAGAAGTTAGTAGCATAGCGAGGGCATGAGTATGGCATTCATGAAGCCGTCGTAACAGAGCTCCCACGGCGGGAACTTCAACGGCGGGAAGTTCCGGGAGAGTCAATCGGGGGGTGATAACCATAGGAGATGTGGAAAGGGGAGGTGCCGATCGAAGCATTTGGGGGCATTGTTAAATGCAAATTCTGCAAGGGGGAGAAGTGTCGACCAATCCGTCTGGAGGTAATCCACGTAACACCGTAAATATTGCTGCACTTATTGATTGGTCCTTTCGCCCTGCCCATTTGCTTGCGGGAGATAGGCCGTGGTGGGAGCTAATTTAACTCCTACCGCTGTGAACAAAGCCCTCCAAAAGTGGGCTACGAATTGTGTTCCCCAATCTGAAATAATAGTGGTGGGGAGTCCATGTAACTTACCTACATGGTGGAGGACTAGGCTAGCCGTAGTTTGCGACGTAGGTAATCCCTTGCAGGGAATGAAATGTCCCATCTTGGTGAACTGGTCGCACACGACGAGGATGGTATTGTACCCTTGTGAGTTCGGGAGTTCAACAATAAAGTCCAAATTAATGCGTTGCCACGGTCCTTTTGGTAAAGGCGAGAGTTGTAGAAGTCCAATAGGTCTGTGACGGGGTGTTTTAGTCCGATTGCATACTGTACACCCTTGAACATATTTCTTTATATCCTGGCGCATAGTAGACCACCAGAAGTGTCGTTTGATCAGGTCGAAAGTACGATGTTGTCCTGGATGCCCTGCCAATGGGGCGTCATGGTGACTCCATAGTATTTGTTGTCGGGCCGCTGAAGACATGATGACAGCTCCGTGATGCAGGTACAACCCGAAGGGCTCTGTGTGTCCGCTAAGTCTCGCACGGAGGGGGCATTGCGCGTTAGTCTTTGTAATTGCGTCAGGGAGATCCCAACCACAGCAAACACCTTCGGTGCAAGGATGGGTTCCCCCTGTGTTGTTGGTCCTCCTGGGGCATCATCATAACGTGAGAGGACGTCTGCGATGATATTTTGCTTGCCGGGCCGATAAATGATGTGGAACCAGAAGCGAGCGAAGAAAAGCGCCCAACGTGCATGACGTGCATTTAGGATTCGAGTTGTTTGGAAAAACGTTACATTCTTGTGATCTGTGATCACCTGGATGGGATATTCCGCACCCTCTAGATAATGCCTCCAGTTTTCAAAAGCCGCCTTTATGGCTAAGAGCTCCCGGTCTAAAATGGTATCGTTTTTTTCTGCGGGATTGAGTTGCCTGGAGTAGAAGGCACAGGGTCGGCACTCTGTCGTGCCTGGGGGTGTTTGGGATAGTACTGCCCCAAGGGCCGTACTGGATGCATCTGTTTCGACGACAAAGGGAGCTGCGAAGTCAGGGTGTTGCAAAATCGGTGCTGTCATAAAGGCTGCCTTTAGTTGGTCAAAGGCGTGTTGCTGTTCGGGCCCCCATATGTACGACTGTCCCTTTTTGAGGAGCCTGGTCAAAGGTGCTGTAAGATGGGCATATTTCGGGATGTACTGCCTGTAGTAGTTGGCGCTCCCCAAGAACCGTTGCAGAGTCTTTACGGCTTGGGGGGCCGGCCAAGCTTCGATAGCAGTCACCTTAGTAGGGTCCATCTGTATGCCATCTGTGGAGATGATGAATCCCAAGAAGGGGACTGTTTTTTTATGAAAGGCGCACTTTGATAGTTTACAGTACAACTGATGTTTTTGGAGTCGGAGTAGGACTGTGCGCACATGCTGCACATGTTCTTGTATTGCTTGGGAAAATACCAGAATGTCATCAAGATAGGCGACGACGTATTGGTCTAAGACATCGCGAAAGATATCGTTGATCAGATGCTGAAACTCAGCCGGTGCATTTGCTAGTCCATAGGGCATAACCCAATACTTGAAGTGCCCATACCTGGTGCGGAAGGCCGTCTTCCACTCGTCCCCTTCCCTTATCCACAATGGGTTATATGCTCTCCGCAAATCTAATTTCGTAAAGATTCGCGCACCTTGTAACCTGTCAAGCAATTCGGGGATAAACGGCAGGGGGTACCGATTCTTGACAGTGATTGCATTTAGCCCCCTATAATCGATACAGGGCCGCAAGCCCCCATCCTTTTTTGGTACGAAAAACAGTGGCGCTCCACCTGGGGAGACGGAGGGCTGAATAAACCCTTTCGCCAGATTGGCATCAATATATTCCTTCAACGTATGTAATTCCGGCCCTGAGAGGGCATAGATCCTTCCATAAGGTGGCGAGGTGTTAGGAAGAAGGTCAATGACGCAGTCATAACTGCGATGCAGAGGTAACTCTAAGGATTCTTGTTCCTGGAAGACGTCTACAAGGTCCTGGTAATCACAAGGTATGGCTCCTGGGGTAATTTCCCACAACTCCTGAGTTCCCACTAAGACTCCTATCTTAGGACAGGGAAGGACACATTGTTTTTGACAATGGGGGGAGTCAAATCGCATGGCCTTCTGGATCCAATCTATAGAGGGGTTGTGGGCGGCCAGCCAGGGAAGACCAAGCACAATGGGAAATGCTGGGGTACACACTACGTCCAGACTTAGGACCTCATGGTGATCACCTATTACGCCCCGAACCTCCTGGGTGCATGATACCACAGGCCCGGAGATGAGGGGCGAACCATCAATCGCATAGATGGCCTCGGGTCGGGGTTTTGGTTGAAGGGGAATCTGATACCTTTGTGTCACAATTGCATCTATGAAGTTCCCTGAGGCGCCAGAGTCAATCAAGGCCCAAAGAACGATGGATCTGGCCGGGGTCAGGATCAGGGTAAGGGGTACCTGGAGATGTTTGGTGCGCGGCTGTACCGTGGCTCCCTGAGGAATAGAAATGGACAGGGCTTGACGTCTATTTACCGGGAGGACCCCGAAGCATCCTGGTTCGGGGGGTTTCCCACCGCTCGTCTGCTTGGGGGGGGGAGTTGGGGGCACTCTCTAGAAAAATGCCCCCCTACTCCACAATAGAAACACAGTTTCTCCAGGCGGCGCCTCTCCTTCTCCTGGGGGTTCAGAGGTCCTCGGGCTACCCCGATTTGCATGGGTTTGGGGTCATCTGTTTTTCCACCGTCAGTTCGCCCTGCCGAAATTCCTAGAGGGCGTACTCCCCAGGGTCGTCCAACCTCCTGCCGCTTCTCTCTTCGTCGCTCCATGAGTCTTTCATCGATTTGGCATGCCAAGTTTACTAGTTCTCCGCATTTGGCAGGGGTTGCCATCATAGCCAGCTGGTCCTTTGTCGTCGTTTAGCCCCTTCCGAAAAAGAACCTTCAACACGTTATCTGCCCATCCCAACTCCACGGCTAATTGTTGAAATCTCGTTACGTACTCTAATAGGGGACCCCGCCCTTGCCTGAGAGTCATAATAGCCATCTCTGCATCCCTAAGGCGGTGAGGGTAGTCAAACAGGAACTGAAACTCCCTCAAAGTCACGAACAAGGGACTACCTTTGGTGAGAAGGGGAGTGGCCCACCCCAGTGCCACCGCCTCCAAGTGTCCTATCATGAAGGCTACTTTACCGGAGTCGGTTTTGTAGGTTCGGGGTTGTATTTGAAAGGCTAATTTACAGAGGGCTACAAAACTTTGAAAATTCTTCCTGTCCCCCTCAAATTTTGCAATAGGGGGGTGTCTGGGTTCTTGCACAGAAGGGTGTTCAACACCTGGGACATTCCTAGGGCCCATAGGCAGGGGTGCTGCTGCGGCTGCCCCTTCTGGACTCCTAATTCCCTCTCCTGTCTATCCTTAATGTCATGGACTTCAAGAGCCAGGGATTGAATGGCTCGGTTCATCTCCTCTAACTGCTGGGCTAGGTCCATGGTAGGGCCGGTGATACTGTTATGGGTTAGGGAGCTATCCCACAGACCCAGCTCTCCACACACACCCCACGCGGTCTATCACTCGCTCGGGGCTCCACCACGAAGGAATAACTTCCCCTCAGGGTAAAAGGTGGCCGAAAAGTCCCTAATGGGATACGGGCCTTTTCATCATTGGGGTCCGAAACCAACAGGCCCTGTGTGAAGCCCCCGCTCACAGTCCCACACACACCTGCAGTACCCACACCCACCACCCTCACTTGTACGCTGCTCGGGGAAGGAAGGTGCAGAGGTAGTGACCGGGTAGGAGTCTAGGGAGGAGAGGCTAGGTTTAGGAGGGGCCCCCGAGGGGAGAGTTGGGGGAAACCTGGAAGGGGATTGGAGGTGCTCACCACACAAACACCAACAACAATATTCAAACCTCTCACTCACCCTTTCACACCGCACACCCATACTTGACACTAGTACACTTTCACAATAAGACTTAGCTTTGCTTGCTCCTCCAGCACGCTCGGGGCCAGTCTCAGCACTGCTGATCGCCGGCAGTGTGTGAGCCTTCTAATTGTCTTTATATGGAGGGGGCCCCGCCCCCCTGCGCCTGCAGCCGCGCTGCGTTTCCGGCCGCCCCACCCGTGCCTCCACCTGTTTTGCCTGGGGCTTCGTTTGGCTAGGTGTCTGAGCGCGGGGACGCATGCTTACGTCCCTGCGCTGCCTTCTCCTTCCTGGGGGCGTGTCTCCCGGGGACTGCCCCTCTGAGCGCGGTGCTGCGTCTGACCGCTCCCCGACATTTGCAGGGGGCGTGGCCTCTGCCTGCCGCTCTCTCCTTTGTGGGTTTGTGCCACTGCGGCGCCTAGGCCACCCGCAGCAGCGGTAATCCCTAATAGTAACTCCACTTTAACACTGCTTCAATGTTTCTTATGCATGTTACAGGGGTGTATTGGCGCCCTATGCAGCCCTACAACATGCATAAGAAAAGTTAACTCCGCTTTAACACAACTTTAATGTGCATGTCTATTTTCACCCACAGTCATCTCTGCATGTTAAAATTCAATAGCATTAACTCCCCTGTTGGGTTTATTTTACACAGAAAAAATTCAAATTTATATCAAACAACGTCTCTTTGTTCCAGATATTTTCTCACTAGTGTTGCCCCTTCAATGTAAGATGGATGCTGGATTTAACGGAGTATTTAAATGTTGCAAACTACAGTAGCTATAGTTATAGGGAAAGTGTAGCTACAGTTGTAAAATGGCTGCCACTTATGACAGGGACAAGGCCTTCTATGGTTGTTCTCGCACAGGCACACACCGCTGGGTGTGCGGGCCGGCGGTGGGGGCGGGAGTTCATGCGCAGTCCCACGCAACACCCACCTCCACCCATGGAGCCATCTGGCAAACCAGAGGAGGCTTCATGGCTGGAGGTGGATGTGCGCCCGTGGAAAAGGCCGCACACCCATCCCCCCACCCACCACGTCCGTGCAAAAATGGCCTACTTTACAATCTAATAGCTCACGAACCATCCAGATTTGAAATGAATTCCACGTCCCAGATGGATAGACAGTAATCACTTCCAACCTTACTGCTTCATGGAATATCAAACTGTTTAACATTCCAGTTAGATCTGATGAATATCTTTTTTTCTTCCTGCCAAGCCCACTTTAATTTTGACTTTGCTATAACAGCTCCTTAAAGCTAGAGCCAGTGCTCTGCACCCTCTGAAGTTAGACAATCCCAACTCAAACTTGTAATAGGATTTTGGAAGAGAGGCAAGGAGAAACTAGCACTAAGAGTGTGGGGAAGAAAAAAAGAGTTGGCTATTTCTGATTTTTAAAGTGTAGGTGTCCTTAGTATTTTTGTTTTGTTCTTGTTTTATGTGGAAATACTTTTTAAAAATTCTTAATGATTCCACAAAACCAAAATAGGCAATTTTTTCCAACAAGGTTCCTCCTGCTTCTAAAGACCCTAGTGCTATACAGCACTAAATTGTGTAGACTCTAGAGGGGCATGGTGGGAAATCTTCTCCCTTCCATGGGCCAATTTGAAAATTAGTACAAACTCTGTGAGCCCAATAGGAGCTTGATGGGGGAGTGCATAACAGGTCTACTCAGGATGAGGGAACAAAGGCAAGACTCCAGATCCTGGATCTGTGCCATGGATGATGGATCTATCTGCGTATCCTTGAGTGCGTTCCCTCATCTCCGTTCCCATTCCCTGAGCTCACGCTTTCAGTGCTTCAAAGTAGGGACTGTCGTCAGGGGCCACATAAAAAAGGGGAAAAAAGCTACCACAGGAGAGAGAGAGAGAGAGAGAGACACACACACACAGTGGAAGAGCTGCTCAAGCCAGTGAAGGTAAAGGGGACAACAATTTCAGCCTTACATGGAGGGTTTGGGCTTTTTAAAAATAGATTAAAACATCTGTTATTCAACAACAAAAAATGTAAACAAGACAAGATCAGGTTAAATAATACTCTGGCCTTAAAGTCTATCAATCAATGAGTAAAACAGACACAAACCATTATCTTGCCCTTCGTCTGTCACATTGCAATCGGCAATGTACACACAATTATTGATTTATTTATTTATTTTTAAATAGTGAAATCTACAGCTTGGTAATCCTCTCCAAAAGGCAAAAACAAAAATAAAATAAAAAGGACAATCTATGGGAAAACGAAAAGCATTTCATAATCATTTCAGGCCTTTCTGGGAATGTCAAAAGTAAATGTTCATGTTGCCTTTTCAATAAAGAATGTTGCGGTTCCTTCTATAACAACAAAAGCCAGGCCGCCAATGGCAGCCGCCGTGGGGGACCCAAGCCAGGCCAGGTCATGGCGGCCGTAACAAACGTTATAGCCGGCTTTGGCCCGACTGGACAAACGGTAGCCCAGACTGTGACCCCAGGGGTCTCTGGGATCACAACCCGAGTTCACTGCTGACATGCCGGGGCAATCCCAGGTGAAGATCTGGTGGGGCACTAACAAACGTAAAAGTGTCTCACGGGCCAAAGTGGGCCCACCATCACTGTCGTTAACACTCATTGTTGATTTCAGTCATCCAGATCCTCCAAGTACTGTACTGGCACAACTCCCAGGAAGGGAATAGCGTTTGTGGCAGAATAGTAGTTTGAGGATAGGAGCTTTACACTATTATTGTTTGCTCTGACTAATATTCTTTCTATCCCTTTGTATTCTATAGGGTGCATCCTCCATCACTGAAGTCAATAGCTCAGCTCCCATTGACTTTAATAGAAGTGGATTGCAACCTTAGTGTACAAAACGATGATGGAATATATTTATGAAAGCACTATGGGGATACCTGGCCCTGGCCAATTGTTCAGTATTGTACATTTTCCACTCACTGCCCTGGATTTAGAATTTATCTTATAATAGGAGCCCTCCTTTCTCTTTATTTTGTTTTTAAAATGGGTGCAGTTATTGGATCACAATTGATCTGATTTGAATATTTTCAGAAGCCTCGGTCCATTTGGGATTTATTCAATTTATGGAAGAAAGGGAAAATTAAAGGCTAGGATAAGTGTCAAAATTATATGGAGTGATGATATTTCTAGAGAATAGCTTCACTAAAAATTATATTTGTAATTTAAATCTATTTTAATTTCAATCTAACTATACTTTTCTGTAAAGGCATACTGTAAAAAGCATTAATTTTGTGTAAAAATTAAATGTTCACATTTTTTACACATACTTAGGAACACATCTTCTCTTATAAATTATTTAAACATTCACATTGTAAAATCAAAAATCTCCCCCTTTATTTCTAATTCATTCCTCAGTTGAAAAACACACATACATTGGGCAGCAGAATTTGTACTAATGACGCAAGCGTGTTAATCATTTCTGCAAATTAACAATTGAGACCACCATCCAAAGAAGCATTTGACAACATACTAGAATCAATTTAAGTGCTCTGCTGACTC
>QEPC01010260.1:325936-352426 GCA_003113815.1 Sphenodon punctatus
CCTCTCAGCCCTAGTCTCCTTACGCACTCTCCGCGCCTCCTCTGCCCTCTCTCTCGTCGTCCCTTCTCCCTTGCTGCCCCCCATGCCTGAAACTCCCGCCTTGCCCCCTCCCTTCATACCTTCAAATCCCTTCTCAAACCCATCTCTTCCTTGACACCTTTCCTGATGCCTGTTAGAACTTTCCTCTCAATATTTACTGTCTGCCCTCCCCGCAGACTCCTGCCTAACCGCAACCAAGCCAAGCACATGCACCTGAGACTTCGCATCCGCTTGAATTTTTTTTATCCAGTCTCTCCCTATGTTCCCTCTCCTTGTCTCCCCCCTCCGTGTCTATTACATTGTAAGCCATAGGCAGGGACCGCATCTTTCTTATTGTTCTGTAAAGTGCCAGGTACACAGCTGGCGCTATACAAATGCTTATAATAATAAATAACAACAACAACATAACCAGACTCCACTCTAGTTGTAAAGCAGCAAAGACAGCTGACTGCTACTGTGTGCTCCTGTCCCCATCTAATACTCTTGCCCTGCATGTTCTCTGCTGGTAGGTCTTCCAGAAGCGAATGGCTGAAGCAGGCTGTCTCTCAGAACCAGAAATGGGACTGATTTTCGTTAACTGGAAGGAGCTTATCATGTCTAATACAAAGTTACTGAAGTGAGTACTGCAAGCATTTCTACTGTCGAAATAGCATCTCAGTTGTCTTTTTAAATATTCTCCTAAAAGAACAGCTGATTTTCCCACTACAGTCCCCAGAGCCTGCTGCTGTTCTATTTCTCACTTGACCTTGTGTGGCATAACTTCAGAGCAACTAGACGTAATAGCACAGAGAGAGAATGGTGACTGTATGGATGAAGAAATAAGCAATAGAAGAAACCAGAGCTTAAAGCAAAGTTCCTAGAAATAAGGATTATGGGACAGTTCTTCAACTAAGTTAACTTTTGCAATAACAAGCCTGTTTCTAAATATACAGTAGGATTATGTCGCTGGATGGGGGAGAGGAGGATAGGTGGTCAGACAGAGTTTTGAAACTAGTAGCTATATCATCTCTTTAAAGTGGTTACTGTGCGTATGTAGTAGATGGAGACAAATTAGTTCAGATGCTATCGTTTATTGGATATTCCAGGTCCAACTGTAACACTCTGTTCGCTAGGCTACACGGGTTCTGTGTACACTATAGGCTCTATACACTGGCCATATCATTATGAATTACTATTTATTAATATTTACCTTGCCTACATTCTGCCTCTGGCAGCTCAAGGTAAATAGCACTTTCTCAGCAGAATTCCCTTTGGAAACCCGAAAGACAAAATCCATTTAACTAATCCAGAGGGCACTGAAGTCAGTGGGACTCACCTGCTTCCTTTGGATCAGATCCCTGAGGCCAGCAGTTTGGCAGCCTGTGTGCACATTGCTACTTGCTTGGCTGGAAGGGAGTGTGAGCTGTTAAGCAGAATTCACCTTGCAAGACAGGAAGTTCCCTGCATGACAGGGTGGAAATTTTAAGCCTCTGCAGTTGTATCAGTTTAGAATTCATGAATCAGTCTCCTAATATATTGAATTCTCTCCTACCCAGAGCCCTGCGTGTGCGCAAAAAGACTGGGGGAGAAAAAATGCCAGTGCAGATGATTGGGGACATCTTGGCTGCAGAGCTTTCGCACATGCAAGCCTACATCAGATTCTGCAGCTGTCAGCTCAACGGAGCTGCGTTGCTGCAACAGAAAACAGATGAAGAGTCAGAATTCAAAGATTTTTTGAAGGTATCCTATTCAATAGCTTTTGTGTCCAGTAGCAGTTGCCTTTCCCTGGCCAGCAGGGCTCATTCTAAAGTCTTTTTTCTACCAACACCTGAAAAATCCAGGATTCCAGAATATTTCAAGCACAGACAATAGCGTCTGCCTTGCTCAGAGTACAAGCATGTTGTATGTTTTACCATCACGATACATAGAATCTCTTTCTTAGGAGTGCTCAGTTCCATTATCCATTTGGGTTAATTGATTCCAAATGCAAAGCATTCTGTTTTCCAGCACTTTGTTATTCTTGAATATGTTTTATTAGTAGTGTCGAGTAGTCCAAGTCATGGATCAGGGTTCCGTTTATTTAGTTAGATTTATATCCCACCCTGTCTTGAGGACTCATTATGAGAGGCACTTTTAAAAATGGTCTCTGCCCTAAAGAGTTTACAGTCTAACCATAAAGGGAGCAGAGATTCTAAATGTAAATGGTCCTATCCTTTTTCACTTTGCTCAGTCCTGGCATTTCTTGGGATTAAGCAGGAAGATACAATCAACCCAGTTCAGTTTAGAGAGATGTTTCTTTTTATTTCTTTATCAATTTATTTCTTTATCTCTATTAAATCTCTGGATCATACTATAGAAACTAGCCTCAGACCCTCGCTGTAAAGGAATGCCGCTTTCCAGCTTCCTACTGAAGCCGATGCAGAGAATCACACGCTACCCTCTTCTCATAAAGAGTGTGAGTATCTGAAACTTGTACCATTGTAAAATGCTGCAGTTCTGGATTTCTGTAGTAGCACAACTACATTTGCAGAAAGCATTGTCCTGTAGTATAATCCTGTCCTTCTTAAGTCTGTGCTCTTCCTGTTGTTTTTCCTCTCTCTTGCTTCCAACCAGATTCTGGAGAACACCGCCGAGAATCACCCAGACCACAGTAATCTCAAACTGGCCCTGGAGCGTGCCGAGGAACTCTGTTCTCAAGTTAATGAGGGGGTGCGAGAGAAAGAGAACTCGGACAGGCTGGAGTGGATCCAGTCGCACATACAGTGTGAGGGACTTGCTGAGGTAACAACGGCTCCGGCGGCATAGTGGGTGACTTGGCAGAGCCTTCTCAAAGTACAACCGTGGCAGGGGAGTGGAAAAAATGATGGTGCTCTGCATCTCCACCCCGTCTCCTCTTATTTGAAATATATATATAACCAATGGGATGGTAATGCCATTGTTGTGAGCAACCAATATGCTTACAATGTATAAGAATGACACCATTCACAGTATGTTGGTTACTCATAACATTAGTCCTTCTAATTTTTGCATCCTTTTGTGTAGCAGCAAAATAACTGACCTCTTAAACAGCCACCGTTACAAAGTTAATGTTTCAGGCTGTCTGCAGATTTGGGCAGATGAGCATTTGCCTACATTTTTTTAGGGATTTCTTCACAACAGTAAAAGTGGGGAGGGGGAGTAAAGTCTTAAATTTTGTACATAGGGTGGCAGCCACTAAAGTACCAGCTCTGCCCACCTGCTGCTTTGCGGCCTGAAAGCCTTCAACTAATGTTTGTCATCACCACATAAGGAAACCTGACTCGTATTTGGTCTTGCTGAAATCTTGTGCCAGCTAGCATTCACCACTGGGGGCAACGTGTAACAGCTTTACTTGCATTAAGCAAAGTGAATGGAATTCGGAGTGGTATTAGCAATAATCACTGTGATGATAAGCGGGAAATGGGACATGTGCAAGACATGCTTGTAATATCCAGCTGCTGCTGTTCCTTGCTTAGGATTCTCTCCCTCTCTCTCAGCAACTCATCTTCAACTCCCTGACAAATTGCCTGGGACCACGGAAACTCCTGCATAGCGGTAAACTCTACAAGATGAAGAGCAATAAGGAATTGTATGGCTTCCTCTTCAACGACTTCCTGCTTCTCACCTACATGGTCAAACAGTTTGTTTCTTCAGGATCTGATAAACTGTTCAACCCAAAGTCAAACTCCCAGTTCAAAATGTACAAAACGGTGAGTCCCTTTAAAAAAAAAAAAAAAAATGAAGCAGCAGGAAAAGTTGGACTCCTTCTCTTAACAGAAATCATTCTATCGCTTTGCATTTTCCAGTGCTATTTGCCCATTATATGTGGCCTACAGTCTCAGCTTTACTAGGTTTTCATTGATGAACACATTGTTTTTTGTTCCTTTCAGATACTTTTTTTAGGTATCCAATCCTTCGTTGTTAGTGTTATTTTGTGCATATTCCGGATAATACAAGCCATCTTGCATCAGTTTTCAAACCTCTCCCTTCCCTCCACAGCAAAAGGACATCTTGCCAACTCTGTAGCACTCCGGGCTCCTTTTTCTTATGAAAATCATGGTTTTAAGATTAGGCTGCTAGATTCACACATCAATGGGCCCCTCACCTACCCAATTTTGAAGTAATTAGGAGTTGCTGGATACTCAGCCCTTTAAACTTATGACCGCCGCACCACTTGTCCATGTGGTCTCTGTGTATGTAATTCTCTCCCTTCTCGCCAACACATTTGCTTAGGTAGTCAGAGTGTTCATCTCTCCCTGTACGTTCGAGTGTCTCTCTTAACTAGCCATAGATATGCTTGCATGTTGGCCTGATTGTTTGTGTCATGAGAAGTACTTAATCAGAGCTTCTGTTTCTGTTTACCATCACGGTTAATTAGCACAATGAAAGTTGCCTTTCCCACATTTTTTTCAGCCTGTTTTCCTTAATGAGGTTCTAGTAAAGCTACCAACTGATCCTTCCAGCGATGAACCTGTTTTCCACATCTCCCACGTTGACAGAGTCTACATACTGAAAACAGACAACATTAATGAGAGGTGAGCAAAAGAGATGCAGAGCTAAATAACACTTTTTGAGATTGCTTTTGACAATGAAAGGAAACGGTATCTAAGCGTGCAGAGAGTAACACACAGGGTAAGGCCACACAAGACACTAACCCGCGTTAGGTGACCTTACCCCACATTAGCATGCAGTGCAGCTGACCGTCAGACCAGCAGCCCCCAGCTGTTTGCCCACTTCTGCCCCAGGGCAGGCAGTGGGCTGCTACATGATGCATCTGCCGGAGAAGGCCGGTGACGCATCACATGCTTCTGTTGCCTCACCCAGGCCAATGTGGGATAACGGGCCACCTCCCATCAGGCCGGTCCCATGCAGCCCCGCCTCATGGCAAGGTCTGCCAACACCATAGTTGACCATTCCTGTACAGCCACGTCACAGCAGGGAGTTGTAGATGGCGTGGGGCCAGGCACCCGCCCATTTGGAATGCTCCTCAGCCCCGGATCATGGCAGGACTTGACAGCCGCTTGCCTGTCTGGTTTCCCCACAGGGGGGCAGATCGTGTGGCCTGCTCTCTCCGCTGGACCTAGGTGCGACGGCTGTTCGCCTTGCTCAGCCAGTCCTGTCTCGTGTGGTTTTACCCATACTGAACCTCGGCACAGCTAGGAAGAGGCTGTGTGTGTTTGGGAAGTGTGTGTCTGCATTCTAAATGAAGCATATGGCCCTCTAGCTTCAACTCTTCCACACATACAAACTTGATCTCGCTCTGTGTGCATCTTACAGAGCTCTGTTTTTCACATGGGGCCTAATCCAATGTCTGTTAAAAGGTGTGGGAAATTCTCCACTGTCCTCAGTAATAGTTGGATCAGGCCCATAGCGCGTATTCTGCCATTAGCTCAGACATTCATGAGGAGAAGTTGATGGAGATCTTAATGGTTGAGGACCCCTGAGATCAGATTAACCCAAGAGCATGAAGCAAACATTGGTGTCTTTGGAATTAGACCTAATAGGATCGGATAGGCGTTGCTGAAATAACTGCCAAGGCTTGTTCTTTGAAACAAAGTATTTATATTTTTCAGAACTGCATGGGTCCAGAAAATCAAAGCAGCATCTGAACAATATATTGAAACTGAAAAGAAGAAACGGGAAAAGGCTTATCAAGGTAGTGACTGTCTGCAGAGCATTGGGGCATGTCCAAAGGATTGCAGAGTTCTAGTTTAGCTGGAGAGATTTTCACTATTATCTTTTATGAATGCAGCAAAATCTGTGAAGTTTCCAAGAGGAGCAAATATTTGTCTCCTAGATATGCAGTACCTGAGTTGAAAAAATAGATGCTGGAGAGTGAGGAAATTGTTAATGGAAAGGGCCTTGCCATATTTGACTAAATCACCAGTTGCAATGGTATATTAGGGGGATTGCACAGGTCAGTAAAGCAAGGGCCCAAGGTAATTTGAAGAGTACATTGGATTTAATTTCACTTTTATGCTATTTATTTATTCAGATTTATTTTATTTTCCAGCTCGCTCACAGAAGAGCTCAGGAATAGGACGTTTGATGGTACAAGTGATTGAAGCTACTGAACTGAAAGCTTGCAAACCCAATGGTAATTCTAGGGATGCTCAAAGGAGATGCTGAGAGTTCACTGTGGGTAATTTCAGACGTTACGCTACCACGGTCAACCACAGTGGACCCCCTGTGGTGGCCGCGGTACCGTAACGTCTGTAGTGTGTTCCGCCAGATGTTCACCACTGTGAACACCCGGCGGGAAACACATTGACCACGGTTCTGGACCTCCGGCCGCCTGGAGGTCTAGAATCGGTGGAAAGTAACATCTGTTACCTCCACCAATCCCGGACTGTGGCCTGGACCCCGATGCAGGATCGGGCGCAGTGGCCACATTGGCCGCTGCGCCTGCCCATCTCCCGGAGGGCAGGTGGCCAGGGGAGCGCAGGGGGGCGCAGCCGCACATCACACCACGCAGCCCCGCCCCCCTCCCCAATCCCCTGTAGGAATCAGCCGGGACGGCCAGACTGATTCCTGACCAGGATCCGAAACGGATCCCAGTGGGTGGTTGGACGTGCCTGGTGCGCATCTGAAATTACCCCGTGATGTCACAGGCTTCTAGAAAATGATGCTTCCTTAAATGGAGTCTTCTGGAGGGTCGCACAGAATGTGCCTCCCTGTAGCTAGAAAGAGACTGCATAGGTTGAAAGGGCGCATTCACACAAAGGGCTGCAAATGGGGGAGGAAGCAGAACAGCCAGCCTGTGCTGCTTTTTGCCCTCTTTCAGCTGGTTGTATGAAGAGGACTTGCAGCACAAGGAACCCTTCTTTATAAAACCAATTGCAGGGGCTGCACTCCTTGTTTTGTGTATTAATCCTAAATTTGTATGGTTCAGTAAAGCAAGGATCCAAGGTAAATATTTCCTTTGAAGAGGACACATTTTAGATGGGGCCTTAGCTTGTGTGTCTTTGTAAATAAAGACTCATCGGTGCATTTCACTGTTAGCTATTTTTGAAGGAAAGAACATCACAATTTGTTCTGTGTTTAGGGAAAAGCAATCCATACTGTGAAATCAGCATGGGCTCTCAGAGCTACACCACACGGACACTCCAGGAAACACTGAACCCCAAATGGAACTTTAACTGCCAGTTCTTCCTTGGGGACCTTTATCAGGACGTGCTGTGTCTCACCATGTTTGACAGGGATCAGTTCTCGCCTGACGGTAGGTGAAAATGTTCTACATTGAAAACACGGCCCTACCCTGAAAGGCATCAATGTAAAAAGGACCATCTTAGCCTAGCAGACCCAGCACAGTTCTGGAAGGGCAAGCTAGACTCTGTTAAAAGTCTAAGTACAATGTATTATCATTTTTAACTTTGTGTTATTAGGGGATAGCTAATATCGGGTGTGTCTCATTTTCTGTCTATCTGTTCTCAAACTGGCAGGAATGGGCTCTGTCCTTGGAGGTGGGGGATGGGGCAGTTGCTTGGGGAGACTGAGGTGACAGATCACCTAGGTAAGATGAGACAAGATGCAATGGACACTGCCACATTTGCGCACACACTAATGTGATCTAAGCAAAATCAACAACACTGAATCGTTTAAGAGTCCCCCATAACTAACTTAGGGAAGAACTGCGCAAGCAGTGGCATTCTTTTATCATTTTATGAGTGCTTGAACGGGTACAGCACCCAGGTATTAATCAGGCCCCTTAGAGAAAATATTGCAGAGACCTGAAGGTGAATCTTATCTAGTCCAACTGAGCTAAGTAGCTGCCTCATGACACATTTTAATTCTATTCTCTGTGTTCTTTTTTCATTTATTCAACAGACTTTTTGGGTCGCACTGAAGTTCCAGTAGCAAAAATCAGAACTGAACAGGAGAGCAAAGGACCGACGACGAAGCGTTTACTGCTGCATGAGGTTCCAACAGGGGAGGTTTGGGTCCGGTTTGATCTGCAGCTATTTGAGCAAAAAACACTCCTTTAAGTAAGTGTCCCATTTTGTAAAAAGGATAAATGAAGCGGACAACTTGACTTCTCTCTCACAGTGGAAACTGGTTTACAACATTCTTCACCCCAAGCAAGTTACCGTGTAGAATCTGCTGTAATATAGTTGTTACTCTTATCTATTGTTCATTATTTCTTTGCTATGCACTAAGTTGTTGATCTATGCAAACATGAAAGTTTCTGTACATAAGAGACTGTAGCCCAGTGCCTTTTTATTGCTTGAAATTGAAATATTTGTTTTGTTCAGATGCCAATCTTTCTGTTTTCAGGGCCATAAAGAGTATTAAGTAGGAATCCAGCATAAAATGTTTGTATAAAATGTTACCACTTAGATTAATATATAGAGAGGGGAATAGTTTAATTGAAGACTTAGACTCATTCCATTTGAAATCTGAAAAGTGATATCCACTGGACTCTTTCTATCTCAGGATGATAATTATAGGGATTAAATGCTGAAGCTTTAGCACTTGAGGAGACTCTAATATATAATCAAGTGCAGTTCTATACTTGACACAGTTCTGCACTGACTACGAAATTACAACTTGATTTTCTTTCTGATTCAGTTCTGTTAATCATTTTCTGCTGAGATAATGTGGTTAAAAAGAATAACTAGGAAAATGATTTATTTTAAATACTGTGACCTACTATGTAGAAAATATTTTACAGCTTTCAGTTTTCTTAAGTGTAATTATTTGTGTATAATTCTTTTTTCAGTTCTTCATAGGATTGTATTCTTTAAGCTTTATCATTGCCAACATGTACATAATGAGTGAAATATAAATTAATGTAATTTGTCTACAGATCTTTACAGATGCAGATTGATTTTTAAAATATATTGTATTGTACAGGTGAAAGTGAAAGAATGGAAAGTAACTACAGGTACTAAATTCAAGAAAAAATTCTCAAAATATAAAATCATTTTGCTAGGAGAATTAGTAGTCTGGATGGATTTTATGGACTTAATTTTTGCAAGCTCATTCCTAGAACCAAAGTCAGAAATGGTTAATGGGTTTTGGTTTTGAAAGTATTTTGCAAACAGTAGCCATAATTACTGCATCCTTAACTTGCCTTGTTGAACACGGAGCATCGCATGTAATTATGAACTCTGGGTGAACTTTTATCTTATGGTGCTACTATAGCTACTAGTTAGTGATGTCCAGTGGTTTCAAACCCAATTACTAGCTTGAATGCTATTGCTTTATGGAGCTTAGGTCAGACCTTCTCTTACTTTAACAGTTCTCTGTGACTTAATATTTCTAATCCCGAATAAAAAAAGATGAGAGTTTTCTGAAACTGTCTGTACAGCTGTTTCAGGAGGGGCAGGGTATAAATGTGAATAAATAAATAAAAATAAATAAATTTCATTTTCAAAACTACTACATAACATTTTGTTTACAGGAAAAGTATGATTTCTAAACTTCATTTCATATTTGATTACAATCCAGTGCCAGCATGGACACAAAAGCCAAAAGGTACAGAACCATTCCATTAATTTTCAAGACTAGTAGAAATTACGACTGCTTGAGCTTTTAAGTATAATTTTTAAGAAACAAATGTCAGCCCAAGCTTCAATAGCTCTGTTTCTCAGAAACTCGGTGTTAATGTGACTACTTGCTAGAAGTCAGTCAGTTTCTACACATATCAAGGCTGATTAAAAAGCTGCTTGAGACTACTGTTAAACTATTTGTCCACGGATCCATGTTCCCACTTCAGTATGCAATTTCAGCTTGCTTTCTCTTCATTCAGCCACCAAGGCTGCTGAGACATTGGTGACAGTGTCCTGTGGGTCAGTGTCACGTTTTGCTCAGGCCCCCAGCTGTTTGGCCCTGGGCAGGTCAGCAACTAGCCTGGGCTGTTACTCGCCGAAGTTATTGCCCCCCACCCCCTGCTGGGGTCAGCCCAGGGCAAAGCAGGTCAGAAGGTATGTTCTGACCTGCCTTGACCTGTCCCAGATCGGGGCTGCCATGGCTGTCTTGCCATGGTGTGGGCAGTTCCCCGGCCGTGTCAGCAGCAACCTCGCCCCGCCGCGGTCACTTCTGTTTTTAACCATTCAGCCTAGCAGTATGGTAGAAAGGGAATCTTACCCAAAAGCCAATAAGAGTGTGAAACTAAACTCTGATCTTACTCGTGGCACCCTGAATTACATCAGACCTGGGAATAGAATTAGACTATCTTGTGTGTGATGGACAACTGCTGGAGACAATTCCATACCGTGCAGACTTTAGACAACGCTCCTGACATTTTAAAAAAACGGGCTACATTAAGAGCTTCATTATTTATTCCTAATTTTTCATCTTAAAGTTGAGATTCTTTTCACTACGGACGTTATACAGCTTTGTACCATTTTCACTTGCCTATGGCCAAAGTAAAGTTTTAGGTTTTAACCACTATGTCTGTGACTAAGTTTTTTGTTCTGTATAATATTTTTACCTTGGCTGTAAATCTATGCAGTATTATACTTTACAGTGCGTTGCATAAGCAGTCACTTCACAAAGGAGAGTTAGGAAGCAGATTTTATTGCAGTCTGTTGAGATGATGGGCCAATGGTCACTTCCTTTGGCAGAAGGGCTACAGCATGTGTTTCCTCTTTCCAGTGGGCTGGAGGGTAGGGAAGGTCATCCCAGCCCTCAAAATCCAAGGGTGCGTCTTGTGGGATTCACACATTTTTTTCCTTTAACAGAATTAAATCAGGCTGGTTAATGTCTGTTACACTTATGCCAAGCACTATTGGCTGCTCCAACCTAGCAATGCTCCTGCCCCAATTATGTTGCTCAGATACTTTGTCTTAGCAAGAATAATGAAATGATGATACACCAGTAACTAAAGTTCTTTGCAAAGTCTGCTGTCCATTTACAACTTTCTGGACACCCCTGACAGTAGTATGCTGCCCCCTCCCGCCCCCAGTGCAAAACTCTAAGTATGCCAATATATGAGGGTACATAAAATGGAGAAGCTGCTCTCCCACCTCATTTCCTTCTAACATCCTACATTATAACCCTTCTAGCATTATACAAAAGTGATGCAAACATGAGCACACCTCAAAGAATTCAGGTTAACAGTAGGTAACTTTAATTATCTCTGTACATTCT
This sequence comes from Sphenodon punctatus, assembly GCA_003113815.1. NCBI lineage: Eukaryota > Metazoa > Chordata > Lepidosauria > Sphenodontia > Sphenodontidae > Sphenodon > Sphenodon punctatus. The sequence continues at coordinate 337,067 of QEPC01010260.1, forward strand.
CTTCGAGACAGCAGTGTGAAACTGTGCTCCACGTCCTGCAGATGGAGATTTTGTTATACATGGCTCTCCCAAACTTTGACAAAATGCTGCACGCTAGACCTGGCAGCTGGAGCTGATGCAAAGTATGCACAGCCTCCAGGTAGTAGTTGTGCAGATGATAACAGTAGGTGCAGCCCTATTGGAATGGGCTTTCAAATTCACAAGGGCATCTATCCTTGCTAGTGTAACCTTCAGCTATGCACAACACTGGCCACTTTTGATGGTCCTGGGAAAAGACAGCCAATGACATAAAAAGGCTAGCATCCACTCTATTAAGAGTCATGTTCTGTGAATGTAGAAGGAAGGTGCCCTACTGACATCTAGAGTATGTAATGCACCTGTTTCCATTGAGAGAGTTCTGGGAAGAATATGGGTACGGTAATATCTTAGTAACCTCAAATGGAACGGGGACATAAACTTAGGAAGGACTTTTATATTTTGGTGGCGCACCCAAAATGGACCTAACAAAAGGGCTGCCAGCTTGCTCACCTTTCCTATTAAAGTGATGGCTACAGGAAAGAATAGAGCTGCAAAAGTGTTGAGCTTGTGGCTTAACATGTGTGAGAGGTTACTAATATGTCTCAGATGGGAGAGAGGGTTGAGGTTGAGAAGGCTGATTAGAAATCTCTTTACAAGAGAATGGAAGAACCCTGCTCTGTGACCTCTTCAAGGGTAGGGAGTAAGGAGAAATTGCCAACAGGTGAAGATTAAACTGAAAACATTTAGAGGCCTTCTTTTTGGAGATGCAGAAGGTAGGACAACTTGGTCAAAGGAAACAAGCGTGGAGTTAAACTTAGTTTTATTCTAAGTGTTTTTTCTCTTTGATTTTATCTTTTAAGTTTTCCCCCAGAGAGGGCTTGCACAAATGCATTAGAACCACCAATACTTCTTGGGGATCAGAAGGATCTCCTCTAGAGCTTGCCAGGTATGCTCCATGCCACAAAATATTGAGACTTCAAGTCAGATGGAGATTTTGCTTCTGTTATAAGAGCAGATTTGGTGTGATAGGTAATGTGACTCTGATAGCCAGGCATATCCAACAGCCATGGGGGAACCATGACTGAGAGGATCATGCTGAGGTCCCCAGAATGAGGAATGCATTGTCCCCTCAGCATCCAAGCAATTAGAAGGATTTGAGGAAAAGCATGCAGGTGTTCTGGACGCATGACAGGAAAGGCATCCAATAGCCCGGTTTCCACCCTGTTGGCCACTTCTGCAAGCTTTTGGACATTTCTACTGGCTTTGGAGACAAATGTGTATTTGGGATAAGTCGCTTTGTCAAAGATCATCCTGGGCAAACATTTGTAATGACTACATCAGTTTCAGAGAAGAGGCTGGTGGAATGGGCTACTCCCTGCTTTTTCATGTTATCTGTTCACTGGTTGGATAGCGCTGCTTTCCAAAAGAATTTCAAAGCCCAGCAAATGATCCTTTGTTCTAAAAGATTTGTGACATTTTCCCAATCTTTCCAAAAGCCTCAGTCCAAGGGCAATGAGTTCCTCCACTTCTAAGAGATGCCTTTGAAGTCACCATATAAGGAGCCACAAAGGGCATGGTCACCAAATGAAGAAGAGGCTGTTAGACGGAAGCCAGCCAATGGCGTAAGGCTTGCATTCGGACACAAGGAGTTACAACTGAAGCAATGAACATTGAAGGAGAAGCGTACTTTACTACTTGACAAGAGCTGAAAAGCAGATTAAGAGCCTAAGATATTTGGTCACATCTCTCTCAAGGAAGTCATGCTTTGATGAGTTTAGAGCAGTCACTGTGAAGACAATCCTCTGAACCAGACATATTTATGACTTTTCTTTTTTGTTTTTTTATTTCTATTTAGTTAACAGAAGGCAGTCTGCAGAAGATAACTCTGAAGATGTTCCCTTAGCCTTAGATACAGGAACCTAAGGATAGAAACATGAAGATACCCCCTTTTTCTGCTGGCGGCAGCAGCAGTGGGTGCCAGAGGTTTCATAACAAATGAAAGGCAGTACTGACTAACTGCTGTCCACAATAAGACCAAGGAACTTTGTGTCTAGTGCAGATGATGAATAGGTTTTCTTTAGATTTCAAGCTACATATCCGATGTTGCTGAGGCAGGAAAGGAGATTTAATAGTCAGGGAACCCTGTTCACAGAATTTTTCCCCATTCCCAGTGGTGAAAACACGGTGAACCTGTGTCCCTGCATACTGTAGGGGTTATGTACCTTTCAGTGCTGGCCAAGTATCAGTAAGTACCACAAGGACTTGAGAGAGCAGCTGCCCTAGCAGTGCTAGGCTTGGCGTTACACTGGGTGCCTGCATCACCAGTACTGGAACTATTCTGGTAAGTGCCCCTTTTCATAAACAGGGACACTAAACTGAGTTACCATCCTGTCTCTTAGCCAAACGTTAGTATCTGAAAGGATCTACACACCCACACCGCCACCATGAGGAGGATAGTGCCGATGTTTAGTGGCTTGGGTCCAGAAGCCAAAGAGCAGTTTGGTCGTGAGTCACCAGTAGGAGTTGTGACCTGCTGCAGGTACCTCGTGTCTAGGTTTGGCATATCCAGAGGGCTTCCTCCCCTTTTAAGGACATTAAGGAGAGGCTAGTGAGGGGGAAGTTTCCATATGACCTAGGGCCTGAGTCTAAGTAAGAGTTGTCTAGAAAGTAGAGAGAAGAACCCTCTCTAAATGAAACGGAAGGTGGCTTAGGCACTAGTAAAGGAAAAGAGTGCTCTTCTAGAGATAGTAGATGAACTTTCATTTTAAGGCTTCTTAAACATCCTCAGAGAGCCAGAAAGGAGATTTGCCCTGGGAAGAGCTGCACACCTGATAGGGTACTTGGCCACAGGACCTACATTTCTTGTGTGTGTGTGTGAGAGAGAGGCTCTCGTAGAGCGAGCTGGTGCCTTCATCAGTAAGTAACCTAGATAAGTAGATTTCAACTTGGACCATTTGGATGAGGGAGTAGAATGGGAAGCACAGAGCTTTCCTTGTGCTAGCAGAGGAAAGGTCTGTGCGCAGTGACTGGTACTGAAAGTTTAGCCACAGTCAAATGATGCTGGAAGTTGAGGGAAGCAGTAGTAGACTTGATTGGCTAAAGCTTGGGAGGAATCCGCTCCTATGCTAATGGCCTTTACGGGCCTTTGAATGAAAAGTATGCCTTTTGTCTCCTGGCTGCTCTTTCAGATAGCTCTTTTTATTAATTATTATTATTTATATAGTGCCAGCTGTGTACCTAGCACTGTACAAGAATATAGACAGGTCCCTACTCCAAGGGGCTTACAATCTAAAAGAAAAAAGGATGACGGTGGGGGGACAACAGAAGTGATCATCAGGAGAGAGAAGGATACATTTACAAGGTGTATCTTTGTATAAAGCTCTTGGGAGCCTTAACTTGTGGTTCTGTGTGTCCTGGTGGGAGATGATTGGCAAGCTCTACAAGAGCAATTGAAGGTGCCTTCCCCTAGCAAACAAGGTATTACAAGTGTCCATTTGTAGCAGAACAGAATGCTGGACACTACACACAGTTGTACTTGAAACCCCTTGTTTCAGGAGGTTAAGCCATGGAGGCGAGTTATGCACTAGAATGTTTTTGCTTTCCTATTTGAAAAGACCCCAACAAATCTACTAAGCTGCTGAGGTGAGCTAGTGTTGACCCAGTACCCAGGTTCTTAGAAGCACAGTTGGAAGAACATGAGGCAGGAGAGCGGCTGCAGCCGCCATGTATACTCCCCTCAATGTACATGTGGAGTCTCACACCTGAGGGAAGGAGCAGAGTCACTGCACCAAACTACTCAAGAGGTTTTTGGACCAGCTGACCACACAGGTGTACTCCTAATGGTAAAATGAATTCAAGAAAAGCAAGTCAGTAGTTGGGGCACTCTCTTTAAACAATAGGCTTGGTTTAGCAACAGCCAGTAGGATCCAAGGAGCAAGGAACAGTATTGATACTAGACTGCTTTCACCAATCCCACAAGGCAAAAAGCAGGGAGTAGAACTGGCATACCAGGAGTGGCAAGGCCCATCGTGGAGATGCCAAGGAAGACACAAGGGAAGAGGGGCCTAGGCAAAATGGAAAATAGAACAGATGAAATGCAGCAGGACATGACAGAAGCAGTCCAAATGCCAGTGTGCTAAACAAGGGGGGGGGGGGTCCAATCCAAAAAGGTTGGGGAGCATTACCTAGTGGGTTAAGATGGTACTGAAAGAAAGTTGCTTCTCACAGCGGTTTGGCTAGTACTTGCATGGAACAAGGGTGGATGGTCCAGAAACTTCTTCAGTCAGTAGGCAAAATTGGGATATATTAAAAGTAGGAAGTCTAAACCCTCAAAGCAATGAATAATTAAAACTCTCCTTTGCACATATCCCTGCAGCTGCTCCAGACTTCTGCCTGCCTTCAACAGATGGCTCCTTGCACATTCTGCCATTTCCTGAAGACTTTGGGCTGCAACTTGAGGGGGGCAGCAGGCTTTATTAGCAGCACTAAACTGGGTTGTTGGCAAACAGGTGGAAGTTGGGATCCACCTTACCCTCCTTCATTCCCTGTCTATGTGGCACTCAGTTCCCAGGTGCGTGTGTGTGTGTGTAAGAGAGCTGGGGCTTGAGTGCCTAAAGGTTAAGAAGTGCATTTAGGCCACGATGTTCCTGGCTGCCAAAAGATTTTAATTACACTCTTATTTGTATTGTTTGTTCAAAGGCACCAGTAACACAGTTCAGTTCTTCTCAGACTGCTGCTTTAGGTGTCTCTCATGGTTAAATACCATACCACACGTAAAGCATGTGTAATACATTCTTAGAGCATGCTGCTGAACTAGCAAAGAGGTCACAGAATGGGCCAATGCAGATAATCTGAGCAATGGGGAGAACTGTATTTAGGAAACAAGGAACAGAAGCAAAAAACTCAAGTTATTCTCTAAACCCTCCCTTCAACTGTATCCAAATAAATATCCAACTTCAATCTCCTTTTGCTTCAACTGCACAAATTACAGGGCAGGTCCAAAGCTTTGCAGGAATCTGCTCAGTACAGAACTAGTGTAGCTCAGAGCTTCACTTTTCCATCAGTGCCCTGCTCTTAAGTAACTGGAATACAAGCCAAAGGTGCAGCAGTAAGGAGAAACCTTTAAAAAGCATCTGAAAACTTCTTTGTACTCCAGTGCTTTTAGATCCACAGCAGGTTCCTCTTCATGTGTTTTCTCCTCCCTCTTCACCTTCCCTTTTCTAACTGTTTTTAAATGGATTTTGTTTTATTGTATATTGTAAAGCACTTCAAGTGCTATGTGGCAGGGGAGCACTACAGAAATAAAATAAACCTCGATATCTTATGCAGTTCATTCATTTCCTTAGCAGAGTAGATTGTTCCTGTGGGCAGATAACTGTGTGTACGACAGCACAATCCCAAGCTAAAATGGCTGCTCCTGGTGTGCAAGATGCTTCAGATAGTAGGGGATATCAAATACCCCTTTGTCAGATTCGTGTTTAATCCCATTTTCTTACTGTTTAGATTAAGTTTTTACACCATTAACTATAAGTCTTGTGCAGTTTCTTCTATTAGGACTATGTTGTCTGCAAACCATAGACAGTTAAGGAATTCACCATTTATATTTATCCCATCCTATCTAGTCTAATCTCTTAAACTTCCACTAGAGCAGCAGTGAGTAACTTTGGTGAAATAATATCTTCACCAAAGATGCAGAATTGCATCTGCTCCTAACCTCTTTGTAGATACGCAGACAATTTCCTTCCTCAATCAATATTGTACCACTCACCAGCATAAGGTTAGTCTCAAATGTAGATGAAGAGGAAAAGTCCATTGTTAAAGCAGAATGAGCATGCCTTCCCCTGTACAGCAGGCAATAGTTTCTCTCTTTGATAAGACCTTGCCAATCTATAAGAGACTTTCCCAATTTTACCTGCTTCTCTGGCGCACCTCGCTCTCCATGTAGGTAGAGGGTACTTTCAGCCACTCCACAGCATTCACACATTGCCGACCCAAAGGAAGCAGAGGCAGCTTTGTCTTATGCAGTTCATTCATTTCCTTGGCCGAGTATATTCTTCCTGTGGGCAGATAACAGCACGTACATCAACACAATCACAAGCTAAAATGGCTGCTCCTGGTGTTCAAAATGCTTCAGAGAAGCAAAAGATAGTAGGGAATATCAAATACCTGTGTCACACTGCTGGAGAATCCCTCCCTCTAGATACTTTCCTTGTATCTCTTGTAACAAAGGGTCGTGTAAAGGTGGAATTGAAACCTGCAAGAAATAGCATTCACTCATGCTTCCGCAATTCAGCGACCGCCTTCCAACCCAAACTATCCCAGACAAAAAAAGAACTGGTCTATAATAGAACACCCTCTAGACACTGCTGGGTGCTAGAGGAATATAGCAACCCCAGTTTTATGGATGGGAAAAGACACAGGGATTCCCCTTTGATTTTTGCCAATTCTGCTTTATTTTAATGGCAACCACTGGCATGCAGCACAGGGGGGGGGGGGGGGGGCGACAAAGTTCCAAACCCCAAAAGCAGCAGACCCAAATGTTTGCATCACCAAGAGCCATAAGAGACTTTTACACCTATATCAGCTCCTGTATTTCAATAAACATTTAAAATAAAATGTTTTACATCTTTTTTTTTAATCTGTCTGGTGCAATGCGCCTTGCCTCAAACCTGAGGGAAGCCAGCATTTTTTACCCATGTACCCACTTCCCAGGACTGCACTGCCTGGCTTCCCTCACCCAGGCCAGTGCAGCATCCCTGATTCAGTGGCAAACCAGCACTTCTCCCCCAACCCTCCTCCCCTACTTACAAGGCTGGCACAGCCTGGCTTCCTCAGACCTCATGTCAGGCCTTACTCCCCCAGCCCTGGTGGACAGTAAGGTCACTCTGATCCCCCCGCACTTGAGGGAGTTGTATGGACACGCCCCCACCCCCAGGCATCTACTTCTCCTGGGAGAAGTAGCCTAAGAGTTAAGGTGCCCACAAGCCACATGCAAACTGCCACACTCCCCATCTCTTAATCAGGTCATCATTTTTTCCAAGGGTCACCAAACAGTTCTGTGGCAAACAGTACTACAGTACAAGTCCTTTTTTACACATTATATTAGTGGTAGAGGTAGTCATCAGTATCTCAGGAGAAACCCAGTGATATCTCTGTTTCTTCACACATCACACAAATAGTAGTAATTATATTTACTTGCCTACGGAATAGTGAATGGTAATTACCAATTAGGGGTAAACTAACAAGGAGTAAAATTTCTACAGATAGGGAGTGACAAATCATGTAACAGCTTGCAATATACAGGATCTGAGATGCTATGGGACAGGGGAAACGCATCAAATGCAGGTCCCATCTACAGGATTATCGTAGTCCTAACCATTGTGTGTGACTAAGTCCCGACTCCCACACTATGCACTAGTCACTTTCTCTCTCTTGTCCGGAAAAGATACTGCATAATTATTGCAGGGTTTTTACAGGATGCCCAATAGTGGATCCTCCATCTGGAACAGTATCCGTATATAGGTTGCAGGCAGTTATATTTTGACTGATTCCTAGCAAAAATTGGTTATCTAAACTTCAGGATTATTCTCCAGTAAGTAAGCCAAAAAAGATATAACATCTCGATACCCCAGCCAGCTACTGCCTCTCCAAACCCAACCTGTATACGATCCAAGGGCCTTTCCCCATGTCCAAGATTCTCAATCAAATAGGATTAGAGCCCAAAGAGAAGAACAAAAGATCTGTTTCTAATTAATTGGCTACAACCAATTCTATTAGCAATGAACAGTAATAAAATGTACATGCCGCCTCAAGCTAATGCTTAACCTTACTCTATCTTGGGAGAAAGCATCTAAAATTCAAAGAGCAGGCTGTCTTACCTTCCAGTAGTCTGTACAGGTTTTCAGAAAGAGAGGATCATACACTGAAGGATCATAATTATCTAAATGTACACTACCCTGTGGGGAAGGAAAGCAATAGGTCAGAACACATTACATATAACTGTGATGCAGCAGCAATTTGAAATCGTAGCGAAGATATTCATTTCTGTGGAGGGAAGAACCTGTGTTTTACCATTTATTTTTCATCCAGATTTTTTAAACCCTCAGTGGAATGAATGCAATATGCTAGCTTTATGGTTCAGCATTCCCCAGTTTGCAGGCTTTAATGTCACCTTTACATTATTTTTTTTAAAGATGCGTATGACAATAATTCCAAGATGCCCTCAAGATCACAGCCCTATTGCATGAGCAACTGCAAAAAGACATCCCTGCCCTGGAGAGCTTACAATCTTTTATGGCTAGTAACTAAATACAAGCTTCAATGGGGAATAATAGCATTTGTCAATGTATAAAGTCCATAACTGTACGGTCCACTGCGTTTCCTTCACTCCATGGCTTCTGCGTTGGCAAGGGGCACTGGAGTAGAGAAGAGCTCCAGAAGATCTGTCCACCCCAAACCTTCACTGGTCATTGCAAGAAGGATCCATCGAACACGTGACAAGCATGAAAAAATCTGAGCACCTGAAGCCTGCTGGTTGTGGCTGAGCCGACCCTCGTCTTCAGTGTACTCTGATCTTGAGGGAAGGCGGTGGACTCCATCTTCAGTTTATGCTTGGTCGTATCTCATTCATCTGTTAATCGTGACACTGGCTGTAGGACTGGACTGGAGGAAGCACAGGGAGCGAGAGCAAAGAAAGGGAGAGGGGAGAGTGTAAGTCAAGAGAAGGAGAAATGGAGGGCGAAAGAATGGAAGGTGACTGTTGAGAGACTATAAGAAGAGGGAGATGAAAGGATGGAAGGTCAGGGAGAGGGGGCAGAAACGGGGGAGGGAAAGAGGATGGGGAGAGAGAGCGAAGAGACTGGAGAAAGAGAGGAGGTGAATGGATGAAAGGGGGAAATGGAGGGAGAGAGTGAAAGAAATGAGAAACAGAGGGGTGTGGTGAGAATGAGCTGAGGGGCAGATAGGAGGGAGAATGGGAGCTGACAGGAGAAGTAGACTCCAAAAACAGCGTGGAGAATGGAGGGAGGACTACAGAGACAGAGAAAGGGAACGGGCTAGGAACTGGAGGGAAATCGGGCAGGGAGGCAGGAGCAGAGGAAGCCTAATGGGGAAGGGAAGCAGGGCAGGAGAAAAGGGCGAGACAATGCAATACACAGCTCAAAGGTTAGTGAAAGTATTTTATTGACTCAACTCATTTCACTCTGAAATGTACGGCAGAGACAAATTGGCAACCTTATGCAAAGCAAATGCCGTTTTCATGCTTAGGTTGTTCCCTAAAGCAGCAACAGACTCTCCTGCGTGCATTACACATGTCCAAGATGGTACAAGGATGTGCAGCTGGGCAACCATGACCAGGGGAATTGACGAGGCACCCAGCAATGTGCAATCACAGTCCATAGAGTAGGTCTGGAGCCTATGAACAACTGAGGAGCTGGGCACTCTGAGATACATGAAAGTGTGCATCACCCCATAGGGCATGCCATAGCCAAGTGAATATGCGGGGGAACACTGAGGGAGGAAGAATAGAATGACCCCAGTAAAAGTTTGGCTGACACCTACAGCTAGATGTGGTGACAAAGAGCCTCTGTTATATACACTTGACCCAGAAGCAAAGAGCCACCTACCACTATTTTGGGACACCAGTTCTGTACTGACTCAGCAAACAGGGTCATCTATTGAAGAAATGAACTGCATGTTCTTTGGAAGATTCCTCTAAATGGCCATGCCTAGTTTCTGAGACTTCTGAGATTTTACAGCAGGAGTGGGGAAACTGTGCCCATGGCCTAAAATGCAGCCTGCTCGAAGTATGGGAGTGGAGATGAAGGTATGCATTCAAAAACAGGGCACGGGTCCATGATCTGGACCCTAGCCTTCCTTCCCACATCCTGAGCACACCCATTAAGCACCCTCACCTCCAGTTTCAACTCAGTGCTTGGAAAGTGGCCACCAGGAGGGAAAAGGTTCCCCACCTCTCGTTTATAGGACGACAGTACAGTGTTGTATGGTTGTAGTCCTGAATACGGTACCTAATGAACACTCCCCAAAACTTCAAGTCCTGAATCGGAGATCTTGAGCGTGGGGCCGACTCAGTCCAGCATCCTTCCCAGAATCCGTGTTCCAGGCAGTTTAATAGGAGTGGGGGTGCTTTGCTCATTAGGCTCTAAAAAACCACGGTTCTGTTCACTCTGTGTGGACATTAAAGCTTCCACGTCGCTTTTCACATGCATATGGGCTTACCCCAAACTCTACAGCCAAAGCATCCCCTTCATCCCACAGTGCGCTTACCAACTCCACCCCCGCAGGAGGGCTGCATTGCAATGCTGCAATACACAGAGAGAGAGCTTAGAAGCTGCTGCTCCTTATTCTCTCTGCTTCAGTCACTACAAACCAACTTAGCAATCCTGTTTAAAAGCATGCTCCCTTTGAACTGGAGAAACAGCAGTTTATTGTTTGAAGCACTCAAAGTCGTGAGAAATTTACAAAAGAACTGAGAAACATCCTGCCCCCCTGCATAGAAAATGCTGCAATAGTAAACCATGGAAACATAGCATTCAAACCAATTCCAGTGCAGGTAATTCTGAAGTAATTGTGGGTATAACTGTTAAAATACTAGCCTGACAGTACCTTGTTTATAGCTCTATTTATTCACAGAACAGATAAGACAGAGACAGTGAAAGCGTCTCACCCCAACCCCCTGCCTTGCTAGGTTCTGTAGCACTAACCTGGGGGAGGAGGGGAGAGGACGACCATGGCTTTCAGAGGTGAGAGCCATAGTTCACTCTCCAATGACCGTGTCTGTCCTCTCCCCAGAGGGATTGCGTAAAACAATGGTTCTCAGCCAGCGGGTCGGGTCGGATCTGGGGTGGCCCACAAGCTCTGGTGCAGCTACATAATGCCCCTGGCAGCAGCATCCTCTCTTCCTGCTTGTTCTGGCCTTCTGTGCTGCGGAGAGCAACGGGTAGGATAGGGGAGAGGAGGGGCGTGGATTCCCCCCTTTGCTAGCTCTGACCTGCTGCTTCTGGTTGTCTCCTGCTGGCTCCTCACTGCTGCTGCCAGGACTGGATCTCTTTTCTGCTGTTGCTGCCAGGATGAGCCCCTCCCACTGCTGCTGCCCACCCACTCCTGGGCCCTAAGTTTTTAAAAGCTGGGCCATGGATTTTTAAAAAAAAATTTGCTGGCCCCAAAAGACCAGTGAAACACACCAAACCACTTCACCACTACCCACTGAAGTGAAATCCTCTGTTTTTTCACAACAATGGATTGTAATTCTGAGCCATTATGTGGTACACTGGACAAGACAATCTTGAACATGTATCACAACCGCTACTAGATTAACCCACAGTTCCATATGTCCCCAGGGTGGTGGCGATTATGAAACCAACATACCTAACACCACACATGAATACAGCGTGAGTACTTTATGTACACATTTCCTAACCATGTCGGATATCAACCAACTCAGAATTACAGGATGAATAAAACCATAATGAAAACTTTGTATGTATGAACTATGTAATGAGATTACATTAAAAAATAAATTGTTAGCTATGTACTGAAGGTAAATTTTAAAAAGACTGAGAGCCCAAAAAGACAGCCACTCTGTCAGAAGTGAAGGTCAAAATCAACAAGACAAAAGGGGTGTCACTATGAGAGATGTGGGAGGCATGGAATGTGAACTACAGACAAGATACAGGTCCTGGAAGTGGTGGGAAGGGCCATTAAAACTATTTAAAAGCAACTGGAGACAAAGGAAGATTCATCCTGATATTGAAAGACTGCAACAGAAGAAACTGCACCCAGTCACTCCATCTGGCTGAGAAATGGACTTTTAAGCATACAACTACATAGAGTAAGATTCAGCTTAGACACTCAAAGTAAGGTAGACTTCCATTATCTTATATTTTGTTCTACTGCACTCTAAAATCCAATCTTGCGCTAATCTTAATTTTGATTTACAAATTAAAATTCTTTTAACCAAGTCTTGCGTGGTACTGATACTGGGTGACACCGTGGGGTGATTCTAAGTTCCAGATGAACCATCAAATCATATTTCTGTGCTTTGGGAACCTCTGGGGTACTGGTGACAAGAGTATTAACCCTTTACAGGGTGGAGGGAGCTTGTCCAGTAGGCACTGCGGAAACTGAGTCACAGCCAGTCCCGAGTGGGGCAGAGAGGCAGCCAGTTACACTAACAGCTAATGTTGAACCCAAGGCAGTTCCATGGAGCACTGATTAGAAGGTAAAATATAGTGATTTTGCCAGTAGCCCTCAGTATACAACTTTGCCAATGACAAAAACTATTCCCTACTGATACCTTTTCATTACAGTAGTTTAAATACAGAGAGAGCTGCTCTCGTTTCCTTTCCTCTATTTCTTCACTTGACTGGTTGTCAACTTTGTCCTCAACTTTCTGTAGCAGTGGCTCCGAAACACGCTCATACCATTTCTTGTATTGCATCTCCTTCCTCCTCAGTTCTAAGAAATCATTGTGCCACAAATACCTGTCCACTTCCTAGTGGACAGAGAGATAAATTATTAGTTCTTAGTGTAGGGAGGTAACTTTTTTAATCACCCATTTTCATAGATAACATAAGTTTGTAGAAAAAAGAACAAAAACTACAGCCCAGTGTAACAAATCAAAGACATCAAAAAACACCCCACTCCATCTGAGCAGAAGGATAGGTAGAAATGGGCAGCCTCATGAATGAACAGTTTGTGCTCTAAACCAGCAACCAAGTTTAGAGAGCTATCCCCTTCACCTCTGCTGAAAACAACCCTGCTATGAATGGAATGGTAGCTCCTTTGCTAAGAAGAAGAAGAAGAAGTTAAAACCCAAACAAGAAAGGACCCCTCTGTTTCTCAAATTCTATATATCACTGAACAGGGAAGATACTGTGTGAGTGCAAGAGAGACAGACACACTCATGCGAACTAGATGAGCTCATGCATATTAGGGGCAAGCAGTTAATCTAAAAATCAGAAAGCACCCCACAAGTTTCTCAACTCTGATCATTTTTGCATTAGAACTGGCAACAGTCTACAATGAAAGTAACACATAACTAACTATAGCTGGGCTTAACTAACTAAAATGGTAGTTTGAGTTGGACATTTATTCTAGTGAAGAAATTCACAAGGATACAACTAAATAAACAGTCTAATTTTCCTCCAAGTTACCCTGTTGTAAATTGAAAGTAACACTCAGTTATAGTGGACTTACTACAGATTTACATTTGTAGACGTGACAGCAGACTACAGATCAAAGGCATTAAATGTCAACAGAAATGGTCTTATTTATATTACATGCAACTCATACTATAACATCCACTCTGGATACACAGCAACACTGTCAAATCTGCATGCCTTCTTGCAATGTTAGCAGGTTATATTGCAAACAGAAGATATATTTGATTTCTTACCTTCACAAAATATTTTTCTCTGTCCAAGATGGACTGGGTGGAAGCTATAACATCTCGGCTTTCATTAAGCACTGCCTAATAAAATACCAGCAAAAACTGGAATAAAAACACTTAATAGAAAAGTAATTTGAACGGTTTCTGAATTCAAAACAGTAGTGATCAGACCAGTAGATGAAGTTATGTGATCAAAGGAGGAAAGGCTAAGAGTAAAATTAAACATTAAGCTGAGGTGGAAGTGAACACTGGAAGGTGGACAGAAAAACGGACAGAAAAACAGACAGAAAAGTCTAGAGTAAGGAAGAACATGCAAGAACTTTCACTGGGAACATTACTTCCCCAGTAGATTTTTTTTTAATTAAAATTTTATCTGCCACACACAACAAATAGTCATCTAAAGAAAAATAAACTAAAATATGTGTACATAGAAATCTAAGAATAGAATTTCTATAGTCTTACTGAATAATTTAAATATAACAATCAAATAGATAAGCTTTTTCATCAGGTGGCAGGTCTGTGGCATGAATTACGCTAAGGCACGGCAGCCATTTGGCTACAAAATCCTCCTTTTCCATTTTGTTTTCCAGAAAACATAAGGCCAGTTTCTCCATAGTGAAATGGAACCAGATTCTATTTATCTGTTCCCCTTCAGTTAACACACTGGAATATTTCCAGTGCCGAGCTATAATATTTATTGCCACTAGAAGGAAAATAGTACAGGAGTTAACATGTTGCTGAGAAGCTGGAGCATCTGGAAACAGACCCAACAACGCGGTCTCAGGCCTAAAGGTTATAGTAGATTTAGTCACTGTCTCCATGTATTCCCAGACTACTCTCCACAAAGCTTGAGCAATGGGACAACTCCACCAGCAGTGAAAATACATCCCTACCTCACCACAGGTCCTACAGCAGAGTCCATTATTACGTTAAAGTTAATAAATAGGGATGGGGTCATGTAATAACATACGGTTAATTTATTTTGACACTCCCAAATTTCTGACAAGGAAGCACATGAATGCATATACTGTATAACCTTTTGCTCTTGATTCTCTTGAATATCTAAACCAATATCTTTCCTCCATTTTTCCATATATTTAAGCCCAAGCAGGTACCAAATATTCTTAAACTCTTTATAGATTCTGGCTAATCTCCCTTTACTGGGTACTCTCTCAAAAGGGATCTTTTCTAGTAAATGGGGTTTTCACCCATATGGCTCAACTCTATCAGGTTTTATAAAACCATTTTTTCCAAAAAAAAATTGAAAAATATCTACTGGGGATTGCAATTTAATTACCATGTCCTCTATAGTGAGAAATTTACCTTCAGTAAAGAGTTCCCCAGCTTGTGTTACCCTTTTTTGGTTTCAATGCTTCCCTCTATTTACTAGCCAGATGGTTCCTTTGAAAGGATTCCAAGTCAATGGGTGAATATGGGGATTCATATTTATGGATCTTTAATTTTTTAACAACTTGTTGCCACAGTTACTCCATGCAGCCCAAGCAAATGGGTGTCCCTTCCACTGGGTATTAATATTCTGGACCTCATCAAAACCAACCCATAGCTAAAAGATTATTCTCCTGTTCTGCCCATTTAACAGAACGGGCCTGTGATACCAAATGTTCAAAGCATAGAAAATTGCTGCTTTATAGTACAGCCTAAAATCTGGAATACTGAAGTACAGCCCTCCAACCCTTCCCCCCCCCACACACACACACACACTTTTTCCTTTGATTTCATTAACAAATACTAACTCTGGGCTTTTTACCATTCCAAATTACCTCAAATACCCCAGTAGTTTTAATTTTGTGGTATATTCCAGTCTGCCTTTTACTGCTTATTAGTCATATCTGTTTTAAAACCCAAATAGATAACACAATGTTGCAACTCATCTCTTAAAATAAGAAAAAAAGGAATCTGTTTGTCCAGGTTAT
>QEPC01010260.1:362917-408007 GCA_003113815.1 Sphenodon punctatus
GGGGTCTCTGCAGCACACAGCAGCAGCACCCACTGCAGAGCAGAGCACAGCCATGATAAGCTCCCCTCCCTACAATCTACTTCCCAGCTACTAAGCGCTACACTACAGGAAAGGACAGAGTGGAAGGAATATAGACAACTGTTGATGCAGCTACGCATCCAGTTCAACACAGGTAGATCCACTACATCTCAGAATTGCAAGTAGCAAATGTTGTAACATTGGTTACTACCCTCAGTCAACAGCAAGAAAAACTACCTGTAGCAACTAGATACATCCCTGCTGCAGCCTCAGAGAGATCAAGAGAAAAGGGAATTGGGGCTCTTACCTGCGAGTCCCTATTCTGCTCGGGCTGGGCCAGTCCATCTCTTGGGTGACACTGAGCCTTGGCCAGCAGGAGGCAGGAATCAAAGACTGAACTGCGCATGCGCAGGGTCACCCCCTTACACAATTCAGTTGTAGTACAGCCGACAAACCCGCAATGTACTCCAGAAAGGATTAATAGGACCCCGCAGGTGAGCTGCACTGCTAGAGCTTGGCCCCTGCTGTCGAGAGGGCCAATGGACTGGCCCAGCCCGAGCAGAATAGGGACTTACAGGTAAGAGCCCCAGTTCCCTTTTCTGCTCTGGGTTGCTGGCCAGTCCATCTCTTGGGATGTACCCAAGCGGTACCAGAAGGGGGGGGCGGGGGGGTGGGGACAGCTGCCTTAAGACAGGGCCCGTCTGAGGTTGAGACAGTGCCAGTCTCTTTCCCTGGGATGAGACGGGTTGGGGCAGAATGATGGTAAAATAATCTCCTGGCTCCTATGGAACAGGGAGTTAACCTTCGGAATGAAGGCCTGGTCTAAGTGAAGTACTACTGAGTCTCGGTGGAATTGGTAGAAATTCCTCTCAATCAACAGCAGCCCCAGCTCAGACATGCGCCTCGCGGAGGTGATGGCCACCAGGAAGACGACCTTGACAGAGAGGAAGAGGGACACCCTCTTGAGCAGCTCGAAAGGAGGGGCATGGAGAGGCCCTAGAACCAGGTTGAGGCTCCAGGAAGGGAACCTGTGGACTACCTTGAGACCCCTGGCGGGCAGAAAAACAGAGTCCAGAGTGGCCACCTGTCTCAAGACAGTATTGGACTTTAGGCCACTGCCCAGTCAGTCCTGTATGAACTCGAGGATCTGTGGGATGTGGACCTGCTCAGGTTCCAAGGACTTCTCTGGCACCAGCCCCTGAAGGCCCTCCACATGGACTGGTAGATCCTATGGGTGGAGGGCCTTCTGGATGCCAGTAAGGTGTTCATTAGTGCCTCGGAAAAGCCGAGACCTTCTAGGGCCGAGCGCTCAATTTCCAAGCAGCTAGCCTCAGGTGGGTCAAACCCTCAAAGAGGAAGGGGCCTGGCTGAGGAGGTGTGGGACTTGTGGGAGGAACAGGGGAGCAGAGACTGCCATCTCAAGTAGAACCAGGGTCTCCTTGGCCAGAATGAAGCCATGAGGATGATGGTGGCTCTCTCTGACCTGGTCTTCGCCAGGGTCTGAGTGATTAGGGGAAAAGCGTACAGAAGCCCTGGAGACCAGGGGGAGCTGAGCGCGTCCATGCCCTGGGATCCGTGGGCTCGAGTTCAGAAGAAGAAGAAGAGAGGGGTCTTCGCGTTGAGAGGTGATGTGAAGAGGTCCCACTGAGGACTCCTGATCGTGGACTTGAGGAGTTGGAAGGCTTGAGAGCGCAGGGACCACTCTCCGGGATCCAGGCTTTGTCTGCTGAGCCAATCCGCCTCTGTGTTGTCCTCCCCTCTGATGTGGAGAGCCCTGATCAACAGGAGGTGGCATTCCGCCCAGGTTAGCAGACACCTGGCTTCTGCATGCAGCGATAGGCTCCTTGATCCGTCCTGGTTGTTCACGTACGCCTTCGCTGTAGTATTGTCCGTAAGGACTAGTACGTGAGAGTTCCGGACGTGTGGGAAGCTGAGGAGGGGTAGGCTGATCGTTTTGAGCTCGAGGAGGCTGATGTTCTTTGACGACTCCTCCTCAGACCAGCACCCCTGTGCAGTCAGGGACTGCGAGTGGGCTCCCCAATTGATGAGGCTGGCATCTGTGGTGACGGTTACCCTCTGGGGCTCGGAGAGTGGAGAGCCCGGTCAGAAGGGCTTGCTGGTCAGCCACCAGCACATGGAGGTCTTGAGCTCGTGTGGGAGGCGAATCCAGTGGTTGCAGCCATGGATGAGGGGTGTCTGCCATGGCTTGAGGAGCTGTTGGAGCGGGTGAAGATGGAAGCGTGCCCAGGCTATCTGCTGTGTGCAGGATACTAGGAGGCTCGTCAGGAACTTGAGTCGGAGTCTGGTGCTGGACACCAGGAGTTCTATCCCACCCCTTATCTTTTCCTGGCGTGGGCAGGGAATAAAGACCCTGTCCTTTGTTGTGTCTATTATGACTCCTAGATGTTCCAGGCTCTGACAGGGGTCTAAATGGCTTTTCTGGCTGTTGACAAGGAAGCCGTGCGCCTGAAGATATTCCAACGTCCTCTGTACGTCCGTCAGAGCCTTTGTCCTGGATGATGACCGGATGAGATCGTCCAGGTAGGGATGGACGTGGATCCCTTCCATGCAGCGGTTTGCCACAAGAGGTACCAGGATCTTGGTACGTGTGTGAGGAGCTGATGCCAGTCTGAATGGAAGGGCAGTGTACTGCCAGTGGGTCCCGTCGTATGCAAGTCTGAGTCATTTGCGATGACCAGGGAGGATGGGAACGTGGAGGTATGCTTCCTTCAGATCTAGCGACGCCAGCCAGTCCCCCTTGCGAATCGCCTGGCAGATGGTTCTCAGTGTCTCCATCCGGAATTTCCTCATCCTCACTCACCGGTTGAGGTGCTTGAGATCGAGGACAGCCCTCCACTTGCCGGACTTCTTTGGTATGAGAAAGAGGATGGAGTAGAGACCCAGCCTGTGCTGGGCCGGAGGGACTGGCTCGATGGCTCCGATGGATCTCTTCACGCATGGCTTGGCATTTCTGAGACCTGGAAGATATGGGGGAGGGAAGGAATCTGTTTGGAGGAGAGAAGGAAAGTCCGATCAAGTAGCCCCGAGCTATGCTCTCCCTTACCCACACGTTGGAGACTGAAGCTTCCCAGGCTAGAGAGAAAACCTGTAGCCTGCCCCCGATGCATGAAGAGTGGTCAGTCCTGCTTCCTTTGTGGGGGGGGAACCCCAGAAGGTCTGTGGCGAGGGGGAGGCTGGCATTTCTTCTTCCCCGGTCAGTTGGGCTTGTTCCTGGACTGCCTGGAGAAGGGGGCTTGAGCCAGACTCCTTCGAAGAGCAGCCGAGTCTCCAGTGAAGTGGCCAGGCCGGAAGGAGCTCTTCTTGTTGCCCACTTGCTGAAGGGTAGTGTGTTTGGTCTTGTTACTGGCATCGGCCAAGACCTGGTTGAGGCAGGTGCCAAAGAGTTTGTGTCCCTGGTACAGTCCGTTAATCAGCAGGTTTTTGGCTGTAGGGTCCCCGTTCCAGGATCTCAGCCAGAGACGTCTCTGAGCGGCAACGCTTGAAGCAGTCGCCCTAGATGCAGCCGTCAAGGTATCTGTAGAGGCATCAGCAACGAACGAGATTCCCAGCATTATGTGGGATGTGAGGGCCTTCGCCTTCCTCTCGGAGATGTCCAGGCTCTGTACCTCCTGGAACCAGGAGATTAAGGCCCTGCCGACATAGGAGGTCGCAGTCGCCATTCTCACAGACATGGAAGCGGCTTCGAAACCCTTTCGCAGGACCCCTTCTATGGCCTTACCCCAAGGACCCCACTGATAATAGTCCCCCTTGGTAGGGAAAAGAGTCTGCCGGGCAAGGGAGGCTGCGTCCAACTTGGGCTGGTGGAATAAGGCCCCTCTACGCTGAGAGAAGGCGTAGAGTGGTTCCTGGGATCTGGGCAGCCTATGAGAATGGGTGGGCTGCTTCCACTCATTTAAGATGAGCCTCTCAAACGCTTTATCTAGGGGCAGTCCCTTGTCTGGCTTATGCACCCTGGGAATATGGGTCCTGGCCATCCTCTGAGTCTGAGGACTGGGTCTTGTTGGCCTTTTCCTTAAGCTGCAGCACGTGCCGCATCAAGTCGTCCCTGTACTGGGCGGGGAATTCCCTCCCATGGTCGGGGGTGGTGGAGGACTGAGCCCCTTGCTCTTCCAGCAGGGAGAGGTCCCCTTCCAAGTCCCGCAGTTCCCCCTCATCCTCTGAGGAGGAAGTGGGTGGAGAGTCGTTGTGCGCCCTTGTGGGGCTGCGGTAGAGGGAGGGGGCTCCGGGGGGGAAGAGTCTTGGGCTGAGAGATGAAGATCCTCTTCCGATTCCTCTGGGGAGTCGAGGAGGCGTGCCATTCTGGCCTTTTGGAAGAAGGAACCCTGTCATGGGTCCGGGGACTTTTGTTGACCTGGGGAACCCCGGGAGCCTTGAGCTTGTCCAGGCGGGCCAGGATCCTGCTCAGTGTGTCTGCCAGGTCTGCGGTTTGTGCACCCTGATCTGAGGGTAGGAGCTGGCTGGGGCCTGTGATCGGAGCTGGAGGGGACCGATCCACCCTCCCTGGTGAGCACTGGGAGGGCGGGTGGGGGGATCCCTTTGGCCCTGCCCCCCCACCTCCTGGAAATTGTCCTGTTCCCCTGGGGTGGGAGGGGGGACCCCTTCCTGGTCCTTCCCATGCCCGGTACCTTTGACCCGATCCCGGGTCGTAGAGCCCCTCCAGAGGGTCCCTGGCTTGGCCTTCTCCAGTGTGCAGGGGGAGAAGAGGAACGCCAGCTCCCGATCCTGGTGGCGGCAAGCTGGGACTCGGCGCGGCTTGCAGGTGGCGATGTGTGCAGGCCCACTGCGGAAGAAGGAGGGGGACACCGGCTCCCAATCCTGGCAGTGGTGGCAAGAGGGAGCACGGCAGGGGTTTCCGGGGGCGACAGGCAGAGGCAGCGGGGTTCTAATGTCGCGCTGCTGGAGCGTGACGGGGAAACACAGCTTCTGCATGGCCTCCTCTGCTGCGATCAGCGTCTTCAGCTCCCTCCTCCGGGAGCCAGCACTTGCCGCCGCTTGAGCCCAGGGGCCTGGGAAGAACGCAGGACCCAGGCCAAGACGGAGAGAGGGGGGACTCCGGGGGCCCAGGCTAGGGATCCCGGCCCGACCGGCCGCTGTGCAACCTGGAACCCTGGAGCCACGTGGCGCTCCACGCTGTCGGGTCCCCTCCGAGCTCTCTGCCTCCTCTCCTCTTGTTCTTTTTTCCTTCTTCTTTTATTAAGGTGGCTCCCCCAGAGCCAAGTGAAACTGCTCCTGCTAGTACGGAGGCAGGAACGAAACTGAATTGCATAAGGGGGTGACCCCATGCATGTGCAGTTCAGTTTTTTTATTCCTGCCTCCTGCTGGCCAAGGCACAGTGTCACCCAAGAGACTGACTGGCCAGCAGCCCAGAGCAGAACAGAAAGGAGAGTCTGGCCTTTGGCAATCTCCCACTCAAGTACAGCAGACAACTTCAGAGAATATAAAAATATCCTCCACAGGCAGCTGTCCCCACTATAGGAGAGAAACCTTAGTCATAATTAGAATGCTGGAAAGAAATGTTTCCAGAGCTCTGTCCCACTTAAATAACTATCTGATTTTTCAGGGCACCAATTAAATGGTGATAACTGTATCAACTAGGTCCAGCCCTGTTATCTACTGAAATCCCGGGATACCATACCGTGGTGTGCTGTGAAAACATAGCATTGATTAGAAGCAAGCAAGGAGAATGTGCTGGGAGAAAGGCAAAGATCTGGCAGCTGCTATGCTGTTCTCCAGAGCAAAGAGGTGATTGTGTATGTTGCTTTCACTTCATAAAGTCAGCTATAGGGGAAATGGATGGGTTGACAGCTCATTAAAAGGAAAAACAGAAAGAATGAAACACTTGTAGGTCAGGAAATAATACATTTGCTTTAAGAACTTGTGTGGGTCAAAGAAGGAGGGAAAAATTTAGCTGCAGAAGCTTCATCTTTCTGCAATGCAGTCTTATTACTTTGTTGACTTCAATCAATGGGATTTGAAACTGCTCAGTAATTTTAAGACTCAGGCGACAGTGTCTAAATAAAATCTTAGCCAAAGTTGTACCAGTACCATATCCAGTGCCAGTTAAGCCATTTTTGCACGGATGCCCCCCTCCCACCCCTGGGTGTGCGGTGGGGGGGGCATCCATGCGCACACAGCGGCAGTGGGTGGGGGGGATAGGTGTGAACCCGTAGAAACACCACGGGGGGCACTCCCAGTGCACACCCATCACGAACCCACGTAGCCATACAACAAAAGGGAGGCGGCTCCATGGGTGGAGATGGGTGTACAGCTGTGGGAAAGGGAGCACCCCACCTCCACTCACCGCCGGTGCACACCCATCCCCGCACCCAGCAGCACTGCGTGAAAACAGCCTTAGACTACATCTATTCCCCGGTTGGCAAAGGCTGTAAGCATGTTCCACTGTTTTACTCAGCAAATGGTCAACATTACAGGATTTCCACTGCTTGCCATGGAAACGATTTCACAGCCTAATAAGCCAATGGGTTAGGAAACAATTCTCAATAGCTTAAATATCTCATTCACTTCATTCATTTTTGTCCTTAACACTATCCTAAAACCCAAAAATTCATCATCATGCTTGAAGTTTGTATCTTTCAACATTTATTGATGTCAAAAATTGTACAGAAGATGTTCCCAAGCCATGGGTCATAACACCAAGAGGGATTTCACCATCTCCAGATGGGGTCATGTTCCGGACAGATTTTGGATATGCTTTGTGTCTTTGAGTGTTAACAAACGTGATGGTGGCCCACTGAGGTCTGCAAGCCATAGGCACGTTTGTTGTTGTGCCACCAGATGTTGGCCCAGGATTGCTCCCAGACGTGTTAGCGGTGAGTCCGAGCTGTGATCCCAGAGACCTTTGGGCTCACAGTCCAGGCTATGGTCTGCTCAATTAGGCCAAAGTGGGCGGCGCGCTGCCATCACATTTGTAAACACACTTTGTTACTGTCTGGAGCCATGACAGAAGTCTCGAAATTGGGTCATGCAGGCAAAACGTTTAGGAAGCACTGAAGACCTATTTGCATTTCCTATGTTCACCATGGACTGATTAAACTGATGAAGTTACTCACCTCTAGTGGATCCTGCTCTGTTTGGGATCTTGGACAGCGAAGTCTTATGAGCCAGTAGTTGTCCGAGTCCGAGCTATCCATGCTAAGTACTTGAGAATCCATCTGGACAGCGGGCTAAAGAGTGAAAACAAAAAACCACAGCACAGATTAAAAGGTTTTGTTTCCCACAAATCTGCCAGACTAACACATAAGATCTCCAAAATGTTTCTAGGTGCCCCAAGAAAAATGTTTGCCCACACTGCTTCAAATTCCAGGAAGTCAAACCAGATACAATAAAAGTGTCCGTTTCACACTCTCTTGTAGCCTCCAAAGGAGACAGAGAGGCGAGCTTTCAGAATTTCTACTGCAGAACAAAGTTCTCCCGGTGCTGTGTCACAATGCTCATTATGACATCAGCCCAAGCTTATCAAATCTCTACCTCACTTTTGCTTGGATACAGTAGCCTTCACTTTTGTCTTAACATGTGGTGGTTCAAGCTTAAACACTACTAAAAACAGCTGGGCAGGGAAGTAGCTAGGTTAGCATGGCCCTGGGTGCAGAAGATGGAATGTGCCCGAACTTCAGTGACAGGGGACACAGTCGCAGCAGCATACCGCCCAGCCTTTCCAGCAGCCAAAGAGAGACGAGTCCTGTTCCCTCAGCCAATAGGCTCCACGCCTTCATCCACAGACACAGACAGAGTTTGGGTCCCCCTGGGCTCATGGTCCCTGGTGCAGCTGCACTGCCTGTCCCTATTAGAGCTATGCCCTTTCTGCTGTCTTCCACCGTAAAGACGACAACTTTTTGGTTTTAAATTAAGTGACTTATAATATTATGCAGAAAAATAATAGTAAAGCAACATCAAGGCTGTGAGTTCAAGCTACAAAGTGCCATAAGAAAACTTGGCTAAAGTTTATTACACTTGATACTGAGAAAGAGGGTAATTTCAGACGTGCCGCAGCAGCTCCCTGCCACGGCACAGAATCGTGAAATCACCCCCTCCAGAATTGCACCGGCCGGTCAACAGATGTGCCGGCCGATTCCGGAGGGGGAAATCGGGGGAGGGGGTGGGGCCGTGTGGCGCAACATGCGGCTGCACAGCCCCGCCCCCCCATGCTCCCCAGGCCAGCCGCCCTCCGAGAGACGGCTGCTGCGCCAGCCCACCCCCCGGAGAATTGGCCACAGCCCGGAATCGGGCCGTGGGGCGGTAACAGACATGACGTTACCATGGTCAATCACAGTGAATCCCCCCGTGATTGACCATGGCAATGTCACGTCCATTGGGCCAAAAAGAGATTCCCGCCGGATGTTCACCCCCAGCGGGAATCTCTTTGATCACGCTTCCAGAGCTCTGGGCGGTCGGAGGGCTGGAAGCGTGGTCAATGAGTTTCCCGCCGGGGGTGAACATCTGGCAGGAATCTCTTTTCGGGAATCTCTCACAGCTCCTGAGAAGTCTGGCTATATTTTCTTCAACCACTGTAGACATGAAGAAAAGATTTTGGCCACAGATAAAGGTGGGAGGCGTCGGTCATACATTATCCCTTATCTAACATTTCTTTCTGCTGCAGTGTTGCCTTAGTGAAGACACAGAGACTACATAAAGACCACAAGAAGCCCTTCCCCCCACTTTATCTTTTAACATTTGAAAGAGTTGGGTCTCAAGATGCACCGGGAGAGAGTGCATAAACTCCAAAAAGTAAAGCTGGAAAGTAGAGGTGGGCATCTGGAGGAAATTACAGATCCAGATCCACTGAAGGTTCAGATNGGGGGGATAGGTGTGAACCCGTAGAAACACCACGGGGGGCACTCCCAGTGCACACCCATCACGAACCCACGTAGCCATACAACAAAAGGGAGGCGGCTCCATGGGTGGAGATGGGTGTACAGCTGTGGGAAAGGGAGCACCCCACCTCCACTCACCGCCGGTGCACACCCATCCCCGCACCCAGCAGCACTGCGTGAAAACAGCCTTAGACTACATCTATTCCCCGGTTGGCAAAGGCTGTAAGCATGTTCCACTGTTTTACTCAGCAAATGGTCAACATTACAGGATTTCCACTGCTTGCCATGGAAACGATTTCACAGCCTAATAAGCCAATGGGTTAGGAAACAATTCTCAATAGCTTAAATATCTCATTCACTTCATTCATTTTTGTCCTTAACACTATCCTAAAACCCAAAAATTCATCATCATGCTTGAAGTTTGTATCTTTCAACATTTATTGATGTCAAAAATTGTACAGAAGATGTTCCCAAGCCGTGGGTCATAACACCAAGAGGGATTTCACCATCTCCAGATGGGGTCATGTTCCGGACAGATTTTGGATATGCTTTGTGTCTTTGAGTGTTAACAAACGTGATGGTGGCCCACTGAGGTCTGCAAGCCATAGGCACGTTTGTTGTTGTGCCACCAGATGTTGGCCCAGGATTGCTCCCAGACGTGTTAGCGGTGAGTCCGAGCTGTGATCCCAGAGACCTTTGGGCTCACAGTCCAGGCTATGGTCTGCTCAATTAGGCCAAAGTGGGCGGCGCGCTGCCATCACATTTGTAAACACACTTTGTTACTGTCTGGAGCCATGACAGAAGTCTCGAAATTGGGTCATGCAGGCAAAACGTTTAGGAAGCACTGAAGACCTATTTGCATTTCCTATGTTCACCATGGACTGATTAAACTGATGAAGTTACTCACCTCTAGTGGATCCTGCTCTGTTTGGGATCTTGGACAGCGAAGTCTTATGAGCCAGTAGTTGTCCGAGTCCGAGCTATCCATGCTAAGTACTTGAGAATCCATCTGGACAGCGGGCTAAAGAGTGAAAACAAAAAACCACAGCACAGATTAAAAGGTTTTGTTTCCCA
The DNA here is from genome assembly GCA_003113815.1 of Sphenodon punctatus. Classification (NCBI taxonomy): domain Eukaryota; kingdom Metazoa; phylum Chordata; class Lepidosauria; order Sphenodontia; family Sphenodontidae; genus Sphenodon; species Sphenodon punctatus. The sequence goes on from QEPC01010260.1 coordinate 372,862, forward strand.
CAAATCTGCCAGACTAACACATAAGATCTCCAAAATGTTTCTAGGTGCCCCAAGAAAAATGTTTGCCCACACTGCTTCAAATTCCAGGAAGTCAAACCAGATACAATAAAAGTGTCCGTTTCACACTCTCTTGTAGCCTCCAAAGGAGACAGAGAGGCGAGCTTTCAGAATTTCTACTGCAGAACAAAGTTCTCCCGGTGCTGTGTCACAATGCTCATTATGACATCAGCCCAAGCTTATCAAATCTCTACCTCACTTTTGCTTGGATACAGTAGCCTTCACTTTTGTCTTAACATGTGGTGGTTCAAGCTTAAACACTACTAAAAACAGCTGGGCAGGGAAGTAGCTAGGTTAGCATGGCCCTGGGTGCAGAAGATGGAATGAGCCCGAACTTCAGTGACAGGGGACACAGTCGCAGCAGCATACCGCCCAGCCTTTCCAGCAGCCAAAGAGAGACGAGTCCTGTTCCCTCAGCCAATAGGCTCCACGCCTTCATCCACAGACACAGACAGAGTTTGGGTTCCCCTGGGCTCATGGTCCCTGGTGCAGCTGCACTGCCTGTCCCTATTAGAGCTATGCCCTTTCTGCTGTCTTCCACCGTAAAGACGACAACTTTTTGGTTTTAAATTAAGTGACTTATAATATTATGCAGAAAAATAATAGTAAAGCAACATCAAGGCTGTGAGTTCAAGCTACAAAGTGCCATAAGAAAACTTGGCTAAAGTTTATTACACTTGATACTGAGAAAGAGGGTAATTTCAGACGTGCCGCAGCAGCTCCCTGCCACGGCACAGAATCGTGAAATCACCCCCTCCAGAATTGCACCGGCCGGTCAACAGATGTGCCGGCCGATTCCGGAGGGGGAAATCGGGGGAGGGGGTGGGGCCGTGTGGCGCAACATGCGGCTGCACAGCCCCGCCCCCCCATGCTCCCCAGGCCAGCCGCCCTCCGAGAGACGGCTGCTGCGCCAGCCCACCCCCCGGAGAATTGGCCACAGCCCGGAATCGGGCCATGGGGCGGTAACAGACATGACGTTACCATGGTCAATCACAGTGAATCCCCCCGTGATTGACCATGGCAATGTCACGTCCATTGGGCCAAAAAGAGATTCCCGCCGGATGTTCACCCCCAGCGGGAATCTCTTTGATCACGCTTCCAGAGCTCCGGGCGGTCGGAGGGCTGGAAGCGTGGTCAATGAGTTTCCCGCCGGGGGTGAACATCTGGCAGGAATCTCTTTTCGGGAATCTCTCACAGCTCTTGAGAAGTCTGGCTATATTTTCTTCAACCACTGTAGACATGAAGAAAAGATTTTGGCCACAGATAAAGGTGGGAGGCGTCGGTCATACATTATCCCTTATCTAACATTTCTTTCTGCTGCAGTGTTGCCTTAGTGAAGACACAGAGACTACATAAAGACCACAAGAAGCCCTTCCCCCCACTTTATCTTTTAACATTTGAAAGAGTTGGGTCTCAAGATGCACTGGGAGAGAGTGCATAAACTCCAAAAAGTAAAGCTGGAAAGTAGAGGTGGGCATCCGGAGGAAATTACAGATCCAGATCCACTGAAGGTTCAGATCTTTAATTTCCAAGTTTAAATATAGATTCATATTATGGATTCATATTTAAATTAATCCATCTAAATTCAGCACAATTTCAATTAAAAATAGGATTTTTTAAAAAATTGTGCATGCACAAAATGGCCACTGGACCATTTTACGCATGTGTGGCCTTTTCTAAAACTGTGGTAGCAGTCTCATTGCTATTTTGGAAAAGGGCAGCTGGTCTGCGCATGCGCAAAATGGCCATGCAAGCGCAAAATGGTCTGGCAGCCATGTTGCGCATGCACAGTTGGGGGGGGGCTAGATTTTAAACTGAACCGCAACCCGCATATTTGCCACAGTTGCACTTTAGTACAGATTTATCTGTAACTGCCAATTACAGGCAGTTACAGATTAATCCAAATCTCAACTTCCCACCCCTAAGCAAGGCTTAAAAACGTACGCTGTATATTATTCTGATTGCATACATTGAAATAATGTCAAACAGCAACAAGAGCTGTGAAGGAATCATCTTTTCTAATTATCCCCATGTCAAGCCATCTTCATTTTAGAATCCATATATATCTTACTTTTTAACCACTGAGTTAACAATTCTCTCTTTAAGAAAGGGAAGGGGGAACCCTATCTTGTGGTACCTGAAAAGATGTTGCAGGCGTCAATAATGGACTATCTTTGAAAGTCGCTCTTCTATACGCACTGCTTGCTGTTCTGATTTTCCGTGGCAGAGGGGAGGAGCTTTCCTCAACAAGCTGAAAATGAAGCAAACATGAATGTTAGGCTATTCTTGTTTACAGCTGGTCCTGAAACCTAAGAGAGGAGAAGCAACTCTGGATCTAGTCCTGAGTAGCAGGCAGGACCTGGTGCGAGCTATTCTTGCTTACAAAAGTTACACTGGCTTTTTTTCTTATCTAGTTAACTAAAGCAAGTGTGCTTATAAACACAAGTGACTTAAGAAAGGACTTAAGAATCCACTTAAGGTGACTCCTCCTAACTTAAGCACAATTTCATGACCCCAGACAGAAAAAGGCAGAATATCTCAGATATCAAGACTGTGTAGTAAGGGACACAAAATGAATTAATCTTCAAATGATGTGATCCTACTTGTTGTCCAAACCCAGTTGGAAATCTCTCTTTCCCATGACATGACTTGAAACGCATCCTGTTCCCCACACACATTTCTGTCCTTTCTCTGCAAGACCTCTCTTAGCCCTTGCACTCTGGTCATTAATGAGAACTATGTAAAGAACAATGAGAAGTCAGAGTTCTAACCTTAAATAGTATCTGATGTTATGGAACTCCCTTCCCCTGGAGGTTCATTTGAGTCCGAGTCTTCTGCAGGCGGTGTAAGACCTTTTTGTTTGTTAAAGGCATTTGGCAGGCAGGGATAGGGTTTTGAGGGGAGGTTGAATGTGGGACATAGGAAGGTGGCATGGGGTGGGTTTTGTGGAGGATTGGGGTTGTTTTAGTCTTTTACTGTTTTTATGGACTTTTAATATGCATATATAAGCATCTCCTATATATTATGTTTATAGTTTATTTGTAAGCTGTCCTGAGCATTTTTTAGGAAAGGGCGGGATAACAAATTTAAATAAATAAATACATTAGCACAAGTAGTTACAAAGAAGTGGGAGAAAGAGGATAGAATGCATTGTTTGCAAGAAATGTGATGGGATAGGTTAGTCCTGAAATTAGACCCAATATACACCATAAAGCACATTAATGTAGCATCATGCACTGTAGTTTACACCATGACTGAAAACAGTTAGGTATAATGTTTAAGTCTGACATTACTTTACGATGAGTTTATTTAAACCAAGTGTAACAATGTACATGTTTGTTCACATGTTTGCACATGATCTTTTAAATGAAATAATATTCCAAAAGAAAAGAGGGAAGAAAAAAAACTTACTGGAAATGGTAACATTAATAGTAGAGTTTAATGTGTCAATGGTATCACTTTCCTCAAGCATGGACATTTAAAAAAAAAAAAAAAGCCCTTTCCTTTTCAGCAATAGAAACCCTAAATACCAAAGAGCTAATAGGTGAAGAAACATACTCTTAAAGCTGCAAAAAGCTAGAGGCAGAGCTTCTCCTTTCCATTTTAAGAAAGAATAATTACCAAATGGTAAAAACATTTCACACACCATTTCCGGGAGGGTAAAGGTCTATAGTGTATCCTACGATTCTGACCCTTGTCTGTTATTGGTTAAAAGTTGAACTAATACCCTGGGGCGATTGCTCTCTGGTGGGGAGGGCTAGGGATGAGGGCTTGCTGTGCTCTTGGAGGATGGAGATGGAAGGGCTTGTGGGAAAATTAGGGTTTTCCCAGGGTATTTTATTACTCCAGGGGGTGAAGATTGCAATGTTGGCGGTTAAACAGCGACTCTTGGACCAGCAGTTGCAAATTGATAATGAAAACAAGTGACTCCAATAATTTGGCCCTAGGTAACACATACTCAGGACATTCAAACAAAATGTGAAATTCAGTGTCCACAGCCTGTAATGAACATGATTGACAGAATCGTTCCTGAGCAGGGACACTGTTATATCGGCCCTTCAACATCTCTGAGGGAAAAACTCCACAACGGAAACAAGAGAAGGGGCGCCTCAAGGAAAAATCTGCCCAAGCCACCAAATAGCTTGCTTCCCCCAACTAGGATTTAAGTAAAGCAAGCTATTTGGTGGCTTGGGCAGATTTTTCCTTGAGGCGCCCCTTCTCTTGTTTCCGTTGTGGAGTTTTTCCCTCAGAGATGTTGAAGGGCCGATATAACAGTGTCCCTGCTCAGGAACGATTCTGTCAATCATGTTCATTACAGGCTGTGGACACTGAATTTCACATTTTGTTTGAATGTCCTGAGTATGTGTTACCTAGGGCCAAATTATTGGAGTCACTTGGGCGAGCGGGGATAGGTTCCCCCTCTACTACCTCCCTTGCTCCTTGGTTGAATGACAGGTCCTCGGATCTAACAAGGTCGGTGGCACTTTTGGGGAGGACTGTTATGAACGATAGATGGCGCAAGGAGGGGGTGGCCGCTTGGGCTAGGGTGTGAGGAAGATGATACCTCTAGGAGTTGTGGTCACTTTTACTCTGGATGCTCTCTACGGGTTGGGGAGGCTTGTTGATAGGCTAGATTTCGTGCTCTAGTTACTCCATGGGAGTTGTATAATAATTAGTTTTAGGTTTTATGTGAGGTAAATGTACTGATTACTCAAACTCCTATTACCCCTTCTTCTCCTTGTAAGATGGTAGAGGGTTTATAAAATGGGATAAGAATCTTTTATGACTGACTACGGTTGCTCTATTGTTGCTGGGCTGCACTATTGCGATATTGTGTATATAAGGAGTCGTTTATATTTGGGATATATTATGTCTGCTTTTTATTTTTGTAATAACTTCGGTTGACACAATAAAGTTTATTGATTGATAGTGGATCCCACTTAATGGCAGGTGACTAGACTAGATAACCCTTGGGGTTCCTCTCAGCTATATGATTTTATGTATAGATCAATTTACACTTGTTTTAAATCAATATAAAACTAATCACCTAACTGCCTTTGACTTTGCCAGCAGGAGTCTTGCAGGATTTCCAGTAAAATGAATGTCAGATAGTAAGATGAAGCTGTATTATTGATTATCCTGCAGCTCAAAGCCCAAAAAATGATATCTATTTACCAATGTTGTAAAAATGGCATTGAATCATAGTTTTAAAAGTTTATTCCTCATCTATCCATTTCCTAAGTGTGCACTTCTATGCCCATTTTTGCACGGACACCCCCCCCCCACCCCACTGGGTGTGTGGGTAAGTGGGGGGAAGGCATCTGTGCGTACGCCACGGAGGTGGGAGGGGGGGATGGGTGTCTGTCCATGGAAACACTACAGATAGTGGGTAGAGATGGGTGTGTGCTCCCATCGCACACCCATCACCCATGGAGCCATCAGACAAAATGGAGGAGGTTCCATGGGTGGAGATGGGTGTGCGCCCAGGGGAAAGGGAGCACCTCCACCCGCTGACAGCCACATCCATCCCCCCCACCCAGCGACACTGTGTGAAAACAGCCGATACTAGCTCTACAGGAAATGCCACTGCCCAGCAGTGTTCTCCTAGATATGCAAATAATGCTGTTAATGTTCAGCAACCAACCTTCCAGTAATGGGGCATTTTTACAACCACACCAGCGCAATCTTCCAGTGGGGTAGCATGCACTAGCAATTATCATGAGTCCTATTCATTTCAATGGGACTTACACCAGTATGAGCCTAGCATACAGTATATAGCAGTGGGACTATACTATCAACCGCCTGACCAGAATGGCAAGACTCACTCTGAAATGCTAACAGACATTAGACAGGCTACTAAAGTTGAAAACACAATAATATTGGGTGACTTAATTTACCCTAATATTGACTGGGTGAATATCTCCTCGGGGCATGATGTGGAAGTAAAATTTCTAGATGCCATAAATGACTACTTCTTCGAGCAGCTGGTCCTGAAACCTATGGGTATTTTCAGACGTTACGATACCACACTCAACCACGGTGAATCCCCCGCAGTGGTGGATGATCCCGTAACGTCTGGTTGCTTGCCGTCATATGTTCACCACGGTGAACCACCGGCGGTAAGCAAAATAACCACACTTTTGAGGCTGGTCCGGGAACCATCCCCGAAAGCGTGGTTAATTGAACCACGGCTGGAATCGGCAGATAGTAACATCTGTTATCGTGGCCGATTCCGGACCGCGGGCCAGACCCCGAGTCGGAATCGGGCGCAGCGGCCGGATTGGCTGCTGACCCGCCTGTCTCCAGGAGGGCGGGCGGCTGGGGGAGCGTGGGGGGGGGGCTGTGCGGCCGCACGTTGCCCCGCGCAGCCCCGCCCCTCCTCCCCTCGATTCCCCGCCGGAATGAGCCGGCAAGTCTATTGGACATGACTTTTTGGATTCCAGCGGGGAATTAAAAGGTGATTCCATGACGGGGCCAATAGGTGCCCCGTCACGTCTGAAATCACCCTATGCAAGAGGAGCAACTTTGGATCTAGTCCTAAGTGGTGGGCAGGTCCTGTTGCAAGGTGGTGGACCTGCTTGGCATTAGTGATCATAATATAATCAAATTCACCATACTAATCAGAGGGAGAACGCCAAATAAAACCACCAAAGTAGTATTTAAACTTTAAAAAGGGGAACTATGCAAAAATGAGGAATCTAGTTAGAGGGAAACTAAAAGGAGCAGTTGCAAGGACTGAATATCTGCATGAGGCGTGGAGGTAGGGTGGCCAGATATGCAAATTTTAGAGGACACTTATGAGAAATATAGATTGCAAAGCTGTATTGGCTTCAATGCAGCCCTGCAGCCTGAATTTCTCATAAGTGTCCTCTTCAAATTTGCATATCTGGCCACTGTACATGGAGACTATTTAAAAACACCATCTTGAAGGCCCATATTAAATGTTAAATATATTCCACAAGTATTTTTTTATTTTTTTTTAAAGGATATCTGATGTACTTTTTCAAGTACGTCAGAAGTAAGAAGCTTGCTAGAGATTCAGCTGGGCCATTAGATGACCAGAAGATGAATATCCTCAGGGAAGATAAGGCCATCGCAGAGAAGCTAAATTAATTATTTGGATGTTGGGGAAGATACCAACACCAGAACTATTCTTTGTAGGTGATAAATCGGAAAAACTGTCACAAATCAATGTGACGCTGGAAGAGGTTCTAGAGAAAATTAAACTAAATTGACGAATGGGTTTGTCCCCCGCTGGTCTCTCAGGTGCGGAGTCTCGGGTTGCTCCTGGATTCCCAGTTCCGCTTGGTTATCCAGGTGGAGATGGTGGTGAAGGGGGCTTTCCGACAGTTACATCTGGTTCGGCGGCTTCAGCCTTATGTCTCGGACTCAGACCTGGCCATAATCATTCATGCTTTAGTTACCTCAAGACTGGACTACTGCAATGCGCTCTATGTAGGGCTACCCCTGGTGACGGTCTGGAGGCTGCAGCTGGTGTAGAATGCGGCGGCCCGGCTCCTTATGGGTCGCCGGGAGCACATTAAACCAGTGCTTCGTTCTCTGCACTGGCTGCCTATTTTCTTCCGGGCCAGATTCAAGGTGTTGGTTCTCGCCTTTAAAGCCCTACACAGCCTTGGCCTGAATTATCTGTGGGACCGCCTCACTCCCGGGTCCTCGATCGGTCCCCGCAGTCCGCTGGGGGGCCCTTCTTGGACGTCCCCCAAGTAAATGGGGGAGCCACTATGGAGAGGGCCTTCTCAGTGGCTGCACCTCAGCTGCAGAACTCCCTCCCGGAGGAGGCTCACCTGGCCCCGGACCTGCTGACTTTTCGTCGAGTTTGTAAAACCTGGCTGTTTAGCCAGGCACTTGGTGAAGGGGACGGATGAGGGAGGGAGGGATGGAAGGGGAAGGGGGGTGGTATTAGGTTTATATTTTTATGGCTTCACCATGTGGTTTTATATTGGTATTTTATGGGGTTTATATTTTTGTTTTAAAGTGTAAGTTGCCCCGAGCTGCTTTGCAGAAGGGGTGGGGTATAAAATTGTAAAATTAATAAATAAATAAATAAATAGTAACAAATCACCAGAACCAGATGCTATTCACCACAGAGTTCTGAAAGAACTCCAATATAAAAATCACAGACCTACCACTAAGATCTACCACTGTACCCGAGAACTGTAACGCCAATATTTTTAAAGGGCTCCAAAGGTGATCCTGGAAACTACAGACCTGTGAGCCTGATGTCAGTGCTCAACAAACTGGTGGAAATGGTTAAGAACAGAATTATTGGGCATATTGATGAATATGGTATAATGGGGAAGAGTCAACATGGATTTAACAAATGGAAGTCATGCCTCGCTAATCTACTGGAATTTTTTCATGGTCTAAATAAGCATCTAGATAAAAGTGAGCTGGTCAATATAGCGTATCTGGATTTTCAGAAAGTGTTCGATAAGGTCCCTCACGAGGAAATTAAATAGCCATTTGATAACAGGCAGTGTTCTATCGTGAATTGGTAACTAGCTTAAGGATAGGAAACAAAGGGAAGGACTAAATGTCAGTTTTCACGATGGAGAGAAGTAAGTAGTGGAGTGCCCCAGGGATCTGTACTGGGACTGGTGTTGTTTAATATATTCATTCATAATCTGGAAAAGAGAGTAAAGAGTGAAGTGATTGAATTTGCAGATGACACAAAGTTATTCAAGGTAGTTAAAAATCAAACAGATTGTGAGGAATTGCAGGCGGATCTTGCAAGACTGGGAGACTGGGCATCTAAACGGCAGATGATATTTAATGTTGACAAGAGCAAAGTGAAGCACATGGGGAAAAATAATCCAAGCTATACATATACAATGCTGGGTTCTACATTAGGGGTTACCACTCAAGAAAAGGATCTTGGAATCACTGTAAACAATATGTGTAGCAGCAGTCAAAGCAAACAGAAAGGAAAGTTGGATTCTTACCTAGTGAATTTTCCTTCTACAGGGAGCCCTCCTGGACGGCCAGTTAAAACAGTGGGGTTAGATCTCTGCCACTACCAGTAGGAGGCAGACTTCCTAATTTTTTGCTGGAGCATGCTCAGAGGGGATCTAGCCCCTGAACTCCAGTCGTTTCAAAGGTCTGACTTTACACTAATTCTAGCTATTGAACCTATAACATGATGCTGAAACACAACACCGTCAATTAGCTGGGGGCAAACCACCTCCGACACCTGGGCTCAGTCATCAGGCTGCCACCACAAACAGACAGTGGATAGAGAGGTGTTCAGCAAGTGGAGCGGAAGCCACTCACTAAAAACCCCCAGAGTTCTCTCTCACTCTGGGCAGGAACTGGCAGTCCGTCCAGGAGGGTTCCCCATAGAAGGAAAATTCACCAGGGAAGAACCCAATTTTCCCTTCTCCTGGGGAGCCCTTCTGGACGGCCAGTTAAAGCAGTGGGAATGTTCCAGAGCAGTGTCCCATATTACCAGAAAATTCAGGGGATGGAAGAAAGAGAAGAAGGGAGAGCTGTTCGGCAGGTGAGGACCCCAAGGAGCCAGTTACAGAGCCGCCTAGAGCATCCCTTCTCCCGAAGGCTGCATCAGCCTAGTCGTGCAGTGCCTGGTGAAGGTATGCACAGAGGGCCAGGTGGCTGCACAGCAAGTTTCCCCACATGAGACCACATTTTTAAAGGCCTAGGCGGTGGCTGCCCCTCTTAAGAAATGGGCAAAAACCTTTTGAGGCTTACCCTCCACCTTGTATGCTTCAATGATGCAGAGTGACATCCAGCACGCAATTACCGCTTTGGATGCTCATAGACCTCGCCGTTGTGGGCTGTAAGCCACAAACAGTGCCGATGATTTACAGAAGGCACTAGACTTGTCCAGATAGATCTGAAGTGACCTCCGCACATCCAGCTTGTGCCAGACCCGTTCCTGGGGGTGGGACAGGTTGGGGCAGAAGGAGGGGAGGACTATGTCCTGTTCAAGGTGGAACCAAGTATCTACCTTAGGGCAGAAAGCCGGGTCCAGTCTGAGGGTAACAGAAGACTCCTTAAAGGAGGAAAAGGCCGGGTCTACAGAGAGGGCGTTGAGTTCGGATACCCTTCTAGCAGAGGTGATCCCTACCAGGAAAGTCAGTTTTAAGGATAAGCAGTAAAGGAAGACCTTGCAAAGAGTTTCAAAAAGAACTTTGGTAAGGGCCCTCAACATCAGGTTCAGATTCCATTAGGGGAATCGGTGCACTACAGGAGGAGAGAACACATTTACAGTTTTCAGAAAGCATAACACATGGGGATGCCTGGCTACCCTTATGTCCTGCACAGTGAAGGGGACACTATCAAGGGCCACTACCTGTCGTTGAAGGGTGTTGGACTTCAAACCCTTATCTAGTGCCTCCTAAAGAACTCTAGGTCTGCTTTCAGGGGGGCTTTGGTTGGCCTAATGTCTCTAGCCCCACATCATCAGGCAAAGGTGGCCCAGGCCCCCGATATATACATTTGGTGGTCAGGTGTCTGGATCGCAGCATGGTATCCAGGACCTGTTTCGAGTACCCGAACTTCCTCAGGACCCACTGTTCGATTTCCAGGGTGTTAGTTTCAGAAGGCCTAAGCTGTTGTAACAGAAAGGGCCTTGCAAGAGATCGGGGCTCTCTGGAAGATGAAGAGGCGGCACCACGCTCAGATGTTGCAGGTCCGCAAGCCAGATGCCTCAGCCAGCATGGAGCTACCAGGATTGCTAATGCTCTTTACCTTCTGATTTTTTGCCAGTGTTTTGCCCAGGAGCAGGGAAGGAAGGAAGGTGTATACTACGCCTTGGGGCCATGGGATGTTCAGGGCACTGAAGACAACTGCTCGGTGATCTGGGAACCGGGATATGAAGCGTTTCATCTTTGCGTTGTGTGCTGCTGTGAACATGTCCATCACAGGGTGACCGAATGTCCGGACGATCGACTGGAAGGCCTCTTGACTGAGGGATCACTTCCCTGAGTCGGATGTTTCTTGGCTCAGCCAGTCTACTCACACATTTGCAATACCTTTGATGTGTAACACAATTATGGAGGCCAGGTTGGCGATGTAGAGCTTCTGAGCAGGAGCCCCTTTGGTGGTTAACATACACTTTTGCTATAGTGTTGTCCATGTAGACAAGTATGTGCTTGCCTTTGAAGTCTGAGGCTAGATTCTTCAGAACTAGGTAGATGGCCCAGAGTTATAGCCAATTGATGTGGTGCCTACATTCCCATGGAAGCCACTTGCCCTGGACAGTGTTCCGTTGGGTGTGAGCATGGGAACGTAGGCCCTGCAAGCTCGTGTCCATCATTAGAGTGACCCTGTCTGGGTCCAACAATGGAACTCCCAAGGCGAAGCGATCTTCGGCCATCCACCACTAGAAGGATTCTTTCAGATGCAAGGAGACTGCAATCCACAGGTTCCTGTCTTCTGTGAGGTAATCCTGCTGGGGATGGAGAAATGTTGCAGGGGTCTGGTGTGGAATCTGGCCCACTTCACGATCCCCAGGCAAGATATAATAAGCCCCAGCAGGCTGGCGAGAGACTTCAGACTGGCCTTGTGCCTGGCTGAGTTGTTGAATCAAGTTCCTCAATTTTTCCCTTCTCTGATTGGTGAGAAATACCCTGAAGGTTTTGGTATTCAGGACGACCCCTAAACGCTTGAAGGATCGAGATGGGTTCAGATGACTCTTTGCTAGGTTGATGATGAACCCATGTTCCTGTAGGTATCAGATGGTTCTGCGTACATCTGCTAAGGCCTTGTCCCTGGAGGGCGACCTGATGAGTATGTCATCAAGGTACAGGTGTAGCTTGATTCCCTCTTTTCAGAGGCTGGCGACAAGAGGGATCAAGATTTTGATAAACGTCCTCTAGGAAGTGGTGTGCCCGAATGGGAGGGCTGCATATTGCCAATGATGTTGGGCATAGGTGAATCTGAGTCACCATCTGTGAGACTGCAAGATGGGGACGTGTCAGTATGCTTCCTTGAGGTCAAGGGAGGTCAATAACTTGTCCTTAGAAATTGTTAGTCAAATTGATTGGAGAGTCTCCATTTTAAACTTCTGGACTCTGATGGCGAAATTGAGGGCCCTGAGATCCAGCACCACTGGCCATTCTTCCTATTTCTTCGGAACCAGGAAGAGGATGGAGTAAAGGCCAGATCCTTCCTCTCCGTGTGGAACCAGTTCTATGGCTCATATGGACAGGAGTCTGCAGATCTCCACCTGCATTGCTGTGTGCTTTTCTGGGTTTTGGGATACTGGAGAGACACAGGAGGTTAGAGGAGATTGGGAGAATTTGATGGAGGACCCCTTCTGGATTGTGCAAAGGACCCATTTGTCTGAAGTTGCAGCCTTCCAATGCTCTGAAAACAGCTGCTACCTTGTCCTCTAGGGGAGATGGGTCCTGTAGAGGTCATACCTCGTAGTCATGTGTTGGTCTGGTGGCAAGTTGGATCCCTAGTACGTTTGGATCTGGGATCTCCAGCACCTTTCTGTCTGTATCAGCCTGGCTTGCTTTTCTAGGAATAACTTCTATGAGAGTAGTATGGTCTCTTGCTGCCACCTGCTGGTAAGTAGCCTGATCTGAAGTGACAAAAAGGTTTCCTATAGACGCCCATACGGTTTCTTAGATTTATCAGAGGCATCTGTGAGGACCTTCTCTAAGCAAACTCCAAATAGTTTAGTGCCCTGAAAGGGACCCCCTACCAGGGTGTTCTTAGCAGTATTGTCCCCCTTCCAGGAATGGAGCCAGAGGCAGGGACATACAGCCACACTGGAAGCCACTGCCCAGAACAGATTGTCTATAGGGGAGTCAGCAACGAATGCACAGGCCAACTGCATTCAGGTGGCAAGGATTCTAGACATTTTCAGAGACAACAGGGTCCCTAGACCACTTAGCCCAGTTCATGAGGGCTCTAGAGAAGTAGGTGGTAACTGTGGCCCTCTTAATAACTGAGATTTCCTCAAAGTTCCTCCTGAGGTTAATTTCAATACCCTTATCCGTAGGTTCTTTAGGGTAGCACACCCCTTCCATAGGGAAAACAGAATTGCAGGCTAGTGAGGCTGCTGCAGCATCCACCTTGGGGATGCCTAGGAGGTCCACCTTGTTCCTTGATAGGGAGTAAAGGGATTCCTGGGTCTTATTCATTTTTTTGGTTCTATTTAGGGAGCTGCCACTTTTTTTAATGATCTTTCTATAGGCCTTATCCAGGATCATGTCCTTATCACTGGACCTTGGCTTGGGGATGTATTCCCTCTCCGACTCGTCCTCAGAAGAGTCTGGGGAGCCATGTTTATCTTTCTTTTCTCGGAGGTGCAGAACCTTGATCAGGAGTTCAAAGATGTGATCCCTATATTTGCTAGAGAATTCTCTATCCAGGTCAGAGGAAGCTTTGAGAACCGGTTCCTCAATTTCTCCTTCCTCTAGGGAGGAGTGATTGTCTCCCTGCTTCATAGGCCTGCTGCCCATCTGAGTTCTGAGCCTTCTTCATCATGCCCCTCCCCAACCCCACCCACCCCCGTCTGGAGGAAGGTTTCTCTTCCGGGTTCTTGCCCCGTGCCTTGGAGCATCTGGAGGCCGACGCCTGCATGGAGGTCACTCCTTCTTCCCCTTCGAGGAGTCCACAGAATTGACCTCCTCTGAAGCTTCCACTGAGGGGGTGGGGGGAGGTCTAGGGGCCTGGCAACTTTGTGGGGCTTTTTGGAAATGGGAAGCTTTCCTTGCCTGCCAGGAGGCTCGTTTATAGGGATGACCCTTCCCCTTGGGCTTAACTGGGGACCGCTTTCTCTTGAGTTCCCTCAAGATTTTCTACAAGAACATCATGTGAGGGTCTGCTGGTGGCCTGGAGGGGGACGGGGGACATCATGCTGGGAGCTTACTCTGACCTCCATGGCTTCAGCTACAGCCTCCTGCGCTCTCCTCCTCGTTGTTGCCATGCCTGTGGGTAGAGGGCCCGCTGGACTCCGTGTCCTCCTCCAGAAGCGCTAGCTCAGACAACGCCCTGCTGGGAGCCACTGGATGCACGGAGAAGCTGCGCGGCCATTTAGGAATAATGCAGTAGATTTCTTCTTCTTTTCATATGGAAGGAGTAGTATGTGAGCTGGAAGAAATCTTTAACCCAAAGCTTGTATAGCTTTTACTAGGTCATTTAAGTATCAAAGTAAAGGAGATGAACCCCTTAGAATGGTTTGCTCCCCACTCCCTGTATAAACTTAGCTTGTCCCTGAAAAACCCAAGCAATGATGAAACCAATTAAGGTTTCCGCCTTGAGCTGCTCTGTGAGCAGGAGGGTGCGGGATAGAAGCGAGTCAATAATAAAAAAATTAAAATAATAATAATTTTTAAAAGGTGCTTATTACCTGTTCTGGGGCTAGCACATCATCCTGACTCATGGCACCTGGACAGCAAACCTTTATGAGCCAATCTTCCTCTGCATTTCCCTCAGATGACACTGGGGTTGCTACTGAGCCAGTCTGAAAAAAGCAGAAGTGAATGAAAACCTACACAGAGTGAGGTTAGTTTTCAAATGCAGAAACAACCAGACTTGCTGTGATATAAATGCCTGAAGAATTCCTATGTTCTGTAAAGTAAATTATGGTCTATGTAAATTAGATTTAAAAGATGTCCGTTCTACAGTCATATGCTAACTGCAAGTCTTTTCTGCTTACAACCACATGAACACTGGGCGAAAACAGACATAACGCTAACTCCACTTTAACACCGCTTTGACTTTTCTTATGCATGTTGCAGGGCTGCATAGGGCACCAATACAGCCGTGCAACATGCATAAGAAATGTTAAAGCTGTGTTAAAGTGGAGTGAGCGTCATGTCTATTTTCACTCATTATCTAATGCAGGAAACAGGCAGCCACATTTTGCACAAAATGACAATTAAGACTTCAGTAGTGCTGACATGGAAGTAGTCTTACCCATGTGAAAAATGTATCGGAACACAAAATTTCATTTTCAATAATATTTTCTTTCAGTTTGCACTGAAAAACTGTAACCCAAAACAATTTCATCATCAAGACACACCAAGATGGAGCTATGTAAAATACTGTAATAGTAATACACACATCTTGAAAAAAAATCTGTTTCAACAAGGGTCATTTTCAATCAGATAGAAAAAGAAGAGTTAAGTAGCTCTACATGCTGCAGGAACCCAGAATGAGTATGACACAATTACTCTGACAACTTTGCATCCAAGTAGTATTTTACAACTACTTTCAGCTGCTTTTTTTCAAAGACTATACATTTAAATGTTTTATAATTTAGGGACTGTCATAACGACATGGATCAGGATCGTCCTGTGTCTGGAACAAAAATAGCCATGGCTATTCTAGCATTGCATATTCTCACGAGTCATTCCACAATATATGTTTTGTGTAAGTTTCCACTCCCAGAGTCTTGTATACACGAGAGTGTCTCATTTTTAAAAAAAAAATTAAAAAATGAATATCTTAGTTGTCCTGATTGCAGAGAATATACATCAAAATATAAATATAAATCAAAATATAAAATCAAGCCTACCCTAAGACAGTGGTTCCCAAATTCTCAAATATAATCCCATGACCCCAGACAGCAATAAAAGAAAAATATGAGGTATCCATCAGGATCATGCCCTCATCCACTAATGGTGTGGCCTCATTTGGTTTCGAAACCTCTGCCCAGTGCTGGATCTAGGGAAGTAGTTGGGACCTGTGCAGCATGATGGCATNATGATCTTTCTATAGGCCTTATCCAGGATCATGCCCTTATCACTGGACCTTGGCTTGGGGATGTATTCCCTCTCCGACTCGTCCTCAGAAGAGTCTGGGGAGCCATGTTTATCTTTCTTTTCTCGGAGGTGCAGAACCTTGATCAGGAGTTCAAAGATGTGATCCCTATATTTGCTAGAGAATTCTCTATCCAGGTCAGAGGAAGCTTTGAGAACCGGTTCCTCCTTCCTCTAGGGAGGAGTGATTGTCTCCCTGCTTCATAGGCCTGCTGCCCATCTGAGTTCTGAGCCTCTGAGGCTTCTTCATCATGCCCCTCCCCAACCCCACCCACCCCCGTCTGGAGGAAGGTTTCTCTTCCGGGTTCTTGCCCCGTGCCTTGGAGCATCTGGAGGCCGACGCCTGCATGGAGGTCACTCCTTCTTCCCCTTCGAGGAGTCCACAGAATTGACCTCCTCTGAAGCTTCCACTGAGGGGGTGGGGGGAGGTCTAGGGGCCTGGCAACTTTGTGGGGCTTTTTGGAAATGGGAAGCTTTCCTTGCCTGCCAGGAGGCTCGTTTATAGGGATGACCCTTCCCCTTGGGCTTAACTGGGGACCGCTTTCTCTTGAGTTCCCTCAAGATTTTCTACAAGAACATCATGTGAGGGTCTGCTGGTGGCCTGGAGGGGGACGGGGGACATCATGCTGGGAGCTTACTCTGACCTCCGTGGCTTCAGCTACAGCCTCCTGCGCTCTCCTCCTCGTTGTTGCCATGCCTGTGGGTAGAGGGCCCGCTGGACTCCGTGTCCTCCTCCAGAAGCGCTAGCTCAGACAACGCCCTGCTGGGAGCCACTGGATGCACGGAGAAGCTGTGCGGCCATTTAGGAATAATGCAGTAGATTTCTTCTTCTTTTCACATGGAAGGAGTAGTATGTGAGCTGGAAGAAATCTTTAACCCAAAGCTTGTATAGCTTTTACTAGGTCATTTAAGTATCAAAGTAAAGGAGATGAACCCCTTAGAATGGTTTGCTCCCCACTCCCTGTATAAACTTAGCTTGTCCCTGAAAAACCCAAGCAGTGATGAAACCAATTAAGG
Organism: Sphenodon punctatus; assembly: GCA_003113815.1. Classification (NCBI taxonomy): domain Eukaryota; kingdom Metazoa; phylum Chordata; class Lepidosauria; order Sphenodontia; family Sphenodontidae; genus Sphenodon; species Sphenodon punctatus. The sequence continues at coordinate 389,694 of QEPC01010260.1, forward strand.
TTTCCGCCTTGAGCTGCTCTGTGAGCAGGAGGGTGCGGGATAGAAGCGAGTCAATAATAAAAAAATTAAAATAATAATAATTTTTAAAAGGTGCTTATTACCTGTTCTGGGGCTAGCACATCATCCTGACTCATGGCACCTGGACAGCAAACCTTTATGAGCCAATCTTCCTCTGCATTTCCCTCAGATGACACTGGGGTTGCTACTGAGCCAGTCTGAAAAAAGCAGAAGTGAATGAAAACCTACACAGAGTGAGGTTAGTTTTCAAATGCAGAAACAACCAGACTTGCTGTGATATAAATGCCTGAAGAATTCCTATGTTCTGTAAAGTAAATTAGATTTAAAAGATGTCCGTTCTACAGTCATATGCTAACTGCAAGTCTTTTCTGCTTACAACCACATGAACACTGGGCGAAAACAGACATAACGCTAACTCCACTTTAACACCGCTTTGACTTTTCTTATGCATGTTGCAGGGCTGCATAGGGCACCAATACAGCCGTGCAACATGCATAAGAAATGTTAAAGCTGTGTTAAAGTGGAGTGAGCGTCATGTCTATTTTCACTCATTATCTAATGCAGGAAACAGGCAGCCACATTTTGCACAAAATGACAATTAAGACTTCAGTAGTGCTGACATGGAAGTAGTCTTACCCATGTGAAAAATGTATCGGAACACAAAATTTCATTTTCAATAATATTTTCTTTCAGTTTGCACTGAAAAACTGTAACCCAAAACAATTTCATCATCAAGACACACCAAGATGGAGCTATGTAAAATACTGTAATAGTAATACACACATCTTGAAAAAAAATCTGTTTCAACAAGGGTCATTTTCAATCAGATAGAAAAAGAAGAGTTAAGTAGCTCTACATGCTGCAGGAACCCAGAATGAGTATGACACAATTACTCTGACAACTTTGCATCCAAGTAGTATTTTACAACTACTTTCAGCTGCTTTTTTTCAAAGACTATACATTTAAATGTTTTATAATTTAGGGACTGTCATAACGACATGGATCAGGATCGTCCTGTGTCTGGAACAAAAATAGCCATGGCTATTCTAGCATTGCATATTCTCACGAGTCATGCCACAATATATGTTTTGTGTAAGTTTCCACTCCCAGAGTCTTGTATACACGAGAGTGTCTCATTTTTAAAAAAAAAATTAAAAAATGAATATCTTAGTTGTCCTGATTGCAGAGAATATACATCAAAATATAAATATAAATCAAAATATAAAATCAAGCCTACCCTAAGACAGTGGTTCCCAAATTCTCAAATATAATCCCATGACCCCAGACAGCAATAAAAGAAAAATATGAGGTATCCATCAGGATCATGCCCTCATCCACTAATGGTGTGGCCTCATTTGGTTTCGAAACCTCTGCCCAGTGCTGGATCTAGGGAAGTAGTTGGGACCTGTGCAGCATGATGGCATGGGCCTCTCCCAACATAGGAATCTGATGGACACACACTGACTCACCCAATAGAAAAAGGAAAATATTTCCATAATCGGCTTTTGATGTTCAGAGCTCCCTGCAAGCCTGTATGTTATTTCCAGTTTACCCACAGGCCTCCTGTGTTGGGGGCTCCCTCTTGAATTGCTGTGGGTGACCCATAGGCCAGACTTCGTGTGTGTGAAGCCCAGTGGGCCCCTATTTTATACAAGTGCTACTCACACTCCGGTTGTCATTTCAAAAATGTATTTATTGGGAACCCTCCAACACATGGGGTCTGTGTGGTTGCACAGTCTGCATTTGCCTGAATCCAGACCTGCCTCCGATTAACATCAGAAACCATATTATACAAACTGAAAGAACTCAAAATGTAGTTTAAAAAGTAATATTTTAAGCCATATCCAGAGTACCTGCTCTGAATACTCAGCCCAAGCCTGAACATTTTACAAAGGCAATGCAAGACCTATTTATTTGGCCAGCGCTTTCAAAGGCAGGGATAGAGTTCCAATAGGAATTTCTGTGAAGTTCATACATCTTCTGGGTTTTATTTTTTTATACCTCCTACATGTCTGTTTAACTCACATTCTGAGGAACAGATACTTTGATGTAGTGGAGCCTTAAATTGTTTTTACTTCTGAATCATTAATTCACACGTGCCACACAAAAATGAAGTTATTCAGGAGTTGGAAACCGAAGAATCAGGAGTACATTGTCCCCTTTCGTTTGTATTTCAAAAGGAACTGTTCCTGTGAGCACTTATCAGTGTAAGGATGACAAACATGGTTTAGTGATCATTACATCTCAGCTGGTGGGGGAAATGACACATTACTACTTTGGGCATTTTCAGACAGGATACTCTTCACCCACTATACATGTTGCAGGGCTGCAATGTTACCTTATGGGGGCCCTGTACCATGTACAGTGGGTGGGAGGAGGGCAGGGAGTGTCTTGTCTTAAAGTGCTCTTTGATTGACACTGTTCACCTGAACGCTACCAAAGCCAAGTACTTACTTGGATTGGATTAGCTCAAAGTAGTTACTTCGTTTATCTCTATTAATTGGCACATGGATTAAATCATAGACCCTTTTTAAACTGGCCATGGTCTCCACCCATCTACACGCACAGAGCACCTGCTAGTTTCACCAGTGGCTCCGTGTGTGGGCAATGGGTGGTGGGTGCTAAGTGGGAGCGCACACATGCCCCCACCCACGGTGTTTATTTATTTAGGAATATTTTATCCCACACCCTCCTGCTCAAATAGCACTTGGGGCGGAAGTTTACACAACGGAAGTTTACACGGGACTCCTCCACATGCCCACGCAGACAACCATGTGTGCATTTCGGGGGGGGGGGGGGGGTCTCGTGTACAAAGGGCTGCTATATAAATAATAATAATACTAATAATAGACGTTACTTTGCTTATTACGGCTTGTTGGAACCTGGCATGTATAGGTTATGCTGTAAATCACCCTCAGCCTTCAGGGAAGAACAGGTTAAAAATCCAGCTACATAAATAAATAAATAAATAAATCGGAGAGCCTGAATCTTCAGGTACAAATAATAAATAAATGGGGGTCCCGACTCCTGGGGGGGGGGGCTTGGGGGCTGGCTACCGCACAGTCTCTCGCCCGTCACTCAGACCGCGGCAGCCCGGTGCCCAGAGGACTCGCCCCGTCCCCTTCCACACAGGAGTAGTTCCCTTCCCAGCCTGCGGTCCCCCAGCCCAGGCCCGGCACTCACCCCTGCGAGGAGACCTGGCGAGGGCAGCGGCTCTTTGCCGGGCCCCTGGCTCGAGCCCGCACTGCCCCCGCGCTCCATGGCGCCCCCTGCCCCTCTGCGCTGAGGGGCAGCGGCTGCCCCCGTGGGCAGCCACAGGGACGCTTCACTCCCCCTCCCCGTGCTCCTCCTCCGCCGCCGCGGCGATATAGTCCCCCTCCTCGCTCTCTCATTTCCCACGGAGCGCACCAGCCGCCACATGAGAGAAAGCGGGCAGTCACCGACAACAGCCCCGATAGTCTGAAGAAGAACTCCCGCTCAGGATAACTGCATAGACCCCTACGGATAACCATCCGCGTCGAGCGGCTGAGCATCCCTCGCTCCCATAGCAACCACGCCCCGCCCATCCACTGTGACAGTCGCATGCATTCCACCAATCAGATAAGAAAGGTGTTTCCAAGCCAGCCAATCAGGGTGCAAGGGCGAAGAAAACCCGCCTTTCACTTAGAGAAGGAGTCAAAGCGCTGCCAGCCCTGACCGGGTAAGTAAGGAACTGGGTCACCTGTTGCCAGTTGCGGATCTGCTGGTCGCGGTGAAATTCATCAGCCAAGCACTCTATGCGGCTCCAGTTTGGGCCCTAGAGTGCTTGGGGAGCCTGGAAGTTATTCAGAATGGCTGATGGAATCAAATGCCGCCTCATTTCACGTTTAATAAAGGGGCGCTGTCTGGGAGAACTACGGCTCCCAGCGTTGAATGCTTCCCGTTTAGTCAGCAATAGGCTATATAGTGGGAGCATTGCATGCTGGGAGTTGTAGTGTCTTGGGACAACCCCAGGCGGGGGTGTGGGTGGGGTTGCATATTGGGAATTGTAGTCTTGGTTTGCTGATGCACGGAGAGGCAGCCACCTGCGGGATGTGAAGGCCGGGGTTGGTGTGTGTGATCTTTGTCCGGTGAAGACAACGGGCGCAGGGTCACTGACTTCAGTGCGTAAAGAACTGCAGCTGCAGAGATTTATGCTGGAAAAACCTGGGCCGCTCACAGCATTCCTAGCGCATGATCGAGTCCCATAAAATAGTTTGCTTTTCCTTGCAATCTCAGTTGCTGCAATTAATGTGGAAAGAATCTCCACTTTATTACTTTTGAAACACTCATCTAGCCTTCACTTTGGTGGAGAAAAGTGCTAAGATGTGACTTGAGCGCAACCTAAAAGTTTTGTCTTGTCTGCCTGTTTTTTTCTTCCCATTTTAGTTCACTATCATAACAGGCCTGATTTATGATGATTGAACATGGCAAAACTGTTCAAAGATAACAGGAACCCAATGCAATTGGGGCGGTGTGCATTCACAGAATAAGTCCACTAATTTTCTGCTGAGAAGACGGTCTCACATCTTCCAAGAAGTAGGCACAAATTTGGGGAGCAGGGGTACCTCTTTGAATACGCTGAAGAAAAATAATCCCTGCTGAAAAGGTAACAAGTGAGTTCCAATGGCCTGTCCTGTGCAGTTTAACATTTGCATCTATGATTTTGACAAACAGTTGGAGAGTTTTCTTCCCAGATTTGTTGATGACAAAAAGTAGGGAGGGATTGCAAAGTCACTCTAGAAAATAAAATCAGAATTTTAAAATGATCTTGATAAATTAGACGGGGGGAAAAATTTCAATAAAAACAAATGCAAAGTGTTTCAAAGAGAAATACAAAATGGGAGATTAGTAACTGGGCAGTAGTGCAGGCCATAGCAGATGACAGACTCTGGGTATTCTCAGACATGATGGCGCACTGTGTCGTCACGCATTGATCCTTTCCGGGGTGAGGGTTTCATCCCTGGCAGGATTCAGCCTAGCCGCCAAACAAACATGTCGCTGGGCCAAGGAGGGGCAACGTGCAGACGTGGGTTCACACGACCTGCCCCCCATGGCCCTGAGCATGGCCTGCCCTCCTCCCTGATGGGCAGTCATGGCAGCCTATGAGGCCACCACATCCGCCCAGAACAGCCCCGGACCGGGATCAGGTAGAGTGAGTCATCAAATGGGACAGCCCACTCTACCCCAGTCCAGAGTTGCGTAGCATGGGCCGCAGAAGCACTTAACCTGGGCTGTGCCTTGGCAGTGGGCCCAAGTCATAGCCCTGGCTAAAAACTGCCACGGCCCATACAAACCACTGGTCCACTCCAGGCAAACATCTGGCAGGTCTTTTCAAATGTGACAGGACCACAGGTGGCAACGCAGATCAAAGCATGGCCACCCGCGGTACCGTCACATTGGAAAACACCCTTCATGAGTCAACAAATTATGCAGTAGCTAAAATGCCAAATGCTATTTTTGGACTGCATTAAAAGACATATTTCCTCAAGATAAGGGAAGTGATTGTTCCTCTCGAGGGCAATCATGGCTCTGTTGTCACGGGAGTTAGCACACGTAGGAATGACAAGGAAGCAGTCACCACACATTTGGTTTGCCTTGCACAGTGCAATCCGGATTTCCTACTAGTGCTCTGAGAATGGGTGTTCCATGGCCCGCAGGAGAGCGCATCCAACTGCTCTACCTTCAGAAGGGCAGTTGAATCCGTGGCTCATGGGTGACCATGCGGGGTAGCATCCCCCTCTGAAAACACCTTTTGTTTCTATCCTGTATAGCTGCAAAGGAAACTGAAGTCTCTAGGTATTACCAAAGTAGAGTTGTCTTACAAAGATAGGCAGTTTTTAATCACAGCTCTAAAAAGCACAGCAAGATTCACTGCATGTTGTATTAACGCTGCTGAAGCCTAACAGCTGTTCAGATAACTAATCACATTAAGTCATTGCTAATAATTTTCAGACATAAAGCTTGTGTAGTTCTTGAGTTAAAACCAGGGATGCCAGCCCACTACAGTGATGTTGGGACTCAGGGGACTACACACCAATGGAATTAGATACACGCAGTCACTTTCTGGAACACTCACTAGTTTATTTCCTTTCGGGCCAGAGCAAGGACAGTGGAACACAGGCAAAGATGCAAATACAAATAAACATGAATACTAAAACACAGATACAAATACTTGACCCTGTGCACAGCCCTACTTAATAGGGGAAGCCACTCAGTTAATTGAGTGGTCACAACAACCTATTATTCTTAGGACCTGAGGTAATGTGTAAGGTGGGAAGGTTCCACTTTGATTAGACACAAACATACTGTTGAATTTCAGTACAGGAGGATTAATGCAGGGACTTTATCAGAGTCTGTGAATTATCACACACTGTAATTCTTTAGATTTCACACGTCTTAGACCTGTCCCTTTTCAAAGGTGTCTTACTACATCCAGACTTTAAGCTCCCAGGAGAAGATGGGAGGGTGGAGCAAGTTACCTTTTTCTTACCTTCCTAGAGGGGTTAGAAAAGGTCAGAAAGATGGACCTCACAGGTCTTGATTCTAAGGTTTGGGGTCCAGCAAGTGCTGTCCCCCAGGAGATGCCAACAGCTTGTATATGTTACAGAGAGCTCTGTTCAAGTTGTGTAACTTTCCCTTCCAATCCCTATTTAATTCCTGACCCAACTCCTAGTACCCTAGGGTTCAGTCCTGTCCACACTGAAGTCAACAGGAATTTAACCATTGACTTCAATGGAATCAGGATTACAGCCTCAGTGTATTAAAGGATTTAGTTGAGGTAATCTCTGAACCATTGGATTTCACCTTTGAGAGCTCCTGGAGGATGGAAGAAGGGCAGACTTGTTCTTTTGTGATTAATTTTTGTTTTTTGCGATTCATTTAAAATGTTTTAAAGTTTAATTACTCTTTTTAGAGTTAATAATCACCATCAGCCCATTCACAGCACTTGAAGTACTGCTCAGGCTACATTTATTTGTATTTATTTCTTTATACATACATGCAAATTCATGAATCACAACTCGCAAGACCAAGAAAGATAAATTTGACCGCAACAAAAGCATTATGTCTGAAATTGACCACTATCAATTAACTATAAAATCCTTACAACTTTTCAATGGCTTGATCAATATGCTTCAAATTTTGCATGTATCACCCTATCCCCTAGAAGACCACCCAGTGAAATTTTCAGACTGAAAGCTCAACCCCATTTATTTGTAAAAGAAATAAAAATATATTTGTGCCATTTATTTGTAAAATTTCTTTTTAAGATTCAGCATTTACAATGGATCGTGGTCCAGCCTTTCACTATAGAGCCACTAGCACAGCTCTATAATTACGTTATATAACTATAAAGATCCCCCAATGATCCTAAATCAACCAAACATGTTAAGATAAGGGTTTCAATATAAAACAAAATGCATATGGGGAGGTGGAATATGGATTATGCCTCTCTTGCCTTTTCTGCAACAGAAAAGGAACCGATATCTATACCTCTGTTTTCCTTTACAGAACTGAAGGAAAATGAGCAAGGCTCAGAATTTGCTGAAAGAATGCCTCATCATAACAAAGCATGTAGAACATGCAGCCCTCATCAAATTAAAGGATGGATCTGTGTTCACATCAACCCCTGGCTTTCATGTAAGAGAACAAAGCAAGTGACATGGAAGATAGAAAGTCTGGGATGGTATAGTTGGTTGTTTGAAACCAAGAATGCAATGTCTAGGAACTACAGTAGGTGATTGCTGGGACTGGTCTTTTTTTGACTTGACTGGCTGTGTGACTGCAATCACATCTTATAATCTCTGTGTCAAAGCATGTGTGTATTTGCCAAACTATGCATTTTTGCCAAATTGGGCGAGGCTTAATTGTAAAGAACACAGAAGAAGGGGCATGTATAATTTCAGTTTAATAAAAAGCAATTTCTTTATTGCTTTAATTGTGGGATTGCATTTCATCTTGTGTTGACTTTCTCACACTGGGTGAAAACAGATGTGCAGCTGGTGAGACCTCTCTCCAGGCCACCTTGGACTAGAAAATCATGGGCGACATGGCCTAGGTCAGTTCAGGGCATTGAACTGACATGTCTGCAACCAGGGAGCCTTCCTGCTGCCCACATGGCCTGGGTAGGGCTGAGAGCACAACACACTGGAGGGCAGGTGCCTGCCCCTCCACACACCCTGCTCCCAGCACACACACCCCATGACGAACAGCCATGACGGCCAATGAGGCACAGCGATGGTGGCCCTCGGCCCAGGAATATGCAGCATGGGAACAGACTTGCTAGCCCACTTTGTGGCCTGCTCTGGCCTGGTCAGGTGGGCCAAAGCCCCAACTGCAATCTCAGAGTTTTGCCACAGTCACAGCCTGGGCTAGCACCAACACGGCCCAGGGCAATCCCAGGCCAACCTCTGGTGGCACCTGCACACACATGAAGTTGGGTCCCTGGGTACAGTGGGTCACAATGGGCCAAGGGCACGTCTGTTTTTACCCAATGCCAACAAGGTTAAAAACAAGAGCAGACCCACCAAGCACTTCTATTGTGGCAAAACTAATGCTTTTTCAGATACGATCCTGAACCCATTGAAGTCAATGGCAAAATTCCCATTGATTTTAATAGGTGTGTATTGTACCCCTTCTCCTGTCTTATTTTATTTATACTTTCATGCTACATTGGAATGCAGGTGGCCAAATATTCTCTTTATCATAATATTGGATTCATATTAGAGGATCTAAACCACATCCCAGGACAAGTTAATTTTCATTCATTAAGGAGATGTGTTTGATGGGGATTAGATTCCACCACCCACACCGTTTTTAGACGAGGCGCTGAAAAGCGCCTCCTGAGCCGCGCGTTAAGAGAGAAGCTGCGCCGCTCTGCCAGAAGTGACGTGCTCCCTGTTGCCGGCATGCGGCACTTTGCAGAGGCGCGTTCTAGAGACCTGAAAATTGAGGTCTCTAGAACACACCTCTGCAAAGCGCTGCGTCTCCAGCCGCCGCCGTTGCCGGCAACGGGGAACACATCACTTCCGGCAGCGCGGCACGGCTTCTCTCTTAACGCGCGGCTCAGGAGGTGCTTTTCAGCACCTCGTCTAAAAACGGTGTGAGTGTTCCATCTTGATCTAAATGACTACTAGCCTGCTGGAGTTTCAAAAGATTACAGCGCTGTATTAAAGATGGTGATTATTACTATTATTTATTTGCAAAAGCAGCACTATAAATCACTTACTGCCCAATCCTCAAAGCGTGCCACAAAGGCCCTTTTCAAATGGGTTGGGAAGAGCCGCAGTGCAGGGGAGGGGTGTGTGCGCCACGGTGGGCAGGCAGCGATGGGCAGCCGGTCACACAGATGCACACCCATCTCCACGCATGGAGGCATCTCGGTTTTGTCCAATGCTTCTGTGCATGGGGGATCGGTGGAGACAAGTGGAGTGCAGGACTACACACGCTCCCCCCTTGCCCACCCAGACACACATGTGGGCAAGGGAGGGCATCTCATGTGAAAAGGACCAAACCCTGAGCTGTTACTGACTAAGGCTGTTTTCAAACAAGGTGCTACCCTGCATGGCCCCCCAGGAGCCACTCATCTGACTGCCTGTCTGAAGGTGGCAGGGGGGCTGCATGCTCCCGTGAGCCACACAGCACCCACTCCTGGATACTCATGCTGAGAAATCCAGATTGCACCAAGCAGGCAAGCCAGTAAAGTGCGTGGCAATAGGTGCCCGCACATCCCCTGCCCATATGAACTGGGATGGCCAACCATGCCAGCAGGCAAGTCCCACACTCCTAGGCACTGCAGGTGAGGGAGATGGCCTTTGCATGGTTCCCCAGCACTTGTGCCCAGAACATATGCATTTCAAAGGCCAGCCTGGGGCAGGGGGAGTGCGAGGCAGCTGTTGCAGTAGCCATACTGGGAGCTACCCATTAGAATCCCTTCCCATGCACTCCACCTGAGTGGCTGCTCTGCAGCTGTGCCTCTCAGCACCCACAGACACTCACCTACCAAAAACCTTGCTCATTTGAAAACACCCTAACGCTGCAGATCTTCTGCTTCAGAGCAAGAGCAACTACAGTAAGTGACCCTGTCCAGGCATCAGCCTGACTGCCCAACCAGGTTTACCCCGCCCCTTTTAGCATAATCAAACCCCCTTTCCAAGCGTCGTGACATCATGGCATTTGGAAAGGAGGTGTGACTATGCCAAAAAGGGCAGAAGACCACCTTCATCCTGTCCTTTTTGGCATAGTAGCCACACCCCTTTTCCATGCACCATGACATTACAGTGCTTGAAAAGGGGACATGGATATGCCACAAGGTGTTGGGTGAAGCTCCCCATCTCCAATCTCTATAAATTTGCCGGTGAGCTGGATATCCTCCATGATGTCACTCATGATTGACTTGTAAATCATTTTTGATGTCTTGGCCCTTCTGTTCCAGATAAATCCCATTAGTTTGTGCGTTACAGCTTTAGAAACCAGTCCTTCAAAACATGTACTACGGGGAATAGTGTTGTTCAGTTTTCAGTGGTGCTACTTACAATGGTAAACAGTACAGCCAAGAGTAAATTCTTTATTGGACTGGTTACGTTGGTCCAACCCCTGAGATTGAGGGATCCAGTTGGTTTCCAGAACTCTCTGGGGGGTATACCCTCGGACTTTGAAAGCTGTTCTGTCAATGACCTGGTCGCCTTGTGGAATGACATCTTGACTGTGGCCATTGACATCGTTGCTCCGCTCCCATTGCTTCATCAGCACAAGTCTCCCTGGTTTACGGTGGAAATGAGGTGTTTGAAACAGGAGGATAGGTGGTTAGAGCTCTAGTAGCACTCGCTTTGCTCTGAAGCCAACCGTTGTGGCATAGATTGTATTTGAAAGACTATACCATGGTTTTGATGGCGACAAACAAGTTTTCTTCTCCACTATCATAGCATCTGCAAAGTCTCATCCAGCGGAGCTGTTCCAGGTGGTGAGGCACCTGGTTAATTCAGCCTGTCTCCGCCAGGAAATGGAATCATCTATAGCCTGCTATAGCATTTGTATATATTACTTTGCAGACAAAATTGCTCATATTCACCATGGCTTGGGTGCTGCTATTTTAACTGAAGAGTCAGAGTTTGCGGTTATAGAAATTCTTGTCCTGTTCATCCAACACCCGTCCTGCAGTCATGGTGCTTCCACTGCCTGACTGCTGTCGGGGACTGGATTAGGGCGAGCCAACTGAAGCTGAATCCTGACAAGACTGAAGTGATGATGGTTGGCCAGCCCTGTGACTCGGAGGGGATTGGGACACCGGTCACTGATGGGGTCCGGACCCCTGTGATCACTCAGGTTCGCAGCCTTGGAGTGTTTTTGGATCCCTCGCTGCGCCTGGAATATCAGGTGGCATCACTGGCCAGGAACGCTTTTCACCAACTTTATCTGGTGAGGAGGCTGCAGCCTTTTCTTTCTGATTTGGACCTGGCCACCATCATCCATGTTTTCATCACATCGAGGCTAGAATATTGCAATGCATTCTACGTGGGGCTGCCCTTGATGACTGTTTGGAGGCTGCAGCTGGTGCAGAATGCAGTGTCTTGCCTCTTGTCGAGGATGTCTCGCTGGGAGTACAGTGCTCTGAAGTCTGCACTGGCTGCCTATCGTATTGCGGTCACAATTCAAGTTGCTGGGTTTGACCTTTAAAGCCCTAAACAGTCTTGGTCCCATATATCTGAAAGACTGCCTGTCCTACTATGTCCCATTGCGGCCCCTCTGTTCATGTGGGGGTGCCTCTTGTGTGTTCCGTCTGTTACCCTTGTCCGTGGGGTGGGGGTGTGCAGGGGGGCATTCTCGGTTGCTGCCCCAGTTTTATGGGATTCTCTTCCCCAGGAGGTTCACCTGACTCCAAGCCCAAGCATCTTTCGGAGGTCGTGTAAAACTCTTTTATTTGAAAGAGCATTTGGCAGGCAGGATAAAGATTGTTTGGGTTATCGGGTAGGGTCGTAGGGCGCATAGAAGTTTGGAGGGGATGGAGGGAGTGTTTCATTGTACGCATTTTATTTTTTTAATGGATTGTAAGCCGCCCTGAGCCTCTGTGGGAAGGGTAGCATATAAATTTGATAAATAAATATATACATTTATTTATTATTTATTAAAAGCAATTAGTATTTCGCCCCTCCTGCCACAGGCAGCTTGGGGCGGCTCATCACAGTGTACATCAACAATTAAAATCATAAAACTATAAAACATACTTTTACATCCTCATCCCTCTCCTCCCCCCTACCCATCTCCCCTGTCAAACACCTGGTGGAACAGCCAGGTCTTGCAGCTTTTACAAGAGGAGGAGCGGTCCGGGGCCAGACACACCCCCACCGGAAGGGAGTTCTACAGCCTCAGCGCGGCCACCAAGAACGCCCTCCCCTGTGTGGTCCCCTGGAAGACTTGGGGGACCACAAGGAGAGCATTCCCCGATGACTGCAGAGGCCGGTCCCGTACCTGGGGGGTGAGGTGGTCTCACAGATAGGCAGGGCCCAGACCATTTAGGGCTTTATAGGTCAAAACCAACACCTTGAATCGGGCTCGGAAGACTATCAGCAGCCAGTGCAGAGAACGGAGAACAGGTGTAATGTGCTCCTGGCGGCCCAGTCCCACCAGGAGATGGGCTGCCGCATTCTGCACCAGTTGCAGCTTCCGGTCCATCACCATGGGCAGCCCCACGTAGAGTGCATTACCATAGTCTAGTCTAGAGGTGATGAAAGCATAAATGATAGTGGCCAGATCGGAGTCCGACACATACGGCCTAAGCCAACGTACCAGGTGTAATTGGTGAAAGGCACCCCTCGCCACAGCCTCCACCTGGACATCCAGGCGGAGCTGCGCATCGAGGACTACCCCCAGACTCCGTACCTGGGGAACCAATGGAGGACAGACCCCATCAATGATGGGGGCCGTTAACTCCATCGCCTTCCCCATCAGCATCACCTCCGTCTTGTCGGGATTCAGCTTCAGTTGATTAGCCCTCATCCAATCCCCCACAGCCGTCAGACATCGAGTAAGCACGGAGACTGCAGGGTCTGGGTCGGTTGAAAAAGAGAGGTATAGCTGATTGTCATCAGCATACTGGTAACACCGTATGCTAAACCTCCTGATAACCTCGCCGAGAGGCTGCATGTATACGTTGAACAAGAGGGGGGACAACACCGAACCCTGCGGAGCACCACACGTGAGGTCTCAGTATGATGAAAAACACTCCCCGAGTACCACTCCTTGGGTTCTTCTGGTCACGAACGAGCAGAACCATTTGAGAACAGTCCTGCCCTCCCCAGCACATTCCCGCAGGCACGCCACCAACATCTTGTGATCCTCCGTATCAAAAGCAGCTGACAGATCTAATAGGACCATCAGGGTCGAGCGGCCCCAGTCCATCTCTCAGCGCAGATCATCCACCAAGGCCACAAGCGCAGTCTCCGTGCCATGACCCGGACGAAATCCCGACTGCGAGGGATCCAGAAAACCGACGCGGTCGAGATGCCCCTGCAACTGCTGAGCCACCACCCACTCAATAAAAACAAGTTGATTGCTGGCAAGGGAGTCAACATCAAGCGATGGTTTCTTGAACAGAGGCTGCACCACTGCCTCTTTGAGACAGCCAGGCACTCTGCCCTCCCAAAGGGAGGCATTGACCACCCCCGCCAGCAACAGCCCCATTGTCTCCCGGCAATATTTAATTAGCCAAGACAGGCACGGATCTAATTCACAAGAGGTGGCCTTAACAGCCCCAATGGTCTCAACCACATCAGTGGGTGTCACCAACTGAAATTGATCCCATAAAACCAGACAGGGGATGACTTCCATAACCTCTGGTTCCCCTAGTGTAATAAGTGCAGTGTCGAAATCATAGTGAATCTGAGCAATTTTATCCACAAAATAATTCACAAACCTGTCACAGCATGCTGTAGATGATTCCACTCCAGGGTGGAGGGATGCCGGACTGACCAGTCCCCGCACCACCCAGAATAGCTTCGCTGGGCGCGATTTTGCGGATACTATAAGAACAGCAAAAAAAGCTTTCTTCACTGCCCTCATAACCTCAGCATATGCTCATAAACTGGCTCTATGCTGCAGTCTCTCAGCTTCAGTACGATAACAACGCTACCGTCGCTCCAACCGCTGCCCTTCTTGCTTCAGTACTCGCAGCTCCTCCGAAAACCACAGAGGCCTGCAGTGCTGTCACCTGGGCAGCGGACGTCTAAGAGCCATCCGACCAATGGCCTCAGTCAGCAGAGTTTCCATAGTGCGACGAGGTCATCGATGAGATGGTCGTCAAGGTCAGAGGGTAACTCCCCGAGGGCCAACCGGAACCGTTCTGGTTCCATTAGCCTCCAGGGGCAAACCATTCGAATTGGCTCCACACCCTTCCAGAGGTAGACATGCGCTGAGAGAGAGATCCGTAGAAGATAATGATCTGACCATGACAAGGGCACCGTTGATATCTCCTCCAGTAGCAAAGCACCCACCTCAAGGCCAGTGCAAAACATGAGATCAAGAGTATGTCCCCCCGGGTGTGCCAGGCTGCTGACGATCTGGGACAGACCCATGGTGGCCATGAACTCATGCTTCGCCCCCTCCCCCCCTGAGATCAGCGTCGGCATGAATGTTGAGATCCCCCCAGACTAATGTCTTTGTGGACCGTAACACCACTCCCGCCACCACCTCTGCCAGAGCATGTAGAGAAGCTGTCGTACAGGTAGGTACACGGTATACGAGCAGCACCCCCAAACTGTCCCCCGCCAAATCGAACACCAAGTGAAGAGCCTCAATCCCTACCATGGTTTGCACCGGATATCTCCTAACCAACCACCGCTTTCTAAAAATCATAGCTACACCACCCACCCCCACCCCCCCGTCCCTCCAACCATGGCTGATGTTGCACGGAATACCCGGCTGGAACAAGGTCAGCCAAGACAGGCTCCAACTCAAGGTTCAGCCAGGTTTCCGTAATTCCCACGAGATTGGCAGCACAGTCCAGGACCAGTTCCTGGATCGTTGTTGCTTTGTTGACCACCAATCTCGCATTCAACAGCAGTAGCAAAGGATCAGGGGTCCTCTGATCTCGATTCCCCTGTCCAGCCACTAAGAGGTGAGTGAGCAGGACCTGCAACAGACACCTGTCCCTCTTCACTGATCTTCTACCACCCCGTTTAGACCCATATCTCCCCCGTCCCATCACAACCCCAATGGCTGCAGCCTCCCCTGGCATGGCCCCCCAAGCCCCGGCCCCCCTCCAGCTGCTCCGCCCTGGCAGCAGGGGAGACCACACCCTCACACTCCCTACCCCTTCTGCCACAGAGGGGCAGTCCCCCCTTCCCCAGGATTGCACTCCTCCCTCTCACCAAGGGGGTCCATCCTTGCCTCCTTAACCCAGTCCCCTTGCCCCTCCCTCCATCAAACAAATATTCCATCCTCCCCTTACGCCTCTGTCTCACTCCAAATTATAAAAACACAACAACCCTTGCCCGCCCGGACCCCCGGACTAAGGGGCACACTTAAGGGCCCTTTAGTGCGGCCCTTAGGTGCGCTGCCTGTGGCGCGCGCCTGTGGGGCAGCCGGGCAGCAGGCGGCTTTTTGCCCCGTTGGGCCAGAAATCAGCCTCTGAGCCGAGCCCCGGCCCCCTCCTCCAACAGGGGGAGGGGGTGGATGTCACCTGGGCCGGGCAGCACGGCTCCTGTTGGGGGCCAAAGCCCCTTCTCGGTGGTGGCGGTGGAAGCCGCAGCAACAGCAGCGAGGTGAGGCCCTCGGGGGATGGAATCCACTCCCCGGGCAGCAGGTGACTTTTGGCCCCGCCGGGCCAGATGTCCATCGCCTGAGCCGAGCAGCTGGGGTCCTGTCGGGGGCCAAAGCTCCTTCTCGGTGGCGGCGGTGGAAGCCGCGGCAGTGGCAGCAAGGTGAGGTTCTGAGGGGATGGAAACCCCACCCCAAAGCCACCGGGGGAAACCCCTTTGGTCCCGCCCCCTCTCCCTCTGCCACCGGAAGAGGGAAAAGTAAAACGGGGGCCAAGGTGCCCAGTCACTCCCCGGTAGGCTCTGGTGGAGGCAAGCTGTTGTGGGGCGAGCCCAAGCAACTCCCAGCCCCTGGCTTCCACAGATAGGGTGCCCACTTCCACCCGCTAACGCCCCGCCAACGGCTCTTCACCCTTTGGCAGCGCCCCCTCTATATGGAGTTATCTGGGGGAAGAGAAGCAGAGTCACAGCTGCAGGGGATCCCTCGAGGCAGCTTTTGCAGCCCAGCCAAGCCCAGCTCCCCCCAGGATCCTTGCCCAGCCCCTTCCCTGAATAGAATTTGCTCAAAATCCATTTCATATATGGCACTTGAAGGTCCAGTGTCAAAACCATGCAGACATTTCCCTCCTGTTTAAATCACCCATATCTATTTATTTTGCGTTGATTACCAATTAAACCTTTTGGGAAAAAAATATGTATGTTAGTGTCTACAAAATAATGAGTTTAATCCTCTGTCTATTTGTCAGTGGCTCTTCTCCCATTGATTCAACAGAAGAGGATTATGCCCAGTTTGATCTGTTAGTGTTTAACAGGATCTGTATAAATCTAGGTGACGCAACAGGCACATCTCTTTATCCATGCTTTCTACAAGAACTTATTGCAAGTTAGAAGAGAAGGACTTTACTTCAAGGATAAGCATTTTACCTGTGTCCGAGCAGATGATAACTCCATCTATGCTAAATGGGTGAGTTACTAAGACAAGTACTTGGCTTTCTTTCTTCTCCCCCCCATCCCCCACCCCTCCCAGTCCCTCTTTACCTTAGAATAAAAAGTCAGTTATAGGAGAAGTAATGTTTTGCTTCTTTCCTATGCAGCACATATTTTTTTCTTTAGTTAGTTAGTTAAGTTTATATGCAGCCTTTCCCAAAGGCTCAGGGCGGCTTTACATTGTATGGAGCAATCAAAGGATTGCACAGCATGATAAAACTATTAGGAATATAACAAGCTTGTATTAATAGGTTAAACAGAATCAACCATCTATCATAGTTTTATCTCAATTATTTTTTCTATCTACTAACACTGAGAAGGCAATGAAATTCTGTTATCACAAATATTTCAACTGGACTTTTCATGGCATAATCATATTTGGTTTTATGAAAAGCAATCCAGTTGTGTGGAACTGTAGATGTTAAACTAAATCATCAGCTTCTTGGATGTTGTAAATCAGTATAACCCCATTGAAGTCAATAGAAAATTGAAGTCACCTGAAAATCTGGAACAAGAATACTGAAGAATATAACTTTTAAACATTTGATTGATTGCAAAAGTACATGTGTAAACCTCACTGTCCTGGCCAAATCCCACTTTGGATACTTACAGTATGTCAACGTAAGTGTCCAGCTACCTCACCGTTTCATTTGGATGTTGGCTAGTGTTTTTCCTATGCTGCTAGATCACATTCCCACCCAGAGGAAGCTGTATTTTTTTGGAAGTGGTGGATACTACAGCAGAACCCAGGGTGGGGGGAACCTCTGGCCCACAGCTTTTTTTGTTTTTAATTTGGCCCCTTTCCAATTCCTGGACCTGATTCGCAGATTTAGGTTTTATCCCCCCAAGCATCAAAAAAGTTAAGTTCAGGGGAAGGAAGCCGAGATGAGGGGGTATGCATATAGAGGATAGATTCCTGATGGCATCGATCCATGATGTGGACGCTCCATCCTTCCCACATTCTGAGCACATCCCCTTCACCACCCCTACCTCCAACGTCTGTCTGACTCGTGACGCTCGTATTACCTTTCGAAGTGGCCCTCCAGAGGGAAAAGATTCTACTCCTTTGCAGTAGATCCTTGTTGACTTGTTTTGCATGCTAATCTCAGGCATTTAAACCAATAATTAACATCATTTGTTTTATTGATGAGGGTACTGGGAACCTTAGATGATCAGACTGTAGTTCTGAAAATTCAGTAATTCTCAAAGGATTGCTTTTTATTGCATTCTGGGAGGATACATAATATGATTGATAAAACATGCTTAGATTTGTTTTTAATGAAACAAGACACATACATTTAATATATTTATTGATACTTATCAATATATCAATGTATTGATATTGATATTTATTGATATTTGATCATGTTTAGCATGTGAATAGCACTATAGGTATTTTCAGACGTGACGGGGCCAATTGGCCCTGTCACGGAAACAAACCTTTGATTCCCCACCAGGGCCACCGCGTCACGGACGAACAGACGTGGTGGCGGCTCCTGGCGGGGAATCGGTGGGGGCGGGGCCGCATAGCGCAACGTG
>QEPC01010260.1:416136-454720 GCA_003113815.1 Sphenodon punctatus
GTTGTACCCACCCTTACTCTCCCTCGTTTCTCCTGCTCACCTAACCGCCTTCGTCCCTTCTTCCTCGCTGCCCCCCATGCCTGGAACTCCCTCCCTGCCAACATCCGCCTTGCCTCCTCCCTCCGCTCCCTCAAATCCCTCCTCAAGACCCACCTTTTCCATGCTGCCTTTCCCAATGCCCGCTAGTCTTTCCCCTTTCTGTCGGCCCTCCTCTGCTGACTGCTGCCACCAACTTCTTTGTAACCAAGCCAAGCACATGCATCTGAGACTTCGCATCCGCCTGAATGTTTGTTTGTCTTCTCCCCTGTCTCTCCCACTGTCCCCTCTCCTTGTCTCCCCCCTCCCCTTTGTCTTTGTCTTTTAGATTGTAAGCCACAGGCAGGGACCACGTCTAATTCTATGTTCTGTACAGCACCAGGTCATACGACTGGCGCTATATAAATGTCTAATAATAATAATAATAATAATAATAATCTTGCAAAACGTGGCTGCCTGGGGGCATATCCATGGGACTCCCTCAGAAGCAAGAGAAGCCAAGCTGCCATTTCCACTGCTGCTGCTGCCGCCAGAGGAGCCATGGCACAGGGGCAGTGTGACTTGAGCTGCTATTGCTGCTGCCTCAACCCACTGGACTTCTTGGGAGCCGGAGCTTTAACGTCCTGGGAGGCGGAAGCCATGTTGCCCTGTCCCTAGGATCAGGGGTAAGCCACCAGGAATAGAAAGTGTCTTCTGGCTCTGCTGTGCAAGATAAATCTTTTGGTATGCCGCTCTAGAGCTTGGGAACTTTGCCTGCACCTGGTATATTCCATATTGACTTGCGTAGACCAGTATTTCAATGATGGCAGTATCAAAAATATGTCTTCTGTTTTTTTTCTAGCTGACTATTTAAGGGAGAAGGAGAAGGGAAACTGAACCTGAAAACAACTTTTTATTGTTCAAGATTATAAGGACGAAGCTGTTTCAATTATAAAACGAAAGGACAGCAATCATTCATTGAATTTACAGTGCAGCAAAGCAAAAAATATCCAGTAATCTGAAACTATCAAATTGATCTAGAAATGCATCAAATGGAAAGGATAATCCATAGCATGTGACTTATATCACTCCATCTTAAACTCCCCATGGGAATCCAGCTGTTCTGCCAGCGCTATCCTCTTCCTGCACAAAAATGACAGGTCATAAATTGATGAAATATTGTGGCATTTGGGCTGTGTTTCTCACTAAGGGTGTAAACAGATGAGATGTTGCCCCACTTTCATTCCCATTTACTGTGGACTCACTTGCTCGTCTGTCAGGTGACGCCAGATGTTCACCCTGTGGCCACTACTCACAGCGTCATCCAAGGGAAGACTGATGACACCATGTGGGTGAGTCCAGGGAAAGGTGGAGTAAAGCTCTACCCCTGCAACTACCCCCTGTCTGATGGGTGCATGTCTTCCTCCATCTGCGTTCAGCACCATAGAGACACAGCCAGCAGCCTAAAGCATCTGAGGAACAACTGCAAGTCTATAGTAGGGGAGGGGAGAGGAGGAGCATGGACAGAACGCAGCAGGAAGGAATGTGAGCCCGTTAGTTGGGGTGCTGCACTCTGCCTGTGGATGGTGGCTGTGGGGAAGTTTGATCAGGTTCCAGGGGCCTCCCCTCTCGTCTGTTAACATGCCTCATTACGTGTTTTATATTGTTGTTTTAAATTTTGTATTGTATTTTATATTGTCATTTATGGTTATGTTAGGTGCCCCGAGCTGCTATTAGCAGGAGGGGGCAGGATAAAAATGTAAATAAATAAATAAATAAATCTCCAGTCTTACAAGGCTGCTGGCCACTGTGTATAGGTTTTGTAGAAGTGTCCTATTTCCGCTGGAGGCTGATGCTTTTTATTCTTGTCTTCACAGAGAGAGATTGACACTCAGGATAATATAGGACCAAGCACTTCATCAGATTAAAAGCCCAATTGTGTGATGTTCTCAAGACTCAGAGAGTTGCATTTCATTCCAAAAATATCTAATTTTCTTCATCTCTGTTCATTTTCTCTAAACTGCAAGTTCTCTCTCATAGGCCAAGTATTACATACGTAGCATTGAGGTCAAGCTGATTCATTGTTTCATTAACATGGAGCTTGATGTAAACTCACATAATGTGCCAATTGTTTTTGAATTTTATAAATAAAATGCTGTTTGCTCTGTCTACAGTCTCATGGATGTATGCAAATTAGATCATTTTAAAAAATTGAGCATCTTAACATACCATTAAAAATCAGAAATGTTGCAGGGATACCAACTCCCAATAACATGAAATAGGTTTGTTCTTTTCAGTCAGAAGGAAAATTATATTATTGTTCATGTTTGAGAAAAAAATAAAGCTATTATGTGTTGTTTGCTTCATTCCTCCGAGGATATTACAGCTTTGAGATAATTGCAGTATATTCTCTCAGCCCTCGGGCATTCCTTCTCTTAGCGGTAGTGGATTTATGTGCATCTGCATGCAGAAAGAGGGGCGCATGTCTGTCTGTACAGAAGTGGGCAAACAATGGCTCTAGAGCCACATGGGGCTCTTTGGCCCCGTTGTGGTAAATGGATGCGGCACACGCACAGCTGAGTCTTTGCACCTGCTTGAATGTTTGTCTGTCTTCTTCCCTGTCTCCCCCTCCTTGTCTTCTAGATTGTAAGCCACAGGCAGGGACCACATCTATTTCTATGTTCTGTACAGCACCAGGTCACACGACTGGCGCTATATAAATTATTATTATTATTATTATAATTAGGAAGCTTTGCCCACCCTTGGTATAAAGATAGTAGATGTTCTGATTTACGTAGACAACGAGCAGTTTTCAGTCTGAGTAACACCGAGTTCATATTAAAGAAAAGAAGAGCAAATGAAAAGGTGCCATGGGAGAGAAAGTGTGACTTTGTATTTCCGCAGTACAGCAGAACAGCTCTCACTGCATCCCTTTCCTTTCAGGACTAGGAACCACACCATTTAGCGCACACAAACTTTCACCACCACATGAATTTATTGTCGACATTAAAAACTGAACTAGTCACAAGAGCCACATACGTAACGGTAACTTAAAGATTCAGAGTATGCTCAATTGTCAGGGGCTTCTAGTCCCACTTCCTACCAAGTATCTCTGAGAGACATACTCCACCATCTAGAGAGTGGAGGAGTTGCACTCGGAGTATGCCAAATCAAAGACCAGTGTATTTGTAACTTCTGGACCATAGTTTAATTTCTGAATAAGAAACAACTGACAAGTTATCAGATACAACTGCTGTCCCCCAAATAGTTCTGTACCCTGCTGACAGTGGGTGCAAGTCTCACCCATTAAAGTCAGCGGGGAGCTGAGCCACCAGTGGCTGTAATGGGTGAGGATTACACCCACAGTGTGTTTTGGTCTCCCTTTAAAGCCGGCTATAGAACACATTAAAAGCTGGCACTTAGCACAGGCGTGAGTCTGACTGAAGTGAATGGGACTTGCATGCAAGGTAAGTGCTGGTGCTATCTGCTCAGAAGAGCACACGACTCTCATCTCTGCAGGCTTCTTGGCAATAGACAAGAGGACATTTCCACGTTTTTACCACCTGGCCTCTCTCCCATTGACAAACTAGAGTCTTCTGAAAATGTATTCCCCTGCAGAGTATACACTGCGAGGAAGTCGATGGGTTTACTCTCAGCATGTACTGTTCTATACCTGCATAAGTCTTTGCAGAACAAAGCTCTACCGATTAGAGGCTGTAAGAATCTGAGTGACACTGGCATGAGCCAAAAGCCAAAAATCTTCTCTTTGAACTTTGGAGCCTTGCAGAAATAAATATATGGCACACCGTACTCGGTGGTGATTGTTACTAACACCCCAGGGGATTCAAGGCAATTGGCCAAGTAAATCTAGCCACCCAAACAGCAATTAAACATCGCGGGAGGGGGGAAATGTTTCTGCACAAAGCAGCACTGAAAAAAAACAGCAACTGGACCAAACTCATTTTCTACGAGGGAGGGAGATGTAGATTTCTTGCTGAGAACACAACATGACCAAATTTCTGCCTATCTCAATCAAGCAAAATCAGGGTCTGCTTATAGAAAGTATGCTGCCGTTTGAGCAAACATGACTCTGTAAATGATTTCCCTTTAAACATACAATGCTGCACCATGCCTACCCCACCTCCTCCTGAGTCAGGAAATAGCTTCTTCGAGAGGTGGGGCTTGGACAGGAACACAGAAGTGCGGCTGTTTTGGAGCTAGGCTTTTGGACAGTGCTCCTTGCCTTTATATCTAGCTGGTTTCTTTGGGGTGCGTGCAGGATACAGGTGAGTTGTACAGTGTATATAGAAACCAGATTTTTTTACTTAAATTATTTACGGGTGATTATATCATCCTTTAGCCCACTGGCAATCAAACGTCTGAAAGTTGTTCCCACTTGATTGGTCATCACGATGACTAGTTTGCAACTGGAGTGGACGAGAGAGAGAGATGAAATCATCCTTACAAAAGGTTTAGGTGGCAGTGTTGCAGCCCTTCCGGTCGGTGTAACAGGGAGAGATCGGAACAAAGCTCTTAGTTCATGGGCTGTGTATGTTTTGGGCAATATTTCGTGCGTTGCCAGTTTTTTTAGTCCTTTCGGTAGGGTTTTTACCCAGCAATTGTGAGAGTAACCTATTTATGAAAAAAGTTGCGTGAGTTAGGGTTAGACACAAAATTTGGAGCTACTTTTAATTCTCTATTATTATTTGTAAATATAGAACTAGATTTGTATGGTGGGCTGTCTCCTGCCACATTGTTACAACCTGTGATTTGATTTCCTCTCTCCTTGCAATATGCCTGGTAAGGATAGCTATGCAAAAAGCAGGAGGCTTTCCAAAGTCATGTTGTGGAGAGGCATCAGTGGAGCGTCTTAAGATTCCATTAGTTACATTTTGCTGTTGTAAGGTGGGCTTCCCTTGCAATTTCTTTGCCTAATCCAGAGCTGCATTAATCATTTGGATCGATGCTTTTAAACCTTTTAAAAACAAACACATGCAAACACCCCATTGCCTTGCTCCAAAAGCAGTGATTCAGTCCCTGGTCTCTAGATGTTCTGTATGTCTGAACTGTATATTGCTCTGTGTTGTTACCTCCTGGAGGTGGGAGGGGAGGGAATTAAGTACTTGCATGACATGAAAGTAACCTTATTCAGTATCATTCATTCCTTGGTGGCATTAGTGTTTCAAGTCAGACTACCCCATGTGAGTAGTCTGATTTAAATTTGGCAGGAATAAGATCTAGCAAGAATTGTGTTGCCTCCATATTCTTTACACTGGTGAGCCCACTGTTGTTACCAAGACGATAATACAGCATAAGAGATCCCCTCTGTTATTTCCCTTCCTCTCCTCCCTTTCACAGCAGCAACAAGAAATCTTCTGTGGGTGAAACTTTTATGATCTAAAGTTTTTAGGGAGCTTCTTCACTCAACTTGACATATATCCACATAGGAGCAGATAAAGTACAGATGAGCAAAAAAAAGGCCACACTATACCATTGGGACTCCTCAAGAAATCTTTGGTATCCTCTTGTGGGAGTGGCAATTCCTGTTAATTTTAGGAGGCTTAAAAGGGAAGTTTCAAACCTAAATTTAGCTTTGGTTCAGATCAGTCTTCTGCTGTGCATCCCTGTAAGCTACTGTACCAGAAGAAAGGGCCCAATCACAAATCTGAGATTAAATGTTATGCCTACCAGTAAATGACTCACTTTGTTTACATCTCTCTCTGCTGGTTTAAAACTGCTTAATGTTGGGGGGGGGTCTTTTTTGCATGTCTTAAAGATTAATGTGCCTTTGACTAATGTACCTTTTAACTTTCCCTTGTGTCCACTGCTATTCCATTTTCTTCCTTCTGTCTTCATCAGTGCTGGGGCCTGGATAAATGTGTAGGCTGCTTTTGAATGTTATATGGAGAGGAAACTTGTGCAATCATGACTGCACTGTAATTGTAGGGATTAGCACCTGTGAAATGCACTAATCCCTTTTTATCATGAGAACACCCTGTAAAGGCTACATTTGGGACCAGGTAATGTGCAAGTGTTCTCATGTGATAAAAGGGGATTAGTGTATTCACAGGTGCTAATCCCCACAACTGCAGAGCTGCAGTTGTGATTGTACAAATCCCCCCCCCCCCAAATGTAATGTCGGAAAGCAGCCCCAGCAGATGTGCATGATATAACCTTTGGGACCATCTGTATCTCCAGGTACATGAATGGATACGCGTTATCTTTTAACAACACTGAACATAAATTTCAAAGCAACAAGCAAATAAACCGGTTTTAGTGCCTTCCCCCTTTTCTGTTTCTTCAGAACAAATGCTGGCAGCACATTTTGATCAACCAGGGGGCCCAGAGAATCTCTGTGTGAAAGAAGTGGCAAAACCACTCCCAGGAGAAGGAGAAATTCTTATAAAGGTCTCTGCCAGTGCTCTGAACAGAGCTGATGTACTTCAGGTAAACCTCTTGGAAGCATACTTTTAATCCTGTCATATGTTGTGAGACACACGCATACAAATTCATGGTAACAACAAGCCCAATCACATCTAGCTAGAGTATGGACAGATATAAGCTAAGGAATTAGACTCACTTATACTTTGAGAAACACCCAAGCCAACATCCTTGGTGACCCAAGAACAAGTATTTGATCATTCAGTCTGGTACATCTCCATCTGAATCAACACTGAACTTACGATATGCTGTACTGCTAGAGGAGCCACCGTTTCAGACGTGAGTAATACTCCAGGCTCTGACTACTCTTGGCCACCTAAAGATTCCCATAGCACTTTATCATAAGTGTAGGAATATTATTCTGTGTTACCCTGGATTAGCTTTATTCTACGTATTAGGAATGGGTGGGGTGACTTACGAAAAGCTTCGAGAACAAAACAGGTGAGAGGGAGAGCACAAGAAAGTGTATTGTGACTCAGAAATACCAACAAGGATGGGAGGGTGAACTGAACTTAAGTTTGTTTGAACAACAGGTCACAACAAAACCCAGGGCTGAGTTGAATAAAACAAACTACACAACAGCGAAATAAAGTTTATTTTGTTTGTTTTGCAGAGAAGTGGCAAGTATCCACCGCCAAAAGGGGCCAGTGACATTTTAGGCTTGGAAGCAGCTGGGCTTGTGGCTGGCTTTGGACCAGGGTGCAAGGGTCGATGGAAAACTGGAGACTCCGTAATGGCTCTGCTGTCTGGGGGTGGCCAGGCAGAGTATGTCGCTGTTCCAGAAGGTCAACTGATGCCGATCCCCAAAGACCTGACTTTTGTTCAGGCTGCTTCCATTCCTGAAGCTTGGCTAACAGCCTTTCAGTTACTGCATTTTGTAGGTGAGATTTATATGCAAAACCAAGCCATCAAAGGAGTTAATCTCATTTCCTCTCTTTCTTAGCTGGCTCGGATCATCACTTGATTGAAGAGCTTTTTCTAGGACACTCCATGCCTCTGACCAGTTTTCATAATATGAGTAGTACAGTCTCTTGGGGGACATCTTGAGCGATGTAAAAATATTCAGAATAATCAACTGTCCCAAACAAAGGAAAGATGGTATTACTCCCAATTATAACACGGAGGGTGCAATCCTTGATCATTGAAGTAAATCACTTGGCTTCCATTGACTTAATGGATGGAGGAGTGCACTCTGTGAAGAACAATACCAGAGTTGTGTTTGATTTGAGCAGTTGCCAACTTAAAGAGCCAGCTCCATGCAGTTAGGACATCACTCACTCCAATTCCCGGCACTTGGATGTGTCTCTAACTGCTCATTTCAGCTTGGTTTTTTTTAGGACTTGTAGTATTTTTGGTCATTATTCTGTTTCACCTGGCCACAATTCTTTCCTCTCTCTCTTGGTCCAGGTAAAGTACAGAGTGGAGAGAAAGTACTGATCCATGCAGGAAGTAGCGGAGTTGGCATAGCAGCCATTCAGCTGACTAGACTGGCAGGAGCCATTCCCATTGTGACAGCTGGATCACCAGAGAAAATCCAAGTGGCAACAAATCTTGGAGCAGCAGCTGGCTTCAACTACAAGGAGGAGGATTTTAGTCAAAGAGCCCTGGAATTCACCAAAGGTGAGAATATTCGGATAGTTGAAGACCTGCAATCACATTCACACTTAGGAACTAGGAGATGAACTGCCTCCTTGTGGATAATGAGTATCTTTCTTTACAAGACACCTACAAGCTAAATTTCTGCTTCCGAGGGGAAAACTTGGTGATCAAGAGTGGTGTTCTCCATGCTTGTGACATTCTTGCATATTTCACCGGTTTTGTTTTATTTTATTTGTACTTGTTTTTGTTTTATGTCTTATGCTGTTTTATAAATTGGCTAGGGTGAATGCCATGGCTAATAATAAACCAAACTAGAATACCTGCATAGTCCTCCTGATGTTGGGTGAGTGGAGATGCCATCTTTTAGATGACCCCTAAAACAGAGGTCAAGACCATTCGTTAGCAATCCTGTGAATCTTTCTCATGAGACTATGATGGCCTATTAGTCTGCCTACTTCCCCTCTACAGTTTTAATGTAATATGGCATTCTTCCCTTCCAATCCAAGCTGTTGTGTACCTGTTGTGCTAGGAAAAGGTTGCTGTGCTTCACCCTGGAAAAATGTCCTCAGACCCGGTTAGAATAGGCTCAAAGTTAGTTCAGAATGTGTTCCATTGGACCTAACTTTCAGAAGAACTTCTCTTTGTGGGCAAATATGTGCCTTCATTTAAAAAAAAATTAAAAATTACTGCATCCCTGACCCTCCCAAGCTTCCCCTTCCCCCCAACTAAATATTTGAATGGGGACACAATTCCTGCCTGCAGTTTCTGTAGGTACCAAAGTATAGAAAACCTAGGCCACTGTAGCCACTGTGGTATCTAGGGCATACATAGCTTATGTTTTTGCCAGCATGTGTGTAAAGAACTCACCTGATTAGTTCTATTGACTTCGGAAAGGTTATTCATATGATTAAAAGGTGCAGGACAGGACCTTAACTAGTTAGAAGCATACCTATTGTATCCCACACTTTGATGGCCTCAAATTACATTATTGATTTCTTTTTTTAACTGAGGTGTTGGAGTAGATCTTATCTTAGACTGCATTGGTGGCTCTTACTGGGAAAAGAACCTCAATTGTCTCTGTACTGGTGGCCGGTGGATTGTTTATGGATTGCTGGGTGGAGGTGAAGTACACGGAGATCTGCTTTCAAGGTTGCTTTTCAAAAGAGGAAGCCTGATTACCAGTCTGTTGAGATCACAGAAAAAGGAGGTTAGTGATGCCTAGCAACATTTTTATGCAGTTTAGCACAAGAATCTCTATACCAGGAACTCGTGTGAACCTGGGGTCCCTGCTTTGTCCAGAATTTTAATTTCTTTTCATACCAATATGGAAAATTTCTTATTGCATTATTTATCATCTAGTAGTTCCAAGTTTTTATTGTTTAGGCCTTAGCCATGACAAAATTAAACAAATTAGACAACAAAATTCATAGTAGACCATACATAACAAAAAACAGAGATACAAAATAAATATAAATATAAGTATAAATATAAATATAAAATACAGATGCAGCCACCAATTTATACAGGTTGTAATTGCATGGGCTACATGCCCTGATCAGAGGTACTAATACCTTACATTAAATGGCGGCTTACCCTTCACGGTTATCATCTAGTAAAATTCATATTTCAACAACCCACTTTATAGTATGACCTTTTAAGCTGTTGCCCCAGCATTCACCCTATTCACTTAAATTCAGCAGCTTGAAGGTTGCGCTGCTAATAAGCAAGCTAGAATCAAGCTACATAGCTCTTGTATTATCTGGGCCCAGTCCATACCTAGTACAACTCTACCACCATAGTGCCCAGACAGGGGTTGGAGACCTGTCTCCATTGTCAGAAAAGGGGAATTTCCAAAATGGTGGGATAGCAAGGAGGAGATGAGGACAAAGGCAGGGCAGTGAGAGAGAGACAGAGCAAGGAATCTTCACCTCTTTGGCACGGGGCCTCTAGCCCCACAGACAAAAGGAAGGAGGCATAGCCTTACAAGTTTGAGAACTTCTGCTCTCTTGAAACTAGTGTAGCAATTCCAGGGATAATCTATGCCACGAGGGTGGTGGTTTATCATCTGTGTGTGCACCAGCTTTATTTACTGAAAATGTTACTCCTCAAATGAGTACAATGTATAATTTCACAGCAGATCATGATGGGAAAGATCATTGAATGATCTGATTTTTAAAACTGCCTAGCTTGTATTTAAGTCTGGCTGTATTCTACCCCAGAGGTAGGCTAGGACTGTTCTTACAATTTTCTTTCTTTTTCCAGTCTATTTTTTAAAAAAAGCAAAAAAAAAAAGCTCAGTGACCTAGGAGTCCACCCCCAACTTTTGGAGAACACTTTACCTCCTTTCTGTAATTTTAAATCAACTTTCCTTCCTCTTTGGTTTTTATACTTTCCAAGGACTTCTAGACTTTGGGGTAAATGCTGAAACGATGTAAAAATGTGTGCCTATAGAGCACAGTATGGATTCAAACTGACTTCAGTGGGAATATTTGCAGTTCATATTGTTACGTATGGGCACGAGTCTGTGGAATTGGTGTCTTTCTTAGGGATGTGCAACTTGTTTTGTTTTTATTAGTTACTAAAACAAATGGAGTCCCATTAGTTTTCATAACAAGTGTTCCAAAAACAAATGAATAAGCAAATGGCATAGGTTTGCTTTCATTTGTTTGTTTAAAATTTTAAAAATTAATTTTGTAAAAATCACTGAATGTGCAAAATGGCTGCCAGGGCCATTCTGCACATTTGCACCCTTTGGAAAATGGCAGTGGCAACTGCTGCCATTTTGGGAAACGGTGTGCATGCATGGAACAGCCCCAGCAGGCATTCTAGTTAAACATTAAAAATCACTGTGCCTGGGCAAATGGCCACATATGCAGAATGGTCCGGTGCACCCTTTTCCAAAATGGCGCCAGCAGCATCACTGCGCTTTTGAAAAGGGCAGGCAGTCTGCACATGTTCACACCAGCTGCTCTTTTCCAAAATGGCAGCAACCCCGCCAGCGCCATTTTGGAAAAGGGCTGTGTCTGTGCAGAACGGCCCCGCTGGCCGTTGTGCGCATGCACAGTGACTTTTAATTTTTTTATTATTATTATAAATGAGAAAATAAACAAAAATGAACAGATTTTTTTAAATAAATCCCTGAAAACGGATGGGTTTTTAATCCATAAAACGAAAACAAAAATGAACCAGGTAAGTGCTGCACACTACTAGTCTTTATCATGCCCTCCTTTGTTGTGTAATAGTATTCTGAAAAATTGAGCTCCTTTTATTGGAGAACATGTTCAATTACTTACAAGTAATCAGTGGGTGAAGAATTGCACCCCAAGGAGTCAATGGCAAAACCCCCACTCACTTTAATAATATGGTGGCGGAATTGTGCCCTTAGTTAGGGATGCATGTGTGATCTAGAAAAGTCATGGTTAAACATTATAATACTAAGAGGCTATAATAATGTAGCTATTACAAGATAACCTGCTGCTTTCATTTTTTTTGTTCTTCAGTATAAAGAACAACTGGTGAAAGCTTTTACAGAGAGAGCATTACCACATTTCTCCCAAGATCGCTCTCCTCATCTCAGACCACTCATTGATTCCATTTATTCTTTGCACAATATTGGAGATGCACATAGGATTATGGAAGAGAACAAGAACAATGGAAAAATCATCATTGAAATATGCTCTTCTGACTTACTATCCCTTTGTATGTATCTTCTTTTTACATTAAAGTGTTTCTCCTAAAACAAAACACCTTTTATGAATTCACAGAAAATTAAGTTGGGAAAGATCTATTGAGTCTTTTGGAGCTCATTTTTTAAAACCGCTTACTCCATTTAGACTCCTACATAAGTCGGCATATAGAGAAGTTGGTGGGTGCTTACTGCTTATGCTTAGTGCTTTTTAAAAATATTGTTCCTACAGCATATCCTCTTATGATTTATCTATTTTAATTTTATAATTCTTGAGTATAGGATTTCTACCACTTCCCCTGAGAGACTATTTCAACTTATTTCTCTAACTTTAAATTCTTTGGGACTCTTAAACAATTATTTTCTTTCTGGCTTTTGCACATTTCAAATATGTGAATGTACGTAGACTTCTATCATGCCCTCTCTTAGCAGAAAAAAAACCATGTTATGAAAGTCAAAACACTTTCTTTGAGATCTGTTAATTTTTATAAGTTGTCTTTAGAGAAACATGGGGGTGAGAGCTACAAATGCAAAACTATTGCTAAAATAATAACTTTTCTGGGTTTGTTTCCTCTTCAGTATAAACAGCAACTTATGAAAACCTTGACAGACATCACACACATCTGAGAGAGTTCCTCATCTTCAATCAAAATATTGGAAGACAACACAAAATCATGGATGAGAAAAATGTTGGAAAACTCAGTAACAAAATGCTGTTTTCCTCTTAAAAAGGTGTGCTCAATCTTTTCTTCAAACTGAGTCCCTGCAGAGGACCAAGGGAGCTGCATGTGGCGCTGCTTTAGTGAAGTTCACATCATAGCCCTAAATTAGAAATGTGAGACTGTGGAGTGGGTGGAGACCTCAAAGCATTCTACCATTTTAAGCCCAATTGGAGTAAATGAGGCTTGTAATGGTGTATTTTGAGGAGTGGAGTCTGATGATGATTAACAAACCACTTACTGTGTTACGGCTCCAAAGTGGCTGGTTTGTGGATACATTGGACCTCCAGGGTCGCTATCCATACCTGCTATAACTCTACTACTGTGGTAGAGTTGAGTTTCTGCTTTTAATTTGAAAAGGTTATTTGGATATCGGATTATAGAAGAAATCAATTAATGAAAAAGAACCAGGCAGAAGCCACTGACATGTTATATGACGCCCACTAGCTTTCCACTCCTGCGCTCTCCCCATCCATCCAGTCTTGTATTGCTGACTGTCTCTCTGACATCTCTGTGTGGATGTCTTACCGCCAACTTAAGCTTAATATATGGCCAGGACTGAACTCCTCTTCCCCCTAAAACATTCCCCTCCTACTTCCCTCTCAATTTCCATTGTGGGAGTCACCATCTGGCCAGTCCCTCAGGCACGTAGCCTGGGATTCATCTTTGACTCCATTCTCTGTCTCATATTATCTCCTTCAGGCCGGTCTTCTAGCGCACCCCCTCCAGAAGGGGAAGGGACCAATTAGGATGGTCCGCCCTCGGAGGCTGATGGAACCCCAGCGGTTCCAGGAGGTCCTGAGGGAGCTTACCCTGGATGTGGACGGTCACTCTGTGGATGAGCTGGTCCGGCATTGGAACATCTTGCTGGAGGAGGCCATTGACAGGGTGGCTCCGAGGCGCCTTCTGCCTCGGTCTCGTCACCGCAGGACCCCTTGGTTTACTGAGGGGCTGCGGTGTATGAAGCGTGTGGGCAGGAGGCTAGAGCGACGCTGGCGTCGGACTCGGTCTGTCTCCGATCGTCTTCTCCATAGGGCCCATTTGCGGTCCTATGTGGAGGCTGTGAGGACGGCGAGGAAGGAATTCCTCGCCGTCCTCATAGCGTCTGCGAAGTCGCGTCCAGCGGAGCTGTTTCGGGTGGTGCGGGGGCTGGTTAGTCCGGCCTCCCTCCGCCTGGATGGGGACTTGTCCCGGGCCCGCTGTGAGGAGTTTGTCATCTACTTCGCAGACAAGATCGCTCGGATTCAGGCCGATTTCGACGCTGGGTTGATAGCAGTAGGGGAAGAGCGCGGGGGGGCGGAGGGTCCGTCTGGTCCATCTTTATGGGGTGAGTTTCAGGAAGTGACGCCAGCCGATGTGGTGGATGTCCTGGGGTCTGTGAGGGCCACGTGTTGTCAACTAGATCCATGCCCGTCCTGGTTAATAAAAGCTTCCGGGGAGACGTTGGGGACGGTGCTGGCGAGGGTGGTGAATGCGTCCCTTCGGCAGGGGAGGTTGTCGCCTTGCTTAAAAGAGGCTGTGGTGCGCCCCCTGCTGAAAAAACCATCGTTGGACGTAGACGCGCTCGCCAGCTACCGACCTGTCTCTAACCTTCCCTTTTTAGGGAAGGTTATTGAGCGGGCAGTGGCGCTCCAGCTCCAGGGTCATCTAGATAATATCGGGCTCCTTGACCCTTTTCAATCTGGGTTCCGCCCCGGCTATGGCACCGAGACGGCGTTGGTGGCCTTGGTGGACGACCTCCGCCGGGAGATGGATGCGGGATGTTCGACATTTCTCATCCTGCTCGATCTCTCGGCCGCTTTTGACACCGTGGACCATGGGCTGCTGTTGAGACGACTGCGTGACCGGGGGGGTCTGGACGGGACTGTTCTTGAATGGTTCCGTTCATTCCTCTCGGGGAGGAGCCAGCGGGTGGTGTTGGGGGAGGAAACATCGAGCCCCCGCGCCTTACCGTGTGGCGTTCCGCAGGGATCGATCTTGTCTCCATTATTATTTAACATCTATATGCAGCCCTTGGGGGAGGTCGTGAGAGGGTTCGGGGTGCGGTGTCACCAGTATGCTGATGATACTCAGCTGTACCTCTCCTTTTCAACTGACCCAGACCCTGCTGTCTCGTTGCTATCCCAATGTTTGGAGGCCGTGGCGGAATGGATGCGGCAGAGCAGACTGAAGCTCAACCCCGATAAGACGGAGGTGATGTTGGTGGGGAGAGCGAGGGAGGTAGTGGCCCCTCTGGTTGGGGGGGTTCGCCCTCCTATAGCTCAGCAGGTTCGGAGTCTGGGGGTGATATTGGACGCAGACCTTCGTCTGGAGCGGCAGGTGGAGGCAGTCGCTAAGGCTGCCTTTCGCCAGCTATATCTGGTTCGTAGGCTGCGTCCGTTCGTCTCCGGCCCGGACCTGGCCACCCTCATCCATGCCTTCGTCACCTCGAGGCTGGACTATTGTAATGTGCTCTACGTGGGGCTTCCCTTGTTCCTGGTCCGGAGGCTGCAGCTGGTGCAGAATGCGGCGGCTCGCCTCCTTATGGGGACGGGCCGTCGGGAGCATATTACACCTGTGCTCCGAGCTCTGCACTGGCTGCCGATAGCGTGCCGAGCCAAGTTCAAGGTGTTGGTGTTGATCTATAAAGGCCTATACGGTCTGGGCCCCTCATACCTCAGGGACCGCCTCGCCCTCCGCACCCCAGGGCGGCTTCTGTGGTCTGCCGGGGGTGCCTTCTTGGAGGTCCCCCGTGTTAAGCGGGGGGCCACAATGGAGAGGGCATTCTCGGTGGCTGGGCCGCGCCTTTGGAACTCCCTTCCAAAGGAAGCTAGCCTGGCCCCAAGCCTGTTGACATTCCGGCGATGATGTAAAACCTGGCTGTTTGCCCAGGCCTTTGGGGAGGGTGGGGTGAGGGGTTTTATCTCCCCCACCTAACTTATAACTTATTATTTATATATTGCTAGCCCTGTTTTAAATACTTTTATATTATACTGAGTGTTTTAAATTGTTTTTATTCTATTTTATTGTTGTAAGCTGCCCCAGGCTGCATGGCAGGAGGGGCAGGATATAAATTTATTAAATAATAAATAAAATATATCCAGGCTGTTGCTAAATCCTGTCGCTTCGCTCTGTATAATATTGTTAAAATCCAGCTCTGCCTTACTTTCCCCACCACAAAAACCCTACTCAGTGCTCTAGTCCTCTCTCATCTTGACCACTGCAACTTCCTTCTTACTGGTCTCCTCTGCTCTGATCTTGCCCTTCTATCCTTGATCTTCATCTTCATGGCCTTGCTCCTCTATTTATTCAACAATTTGTATCCTGCACTCTCCAGCCTCATGGCAGCTTGGGGCAGCTCACAAAACATTACAAATAATTTAAAAATACATAATATATAGTGGGGTTTAAAAAAAAAAAAAAAAAAGTATAAAACCAACAAGAGCTAAAAAGCCACTGATTAAACCCCCCCACCCTCACTCCCCTCCTCCAAAGGCCTGGACAAACAGCCACGTCTTATAGGCCCGACAAAAGGCCAACAGGCTGGGAGCTAGGCGAGCTTCCTCTGGGAAGGAGTTCCACAGCCATGGTGCGACCGCCAAGAACGCCCTCTCCATTGTGGCCCCCCATGTCACCCGCAGGACCTCCAAGAAGGCGCCCCTAGCAGATCGCAGGGGGTCGCACCAGGGCCCAAGGGGTGAGGCGGTCTCTCGGGTAGGAGAGGCTGAGACCGTGTAGGGCTTTAAAGGCCAAAAACAGCACCTTGAATCAGGCCCAGAACACAGCCAGTGCAGAGCCCAGAGCACTGGTGTAATGTGCTCCCTACGGCCCGTCCCCATTAGGAGACGGACCGCAGCATTCTGTACCAGCTGCAGCCTCTGAGTCGTCACCAAGGGCAGCCCCATGTAGAGTGCGTTACAGAAGTCTAGCCTTGAAGTGATGAATGCATGGATGAGGGTGGCCAGGTTGGATTTTGAAACATAGGGCTGGATCCTGCACACAAGATGTAACTGGCAAAAGGCTCCCTTTGCCAACGCCTCCACCTGACAATCCAGGCAGAGGCCAGGGTCCAACAAGACTCCCGAACTCCACACCTGCAGGGCCCTCCACCAGGGAGGCCATCACCTCAGCTGCCCTACCCACCAACATCCCCTCCGTCTTGTCGGGATTCAACTTCAGTCAGCTCGGCCTCATCCAGTCGCTCACTGCTGCCAAACACTGGGAAAGCACCGAGACTGCAGGACCTGGGTTTGTGGAAAAAGAGAGGTAAAGCTGGGTATCATCAGCATATTGGTGGCAACGCACACCAAACCATCTCACAACCTCACCCAAGGGTTGCATATAGGTGTTAAATAACCATGGAGATGGAATCGAACCTTGCGGCACGCCAGAAGTGAGATCCCATGGGCCAGATGTTTCTTCCCCCCCCTCCCCTAGGACCACTCACTGGTTTCTCCCTGAGAGGAACGACCGGAACCATCCTAAGATAGTCCCGTCCGCAGTCGTCTCAAAAGCAACCTATGATCCACTGTGTCAAATGCTGCCAAGAGATCCAATAGGACAAGAAGTGATGAATGTCCTAAATCCATCTCTCAGTGGAGGTCATCAACCACGGCCACCACCACAGTCTTGGTGCCATATCCTTGATGAAAACCTAATTGAAAAGGGTCCAGCAAGCATATGTTATCCAAATGGCCCTGGAGCTGCTGGGCCACCACCCGTTAAATAACCTTCCCTAAAAAGGGAAGGTTAGAGACAGGCCAGTAGCTGGTGGGTGAGTCAACATCCAATTAGGCCTTCTGGGTAACGTGTTATCGTCTCGCACCAAGGATATTTCTCCAGGGGTGTGTGCCCAGAAGGGTGGGAATAGGACAGCTGTGGTAGTTGGGGATTCGATTATTAGGAATGTAGATAGCTGAGTTGCTGATGACTGTGAGGACCGCATGGTAACTTGCGTGCCTGGTGCAAAGGTAGCAGACCTCACATGACAAACAGATAGAATCCTAGAGAGTGCTGGGGAGGAACCTGTTGTTGTGGTCCATGTTGGTACCAATGACATAGGTAGATGTAGGATGGAGGTTTTGGAGACCAAATTTAGGTTTCTAGGCAGTAGACTCAAGTCCAGAACCTCCAGGGTAGCATTTTCGGAAGTGCTACCTGTTCCACGCGCAGGACCCCAGAGGCAGGCGGAGCACCAACGTCTCAGTGTGTGGATGAGACAATGGTGCAAGGAGGAAGGCTTTAGATTTATCAGGAACTGGGCAGCCTTCTGTGGAGGGGGGAGCCTATACAGATGGGATGGGCTCCATCTTAACCAGAATGGAACCTGGCTGCTGGCACTAAAAATTAAAAACGTGATAGAGCAGTTTTTAAACTACAACCTGGGGAAAGCTGACGGGCATTGTGGAGTGCACAGTTCGGACTATGGCGTCTATACAGGATGATGTTAACTTAGGGGATTTAGAGTTGCTTAAGACTGAGGAAGGGATAAAAATTAAGGGACTTCAGGTGGAATTAACTGGAGAACAGATAAATAACAATTCCAGGGTGCCTGATACAGTCCCCTATAATGTGCACAGTAAGAAGAATAAAAAGAATACTTACAAATGTCTATATGCAAGTGCTAGAAGCCTAAAAAGTAAGGTCCGAGAATTAGAGTGTATGGCCCTAAATGAAGACCTAGACATTACAGGCATCACATACACATGGTGGAATGAGGATAAGCAATGGGACACTAATACCAGAGTACAAAATATATCGGAATGACAGAGTAGATAGAGTTGGTGGTGGGGTGGCTCTATATGTAAAAGACAACATTGAGTCAAGTACAATTAAAATTTTAAAGGATGCAAACTGTTCCCTAGAATCTCTATGGATAGAAATTCCAGGTATAAAGGGGAAGAGTATCGCAGTAGGGCTATACTATCGTCCCCCTGACCAGGACGGAGAGACTGATAAAGCAATGCTAAAAGAGATTAGACAGGCTACTAAAGTCGGCAACATAATAATAATGGGTGACTTCAATTACCCTAATATTGATTGGGGGAATGTTTCCTCGGGGCGGGACGTGGAGGTCAAATTTCTGGATGCCCTAAATGACTGCTTCCTAGAACAGCTGGTTCTGGAACCAACGAGAGGAGGAGCTATTCTAGATCTAGTCCTGAGTGGCACGCAGGACCTGGTGCAAGGAGTAACTGTGGCGGAGCCACTAGGCAATAGCGATCATAATATGATCACATTTGACATAATTTCTGGAGGGAGAAAGACAAACAAAAGTACAGCAGTAGCATTTAACTTTAAAAAGGGAGACTATGACAAAATGAGGAAACTAGTTAAAAAGAAACTAAAAAGCCCAGTTGCAAGGGCTACAAGTTTGCAAGAGGCGTGGAGGCTGTTTAAAAGCACCCTTCTGGAAGCCCAGATTAAATGCATCCCGCAAGTTAAAAAAGGAAGCAGGAAGACCAAACGTCTTCCACTGTGGTTAAATGGGGAGGTGAAGGAGGCTATTAGAGCCAAAAAGGCATCCTTTAAGAAATGGAAGGCTAGTCCCAATGAAAATAATACGAAAGAGCATAAACACTGGCAACGTAAATGTAAAGTGTTAATAAGGCAGGCCAAGAGAGATTTTGAAGGGAGGCTTGCTAAAGAGGCAAAAACAAGCAACAAAAACTTTTTCAAATACATCAGAAGCAAGAAGCCTGCTAGGGAGTCAGTTGGGCCATTAGATGACAAGGGAGTAAAAGGGGCGCTCAGGGAGGATAAGGACATTGCAGAGAAGCTGAATGAGTTCTTTGCGTCGGTCTTCACTGCGGAGGATTTTGGGGAGGTACCCACGCCGGATCCTTGCTTTGTGGGCGAGGAATTGGAAGAGCTGTTACAAATCAATGTGACGTTGGAGGATGTTCTAGGGCAAATTGACAAACTGAATACTAACAAGTCACCAGGGCCAGATGGCATTCACCCCAGAGTTCTGAAGGAACTCAAATATGAAATCGCAGACCTACTGTTAGTAATTTGTAACCTGTCACTAAAATCTGCCACTGTACCCGAGGACTGGAGGGTGGCAAATGTAACCCCGATATTTAAAAAGGGATCCAGAGGCGATCCTGGAAACTACAGACCAGTAAGCTTGACGTCTGTGCCGGGCAAAATGGTGGAAACCATCATTAAGGACAGAATTACAGGGCATGTTGACAAACATGGCTTAATGGGGAAGAGTCAACACGGATTTAGTAAAGGTAAGTCATGCCTCACTAACCTGTTGGAATTCTTTGAGGGTGTAAATAAGCATGTGGACAAGGGAGACCCAGTAGATATAGTGTACCTGGATTTCCAGAAAGCATTTGATAAGGTCCCTTATGAGAGAGATTTGAGAAAATTAAAGGAGATAGTGTCTTTCTACGGATCAGAAACTAGTTAAAAGATAGAAAGCAACGGGTAGGACTAAATGGGCAGTTTTCACAATGGAGAGATGTAAAAAGTGGTGTGCCTCAGGGATCTGTATTGGAACCAGTGCTGTTTAATGTATTCATTAATGATTTGGAAAAGGGCATGAAGAGTGAGGTGATCAAATTTGCATACGACACCCAACTTATTCAAGATAGTTAAAACACGAGCAGACTGTGAGGAACTGAAACGGAATCTTACGACACTGGGGGCCTGGGCATCTAAATGGCAAATGAGATTTAATGTGGACAAGTGCAAAGTGACGCACGTAGGGAAAAATAATCCAAACTATGCGTACATAATGCTGGGTACTAAGCTAGGAGTTACCACTTAGGAAAAGGATCTTGGGGATGGTTGTGGACAATACAATGAAATCCACAGTGCAGTCCGCAGCAGCAGTCAAAAAAGCAAACCGAATGTTAGGAATTATTTGCAAACTGATAGAGAATAAAACTGAGGATGTCATAATGCCTCTATACAAATCAATGGTGTGCCCGCACCTCGAATATTGGGTGCAGTTCTGGTTGCCCCATCTCAAAAAAGACATTGCTGAACTAGAAAAGGTACAGAGAATGGCAACAAAAATGATCACAGACATGGAAGGATTCCCGTATGAGGAGAGGCTTTGGTAGGTTGGGGCTCTTCAGTTTGGAGAAGAGATAACTGAGAGGAGATATGATAGAGGTCTATAAAATCATGAGTCGTGTAGCACTAATAAACAAGGAGCCATTATTTACCCTCTCAGCTAGCATTAGAACTAGGGGACACGCCATGAAACTCATGGGTAGCAAGTTTAATATATATATATATATATATATATATATATATATATATATATTTTCACTCAGCGTATAATTGGGTTGTGGAATCTACTGCCAGAGGTTGTGGTAAGGGCCAGTACTATAGCTGAGTTTAAAAGAGGTTTGGAGAAGTTTCTGGAAGACCGATCCATGAGCAGCTATTAGCCAGACAGGATCAGGGAACATGATGGGAGCTGGGGGAAAACAACATGGAATAGATCCCCCATTGTGACCTTTTGGGTGCTGCTCCCAAGCCACCGTGATTGGCCACGGTCGGAGACAGGATGCTGGGCTAGATGGACCATTGGTCTGACCCAGTATGGCACTTACGTTCTTATGATGGTTTCTTTAGCAGGGGCCATACCACCACCTCCTTGAGGCAATCCGGCACCCTGCCCTCCTAAAGGGAAGCGTTGATTACTCCCGCCAGCATTAGTCCCAAGATCTCCCTGGAGGTTTTCACTAACCAGGACGTGCAAGAATCTAGTTCACAAAAGGAGGCCCTAACAGACCCCAGAACCCCCTCAGCATTGGCCGGAGTCACTTCCTGAGACTTTCTGCTCTTCTATCCTGCCACTCCTGCCTGGGAGTTTTGCTTTCCCTTCGCTCCTACCGTCACCTGCTCGCAACTCTCTTGCTCCTCTAAACATCTTCACCCCCCTTCACTTTTACTGCCCCTCATGCCTCAAACTCCCTCCCTGGATATGTTTGCTCTATTGCTTTCCTCCCAGTTTTCAAATTCCTCCTGAAAACCTACCTCTTCCATCAAGCCTTCCCTAGCTCCTCATGAGTGAAATTGCATCTTCTTCCACCTCACTGTCTCATTCCCTGTACCTACGTGAAGCATGTGCACCTGTAACGTTTCAACCTCAAGAATGTAGTCGTCTTCCCCCTACCTTGTAGCTTAGAGTGTAAGCCCCTTGGTGTAGGAACCTATCCTGTCTCTAACTATTGATTGTAGAGTGCCAGGTATGCTGCTGGTGCTATATAAACAATAATTTACTGTGGTTCATTCTATGCTGGAGGGAGGACAAGGCTGGCTTCAGCTAGCTTTCCTTTCCTCTCCCTCGTTGATTCTTTGGTGGTTTGCTATTGGGGGGGGAGAAATAAATAAAAAGTAATGGTTGGGGTTTTTATCGGGAGGGTTGCTGGGGGCTGGTTGGAAGGTTAATGTGCACAGAAGGGGGTGCTGTTGGGGCGAGTGATAGAGGTAGGAGAGGGTTGCAGTTGGAGGAGGAGTGTACTTTTTGCAGCAAGGGGTGAGGGCAGATGGGGGCAGTATAAGGTTGCCCATTTCAGCCTATGATAGTCTCGGGCTCAAACTGCAAAAGGTGGCCACTCTAGCCAGTGTACCGTATGAGGGAAGGGGATGCTGGAGGAGTGGGGTATGGGTAGGGTTACCACCTAGGCAATGTTTAAAGAACACTTACGAAAAATACACGTTACAGGGCCTAAGGTATGGATTTTTCAAAAACGTATTTTTCATAAGGGTTCCTTAAAAACTTGCATAGTTGGCAACCCTATGGGATGGGGGAGAGCGTGGGAGTGAGGTCAGGGCGGGCCAGGGCAGTGGGGGGGGGGGCACTGAGGGTTCTGGCAGCTTGAGCCTCAGGCAGGGAGGAGGGGGGGGCACTGAGGGATTTGGGAGGGGGAGGGATTGTGCTCCAGGATAGAACAGTCGAACGCGACCAGCAGTCTGGTGGCTCTTACGGCGGCCCACAAGGAACAAACCCCGAGTAAACGTAGGCACCCCGTTTCTGTTTGGCCCCGCCCCTAAAAGCGGAGCTTGGCTCGTCCCACGTCGTGTTATTTCCGGCGCGCCGGTAGGGTACATCCGGGTCTTTGCGGAGGAGGGTGTTAGCGTAGACGGCGCGTACTCGGTTTTTCGGGGCGCACGCTTGGAGCTCGGTCCGGTTTCCCTGCTAGGAAAAGAGCCCGTCCCAGCTCGTTGCCATGGCGATGCAAGCGGCGAAACGTGCTAATGTGAGTACGCGAGTCCCGGGGGCGGGGCGGCCATTTTGTACCGAGAATGGGGGCGACACCGGGCTGGACTGGGGGGTATCAGGCAGGCGGTCACTTGGATCCTGCGCAGCCCCTTGGTCCGCTCCCGC
Source organism: Sphenodon punctatus (assembly GCA_003113815.1). Classification (NCBI taxonomy): domain Eukaryota; kingdom Metazoa; phylum Chordata; class Lepidosauria; order Sphenodontia; family Sphenodontidae; genus Sphenodon; species Sphenodon punctatus. The sequence goes on from QEPC01010260.1 coordinate 438,932, forward strand.
TCCCTTGCACCTGCCTGGGGCCCAGGTTCTGGGAGCGCGACGCCGGTTCTGTTCTCCTGGCCCGAGTAAGAGTCTCCAGAGCCTCCAGTATCAGAGGGATGGTCCATTGCTGACACGCAAAGATCAACCGTTATGTAAGTGAGGGGCTCCCGTTGTGTTCGATGGAGAGGTGTGGAGCTAGGAAACGGTCTAGGAAGAGTCGCTATCTGGTCATAAGCCTCCTTCCTAGGATGGGTTTTACAGTAGGTAGGGTTACCACCTATGCACATTTTTAAGGAACACTTTATGAAAAATACATGTTGAAGGGCCTGCATTGGCACCCCAGGTGCACCTGAGGTGCCAATGCAGGCCCTGCAACATGTATTTTATATAACACATTCCTTTAAAATTTACGTAGATGGTAACCCTACCAGTAGGGAGGTGAGGGGTCCAGGCCTCTTAAGACTATATTTGTCAGCTCAAAAAGCTTACTTACTAGAGCAAGTGGGTGAGTGGGTTTTACAGCCCTGGAAATAAGGGATGGTACCTTAAATAAAAGGGCCTCCAAAAAATAAGGGGCACTTGGCAATGCTAAGTTCAAGTGACCTGTAAAACTCCTTGCCATGGCAATGCTGCTGAGACTAATAGTAGAACTGGTTTAAGACTGGAGAACAGTTGACCCTCGGTGGCTATTAATGCAGTTAATAAAACAGTGGTAAAACTGTGGCTTAGATAAGTACAGGTGAGCATAGGCGGCAGCTTCATATTCAAGATGTTCTTAAGCCTTTGACAGCTGGAAGTGAATAATGGGGTGTTGCTGATGCTATATAAAAATACATAGTGACCAATTTGGCTGGGGCTGAACAATCATGATTAGAGACAGGCTCTGGCCCAAGGGACTTAATGTTTTGGGTACGTAAGGTGGAAGGGAATATAGGGATGTGCTGTTTCTTGTTTTAATAAGTCATCCAGTGCTGGCTACTGGCAGAGATGGGATACTAGGCAAGAATGGACAGGTTTTCTGACCCATTAAGGCAGATTTTTTTTATGTTTGCCCCGTTGCTTTTTGATGAGAGAGACTTCCTCAAATAGTAGTTAAGCATAAAGAGGTATCCCTCTTTATGCTTCATTATTATTTGAGGAAGTCTTTCTCTCCCTGCATCCCTGAATTGCAAAAAGTGGCCTGTAAGACTAACAGCAGGGTTTTGAAGGATTTTTCTTTCGACCTCGGTGTGTTAGAAATCAACATCCTATACCAAGCATAATTAATTGAAAATCTGTTTGTGATTCTTGACTTAGATTCGGCTGCCTCCTGAAGTCAATCGGATTTTGTATATCAGAAACTTGCCATATAAAATTACAGCTGAGGAAATGTATGATATCTTTGGAAAATACGGACCGATTCGACAAATCAGAGTGTAAGTCCAGTTTTGATTATGGAAAGTAAAAATAAGAAGTCAGTCAGAAAAAACACACACACACCAGTTTGATTAGCTTGAAATTCAAGTTTTCTGTATAAAGTATATAGTGAGCCAGATCCACTTAGTTTGATTTGTCTGTTAATGTGATCTTTTAATTCATCTATGAATTACATGATTTGTGATACTAGATTCTGGTTTGAAGTACTTAAGCAAATCGATAAATGTTGTATATGGGGAAATTTATTTATTTATTTTATTTAAAGTTCTCTTTCCCCTAAGGCTCAGGGTGACTGATATTGGAAATATCAAGGTTTGTAAAACTGTGGCTTAGATAAATACTTCAGGGCATGCTTTCCTGAGAGAGAGAGCAACTTGCTGTAAGCAAACTAGCAAGTAGTACTCTTATCATTCCTGCAAGTTCAAGGGGCTTGCAATATGGTGAGCTGTATGAGACCTAACTTTAAATCATGCCTCCCATTGGGAATTTCTATTGTTAAAGGCCATCGTGTCAGTTCTGTGGAATTTTGAAGGCCAGACGGTTGAGTGTTGTACGTGAAGACAAAACTGGAAGACTATAAATATTACACTTGAGATGTTAAGACTGTTTTGAAGTACAATGCTAAATTTGGGCTATGAACACCAACAAGCATGATATGATGGGGATGAGCCAACATGGCTTTTATTAAGGGAAGTCATAATCACCAATATATTGGAATCCTTTTGAGGGCATTAACAAGCAATGTGGATAAGGGTGATCCAGTTGATGATAGTGTGTGGATTTTCAGAAAGCCTCTGAGGTCCCTCAAAGTATTTTGACAAAACTAGGTAGCCATGGAATAAAAGGAAGCTCCTTTCATGAATCGGTAACAGATCAAAAGATAAGAAAATGGAGAAAAAGAAAAGAGTGTGGTGCCTCAGGAATCTACTGGTGCTGTTTAACATTAATGATCTGGAAAAGGGGTTGATGAGTTATTATTATTATTATTAAACATTTATAAAGCGCCAGTAACAACCTGGCGCTGTACAGAACATACAATCAGCTGCGGTCCCTACCTGTGGCTTACAATCTAAAAGACAAGGAGGGGGAGACAAGGAGAGGGGACAGCGGGAGAGACATGGGAGACATGGGAGTGATGTGACCAAAACTATAGATGATACAAACTTATTCAAGATACTTAAGCCAAAGCAGACTGAAAAGTTACAGAAGTATCTTGCACATCTGGGTGACAGGGCAATAAAATGAAATTCCGTGGTGTTAGGTGCAAATAAAATAATAGTAATTCTAACTGTACAGGCACAAGGTTGGATTCTAAACCTAGGTGTTACCAAATCTTGGAGTCATTGGCCCTTTTTACACGGACGGGGGTGGGAGGATGTGTGTGTTTGGAGCAGTGGGGGTGTGTCCCTTTACACGGACACAAACCCACCTCCACCCACGGAGCCGCCTCCTGGTTTTCTGGAGGGCTCTATGGGAGGTAGGTGTTGTGCGAGAGTGCACACGCACCCCCACCCGTCCTGCTTGGTGTTCACACGGATGAACACCAAGCTGACAGTCACCCCCCACCGCTGGCTGTTTACACAGATGCCCCCCACACCCACCCAAACACTGAGCGGGGTGTGTGTGTGCGGGCTGGGCACTTCAACAACCATTGTGGATAGTTCACTGAAAACTTCAACTCGGTGCACAGCAGCAGTCGAAATAGCAAACTGTTAACAATTATTGAGAAAAGGATGGAAAACACCATAATGCCACTGGATAAATCAATCCATGATGTGCCTGCATCTCAAATATTTACATGCAGTTCTGGTTAGCCCATCTTAAAAAGGACAGAACTGGAAAAGGTGCGGAGAAGGTCAACAAAGATGGTCAGAGGTATGGAACAGCTTACCTACAAAGAAAGACACAATAGTTTAGGGCTCTTCATCTTAGAGAAGATATGCTGGGAATATGGTAGAAGCAGAGGGATATATGAGTGGTGCAGAGCAAGTGTGTAGGGAGCTGCTATTTACTCTGAATACTAGAAATTAATTGGCATCGCATTTAAAATAAAATTATCTTTTTACTCAACACGCATATAACCTGCAATACTCATTGACAGAGCATGTTGTGAAAGCGAGTAGCATAACTGACTTAAAAAATGATTGGATAAATGTTTAGATGATACGTCCATCAATGGCAGTTATACATGCTGTTCAGGGAATGAGACCTCTGACTTCCAGGGGCCTGGAAGTCACTAATAAAAAATGAGTCCAAGTCCCCCGGCAACTTTTACGTATACTTGAACCAGCCTTGGAAAGCTGCTTTACTCTGGGTGCATTGTGCCTCAGGAGCAGCTTGTCACCCACGGTGGTGATCCTGAAGCTTAAAGTGATCTTTCAGATGTCTTTGACCAAGATCAGTTGTTTTCATCAAGGCCCAAGAATTTGAACTTCATGACTTATGAGAAGTTGAGTAGAGAGAGAAGTATTCCATGTTGGTGTGAGGAGGCATAACATTGCCTTGGGACTGATGGCTTCATGCCCAGGTATGCTGCATTGTTGTAATTGGGGAACAGGTGACAAAGCCACAGTGGTACACACAACAGAGGTTATGGTCCCCCAGAGTGGAATGGCATTACTTTGCCATCCAAAGATAACCACTATTTGCAGTTGTTGATATGCAAAAGGTTAGAAGGAATTCAGGATCACTCCTGAGCTATTATATTGGCCGAGTTCTATAACTCGGCATATGTATTCTATTGGAGGAGTTTTCTCAGTGGCTGTAGACTCATCCGATTCTGATTATTTGGAGTCTGCTTCAAACAGCAGTTCTTTTCCATGATCGAAGTATGGTATAGGCCACTTTGGAGGCAGGCATGGCGAAAGATGGGTAGAGCTGTTCAATACTGTTGACACATCAGTCCCTATTTTATCCAGTTTCCTTTTGGATGCATATAGATATTGAGTAGGGGAGAAGAGATGATTGATCCTTGATCTCCCTTGCATTGTTAGAGCATTAAGAAAGATACCTACAACCTGTCTTAGATTTTTATACCATTAATATCCACAGTGGTGGTATTAATGCTATAGAGGACATGGGGATCAAGTTATAGTACAACATCAAAAAGTAAGGGCAGCAGTGTGAGAATGGAAGTGAAATATCTGTTCTGGTTAGGGCAAGATCATAAAACAAAAAAGATTATCATAATTTCACTTTTTTCAACCTTTGATAATCCTCTTCAGCAGAGGGGGAATTAAATGAAATTAGTACTTGCTTGATACGACTATGCTCCGCTTCTCGGACCTGGAGACTAGATCTCCACGTAGAAATACTTAAGGTGCATTCAAACAAGTCACCTCTCCTGCTTGCTTAATTTCATGTGGGATGTAATTGTTGTACCTTAACACTCTTCCCACGTTACAAGAAATGCACAGGAGGAATTTAGTACCAACGTTAAACCTTGTTTTTTACCCTAACAATTGTGGGTTATTTACAGATTTACTAGTGCAGGATCCTGCACGCGAATCTATTCATGCTTCCAAAAATTGCAGGGGAAATAGCTGGCTTTTCTTCTTCAAGTGCACCTGAAGATGTTAAACTAAAATACCCTCTCAACCAGGTGGAAAAAAAAAATATCTGTTGAGATTGATTAAAACATCCTGCAGGAACTTAATAACAGCCAGATTATTTCACACTGTGAACTTGTTCTATGTTTTTTTTTAAAAACCCACCACCACCACAATTTGATCTGGCTAGTACTTAAACGCATGTCTAGCAACTTCAGAAAGTTTTGTTGATGGCTGGGTAGATAGTGCTGTTTCCTTTTAGTCGGTGTTGTACAAATCTGGTATAGTGTGGCTTCTCTTTTTTTCTCTCTTTTTTTTTGGTGGTATTCAGGAAAACGTGTAGGTAGGTTTTTTTGGTGCTCTGATATTTTTGATTTAAGTACTTAAGATTTTCAGCAATAGGTAAGCAATTAAATGATGATCAGTCTGATCTTCAAAGCTATCCACCAGCACAAGTCCCATTGAAGTGAATGGGAGGTAGTGCTGGTGGAGCGCTCGCTTCGAGGATCTGAGCCATAATAACTTTCAGACTTCTCAAATGTGTGGCACAGACAGTGCATAGCAAAGTTTTCAAATTTATTCTTAGTGGAAAAGTGGTTTTCCTTGGATCATAATTCCATGCATATTCTAAACTTTGATACTTTCACATCTTATTACTGTTTCTAGCTTTATTTTTGTAAAGTGGGGCTACCCAGAATGCTGGACTCCAGTGTTTTACTAAAAAGGTTTCTAGTTACTCTTTCTAAAGCTGCATTAGTCAACATGGCTTATTCTGTCCTTGCTAAATATTAATAGAATTATTTTGTATTCCTCCTCTTTAATATTAAAGACTTATTTTTTACTCGGCAGTGGAAACACTCCTGAGACTAGAGGAACAGCATATGTTGTCTATGAAGACATCTTTGATGCCAAAAATGCTTGTGATCATCTGTCCGGATTCAACGTTTGCAACAGATACCTTGTTGTCTTGTACTACAATGCAAACAGGGCAAGTATACTTAGTTTTTGCACAGTAACTAAGAATCTCCCATGGCATAAGCTGAAGTTTCCATTTCAGTTTGATCTGGATCTGTTGTAGTTATTGATGAGATTATTGTGGGGAACATTTCTAAACTGTCAGGGCAATGCACAAGAAACTAGTGGGAATTTCATCTGTAATACATGCAATTTTTGGCCAACTGATTTGAAAAAGAGCTACATAAGGGAAGCGTTTGGGAGGTGATGTGCAATTCTGGGATTCCTGCCAAGTGGAAACTTCTGAGGTCTTGGCATTTTGCTTCTCTGCCCAGTAACAATCATTAAACTGCTACTTCCTCGGAGGCACTATCCGCTAGGGCTGAAACTCATTCTTGAGGTTTTTCTCGGTTATCGTCGAGAATCACAGTTCTTCACTTGTTTTAGTCAAGTCGATAATCAGATTCTCAACATTTCTTGGTGGAGAAGTTTTTCTCGAAATACTCTTTACCTCAATTTACTGTTTACCGCGCTTACCATGTACTGCCTTTGTCCTGGTAATGTGCATGTGCAAAATGCCAAATGTCATTTTGCACATGCGCATTACAGGGATGAACACTGGACGCAGTATATGGTAAACGGAAAATTGCATTAAACAGTTTCGAGAATAATCTCAACTGAGATCTTGATCTGTTCCCAAGATTACAGAGATCTCAGCGACAATTCTCAATTCTTGCGATATTTTCACAAGGGGAAAAAAAAACAACTCGTTTCAGCTCTACTAGCCACTGTTGAAAAATTACAGGTTAATGCAAAATGACATTTCACAGTAACGTAATTGAAAACTATGGTATTTGTATACCTACTTGTATTTAAAAAACAACAAACTATTGGATTATCTGCTTATGAGCAAGATTAATATGGTTTAATCAGAACTTAATAGGATAGAAACGGGCTCCAGTTATGGGTATTCTAATAATGTTCAAATTTATTTCAGGCATTCCAAAAAATGGACACAAAGAAGAAGGAAGAGCAGCTCAAACTTCTCAAGGAAAAATACGGCATAAACACAGATCCACCAAAATAGGGATCTTGACCGTTTCCCTTTGTAGGGAAAGAGCTCTTCTGGAAAGATTATTAATCTTTAAATCCTGTCAGTGTTTCTGGACTGAACATTCTGAGGACTCTTAATCAAGCTTGTGTATTTTCGTTTGACTCTATCACTTCTAGGCTTGATGCATAGATAATTCAGTTTGAGACTTAAATATCTGAAGTGTTGAATTTACTAAATCTACATGGTTTTGTTTAAAGTTACTTGCAATAAATTATTTGAGTGCGTGATCCTACATTCAAGGAAGCTAGTCATGGCTGTATAATTATAGTATATGTTTCCAGAAGACACTGAAAGATTTGACCAAATATGTTGTTTGGTAAAATTCTCCTTTGATGTATTGGCTACTTGTTTCCCAAGCCTGTGAGTACTTCATAAACTCCTCATTAAGTAGTGTATGCAGAGAATGGGTAAAGGGCTTGCGCAAGGCTCTGTGCACCTCTAGCTCGTATAGGATTTGGGGTATTAAAGGTTTTTTATATTGATGGCTTTCTTATTATTTTTATAATTGTAAGCTGCCCTGAGCCTCTGGGAAGGGCGGCATAGAAATACAAAATACCTGTAACCTTCTATCTTATACCTTCGGATTGTTATACTTCATTTGGTCTGATGGGGAGGAAAATATACATAACTTTTCAAGATCATTTTTGACTTGTGTCTTTATAAATGTCCATTTTTGCCAAGCATAATAGTGTGAAATTTAGGCTTCATGATTAAAAAGTTACTGGCGTAGGCCCAAAACCTGTTCCTGCTCTTACCTGAATGATTAAACAAGGAAGGAGTTAGCTTTTAACTTCCTCCGATATCTCCTGGGCTGAGTCTGGGTTAGCAAGTTAAATATGACATTTCTAAACTGATACTGTCTGAAATGGATATTCTCTCTTCAAAGTAGGGTGTGCTGACCGGATAGCACAGGCTCATAAAAATACAGATAAATGGAAGGGAAAGCTAAGTTGAGGAGTAACAAAAGATCAGCTGAACCACAGGTAGGCAATTGAAACATTAGAGGTTTACTTTGACTACGAGGCTGCTGCTTTGTGCAGATGTATCTACCTTGTCATTGCTGTGGGGGGCTGCCCTTGTTGCCTGGTAAGTGCTTCCCCTAGTACAGCCATATGCATCAAGACTGAATACTTCGTTAACCTCCATACGAAGTGTACAAGAACATTCAGTCTATGGCTTATACCGCCATGAAGTTCTGCAGATGAAAATGAATCTTGTTTCCAAGCCATTCTGACATTAAACAATGTCTCTGACACTTGCTCCTTTTCATAGCCTTGTCTGTTTCCAAAGCACACTGGCTGCTTTTTCTTTCTGAAAAATTCTCTGCTGCTGTAAGACCACCTAGAGCCATTTCCGGATGGAGTACTTCATGTGGCTTTATTAAAGAAGCTTAGCTTCACCCACAGCAGTAAAATTGCCATTGTTCAAGCTGCAGGAAAATCTAGTAAGACTGGATTGTGAAAGATGCTGAGCCACCTCAAGCAGATCAATTACATTTCTACTTTTCCCAATTGTGCATTAACTAACCTAGGGCTCAGCCATGTAGGCTACTGAGCATTCTAGCTGTATCTACTGAAACACATGCTTGCTTTTAACCCCCATTGACTTTGCTTGTACTAGGTGTGTGCTTAAACATTAATCACTTCCTGAAAGTGCTTCCCTAGATCATGCCCTGTGCCAAAAAGAGCCCTCAGGGAAGTGCTGGTAGTTTCGTCCATTTCAGTCTTTCAGATTTTCTCATTTTAAATACTATGCAGATTTCACATTTTTTCTAGCAATAAGAGAAATTGCTTTTGCTTACATAGTAGAGTCTTTTGATGAAAGCTTTGTGCTTCTTTTTAAAAAGGAACTCTTTAGGGTAATAAGATTAATAAAAAATTCCTTCAGTGAGCCCTGCATACCAGCAGCTTTTTGATTTCTCTGAAAGCTTTCCTGCTGCCTTTCATTAAATATTCCATTTCATACTACTATTTTTCTTCTAGTTCCCATCTGGGGTTTTCAGTGTCCCTGTATGTGTAAAATGAAATAATAATTTGTACCTGCAAAACAGAGAGAATTGAAATTGAGTGCCTGGAGGATTATTTTGATGAGGTCTGCTTGGGATTTTGCTTGAAATGTAATACAAAGGACAAGGAAATGAGTTCAGTTATGGGGTAGAAGGAGCAGCTTGTAAAAACAGATGCTGCAAGCCTTTCGCGCTGCATTTGTGCTGGTTTTGTTCTCTGCTTAATTTTTCAGGAAGTTGGGCATGAAATTATGCATGTAAGAATATTTCTCTATTTATAATTTTGTTTATAAATTAGTAACGAGCATATCTGATTATACAGACAAGCACAGTCTGTCTCTTTAATCCATTATACAGTAGTAGTAATTATGTACTGTTGATAAATGAGACAATTAAATGCATTAACACATTTGCAGTTGAATAAAGAGCCAGCAGATAAAGATTAAAATTGGGCAGATTACATTTCTCCACAAAGACTTATTTCCTCATGTATCGCAAAGCACAATTAGTCTTGCCCTTGGATATGTCTTTAATCAAACTGGTATTAAGAAGTCTGCTTCTCATGAAGCTCTCTGCCAAAAAGAGGAGGTTCTGGAGGCTGCTCCAACAACCAGTTGTAAGGAGACCACTGCCAGGGTTCATTAATGACTCTGTACAGCTAACTGCTGGACACCTTAATCTCAATGGTAGTGCAAAGAACCTCTGAAGATCAGTCATTGGAGGTTGAGATGATCGGCTCAGTCTGCCATTGAGAAGAAAGCTTCAATTGAAATGAGGATCCTAAGAAAGCTTTAAAAGTGCAATATTATAAGAATTTAGTATAAAGTATGGGGAAATTGCTTTTATTGATGATTTGAAGCACTTATTGTTATATAAGGTATTTTTAATCTACTCACTGTGGTCCAAATCCTGAAACCACTTGGTGAGGTACTCCCAATTGACTTCAGAGAGATTATACAATGAAGTGTTTTCAGGATTGTGTGTAAGTCTATGTTCAAGGCTTATGGTTTAATTTTTTACACTCATGATTTATGTTGTGGGTTATTTTTATGTTAAATTCCATTTTAGTTTAGTTCTACAGAACCACATAAAATTACCCCAGTCAATTGTAGCATAGACTTCTATTTTTTTTTTTAAATCCTTTTGAACTGAAAATGTATAAACAGCTTTTGAACTTCGAGAAGAAAAACAAGAACAAAATGTTATGTGGCATAACTAAGGTTCCTGAAGGAAAGTATCAAGCCCAGCATGTTAGATTTTAATTTTTAAATGAGACAGAGGGATTATTTGAGGCATCTTTATCTAGCTGCTTAGGTGGGGATAGGCTATAGCTTAACTAGCGGGAATCCTTAGTTAAGCTGTCTGAGGGGGGATGACAGAGGGGGTGTTTGTCCCAAAAGTAACAGGTGGTGACAAAGTAGTTCCGATCTTTTATTGGACCAACCTACAAAGGATATAACTCTTGCCTAACTCAAGGGGATGCTGTGAGGAATAATTCGAATTATATTATCTATTAGCTTTGAACTGCTTGTGTGAAAAGCGTATACAGGCTTCTCAACTGGAATTATGGAGGTGCCCTGGCAGAGACTCCATAGTTAGTACGGTCAGTCTGAATTTTTCAAACCTATTTCTGTTCATTCTGTCTGTCCTACCTTTTCTACATTATTAGGATGTTCAGGCTTCTGCGGTCAAAACAGGACCATTTTCCACTTCATTTTTCATTTCATCTTTAATTTATACCCCGCACTCTCCCAACCAAAGGTGGCGTGAGGACCACCAAAGGATTGGATGGGGAAAGGGCTATAGGTGAGGGTATTTAGATTAGATTTGTGTCTCAGAGGGAATGTGATAACTATGTCACTGTGCAAGATGGCTTGGAGAGGAATATCTTGCTCTCAACAAGGGCTGGGGGCAGAAAGCATCAGGTATGGATTGTGTTAACTATAGCCATAGACCCCATGGCTCAAAGATGGGAGCTGGAGGGTCTGAAGTTCAAGGGTTAAAAGCTAGGAAAGACCAGCTCTGTGTGGAATGTAGCCATCGGTGGGTGGACTGTGTTATTGAAAACCCAAGGATGTGTATTGTAGCTGCAGAAAATTACAAAGCAGTACAGAAAGATTAGTTGGTGCATAGCCCCTGTACTCTTGGGGAGCAGACAAAGCTGACCCCATTCATCCCACCATCCTGTTCAAATCTCAGAGGCAGTCTCAGAAGGAGAGAAGCCTTTTCTCCAGAGTTGGTTACTTGTCAACAATATATCCACTCTGCGATGCTTACCAATTAACTGTCATCCACAATGGGGATGTACTACGCTTGTAACAATTTCTGTATGTATTTTTGTTATCAAACAGGCTCTGGACTGATGTCTAAATGTACTGTGTACTATAGTCTGGGGTTCTCAGACAATTCTTCAAACTTTCTTCCATAAGCTATTCTTGGAGGTTTAGTCCTAGTCACTTGGTTCCAATTCAACTTTTCTCTTGATTTGGCACACCCCCTGACTCTGGTTCCGTTCCTATTTCACTGGGGGATGGGCTTCAGCTCTGGACTGCAGGCACCTTTCTGACATTAACTACTTATCTAATACTTTGCTGCTAACGTGGATGTGTCTAATTATCTTCTGGTAGCGAGGAGGTTCCTCTAGGCAGCAGGAATCTTGACTTCTGCTTCCTTGGGAAAGTCAAAGGAAAAAGGTCTTGTGTCAAAGTTTGCTCTACTAGAGGATTGTAAATAAAAAACCATTCTTCCTAAGAAGTCTCCTAGTAATCACCAAGCTCTTTATATTTCCAAAGATGTTAAAGCAAGCCCTAGGGGCAGGGACCGTGTCTATTTTATTACTTTGTAAAGTGCCAGGTACACTGCTGGTGCTATATAAATGTATGTTTGATAATAATAATAAAAAGCAAGAATAGATGATGAGCATCGTTATCCAGTTCTTCTGCCTTAGAATTTTACCATCTGTTCTTCATGAAGCCCATAACGCCTGGTTGAGTTATTGCATATCCTTGTAAAATTCCACCCATATTTTTTAATGGCTATGTTTAGACTAATACTCAGCACATTGGATGCTACAGCCTGCATTCAGTTAATAGGTGAGCTAAAGAGACTCTTTCTGTTTCTGGCCTTGTCTGCACTGCAGCTGGGTATTGGGTGGCTGCTAACTCCTAACCCCACTCTATTAGCACACTTGTGCATGGACAAACTTTCTGTGTGTGATATGGGGAAAGATTTTCTACTTTAATTTATTTCTTATTTTGTTAAATTTATTGGCTGCCCCCTCATGCCTTTGTATTCCACTTGCCATATGATAGCTGTATCTAAAATCCCCAAATCTACATGAATCTACTTTGGAACTTAAATATAATCTCTTAAATCTCACGACCGTAGACAGCAATAGAGACATACAAAATATATCTAGTATCAGTCAGGTATGTGACCCTATTCTGCGTATCATGTGATGCCACTTGAGGTCCTGAACCACAGTTTGGAAACCTATGGCGTAAGCGCCATGTGGACCACACAGTAATAGCAAGATGCTATCAGACTGGTGACTTGTCACCCACGTAGAATGCTGTGTGGATCAGGTCAAACTCCTTTTTGTGTACGTTACTACCCAGACAAGTTTCTTATAAACCTTCTTTTCTCTATGGGTCCTGGACAGTCACTCTGCTCGTTCATCACGCATGGGGAAGGTCCGCGTCATGGCCAGCAGGAGGCAGCACTGGTCTTCTATCTGGCTATATCTGGCGCGGGACTGACCCCAGAACTCCAGTTTGTCTGCTGCCTCTGACCAGGCAGGAGCTGCAAGCAGAGCAGCTGCTTTTCTTTCTTTTTTTTTAGGCCCCAAGTCTACTAAACCTTGTTAGGAACCCAAAGAGGGCACTGTCTTGCTGGAGACCACCACCAGCACTGCTCAAGAGCCTAAAGCCAGACCGGCTCTGCCTCCTACCTCCCGCCCTAGCAGCGCAGGAATGGAGAAGAGCGACCCCGTTATGGACTGGCCCTCAGACCCAGGCCGCTACCACCCCAACCGGGGGACAGTGGGAGATAACCCCCCTCAAGGGGAAAACCACAAGAGCCGCAGAATAGCGCCAGCCAAGGAATCGGCCGGGAGGCAAACACCCCTGGGCCAGCCCCACAAGAGCTTCAGATTACAGCACCAATATCTGTACTCAACAACAGGCCTCTCTCCCTGGGGAACACTAACAGCAGCCTCTCCATAGAGGAGTGAGGCAGGACAAGGGAGAGTGAGGGAAAGCGAAACTGAAAGCGTCCCCACCCCCCTTGCAGCTGGCCTCACAGGGCAGGCCCAAAGAAGTGGGGGAAAGGCAAAGCCCCACCCAAAGGGCAGATTCCTATTGTTCACTCCCCCAGAATTGGGGTCAGAGAGGGAAGCCTCACCCCAGAGAAATCATTCAGAGCTGGTTAAGAACATAGAGACACTGAGGCGCCGCTCCCCATAGAGTGAGCAGAATAAAAGGGAATGACTTCATGTTCCTCCCAAGCAGGCAAAGCTGACAATGATCAGGCGGGAGAAACCCTACAGGTAGGTCAGCCCCCTAATAGCCTGCAAGGGAAAATACAAAGAGCAGGATGGGGAACTTGCCATTGTCGTCAGGAACTCATATTCAGACTCATCAAAAATAAAACAAAAAAAATCATCACCTGAATCAGACAAGGAGACAAACCTTGCAAGTCTGCTCAGGGCAGAGGGGACACACCATTACTAGCCAGCCAGGCTATCCAGGTGTCTGGAAGCGATTCACCCACGGCAGACAGGTTCAGAGCCCCTGAAACGGATGCTGCCACAGCCTCCCTGGCAAGGCAATCCATCTCCCCCGTCAGAAGGGGACCTTTAGCCTACAGACCCTGACAATAGGAGGTATTTTCAGACGTTACGAGATCACGCTCAACCACAGTGAACCACGCTCAATCCCGCGGTGGGGCCAAAGCGCCGTGAACGTCTGTTCGGCGGCCACCAGATGTTCACCACGGTCAATACCCACGTGGGGTCAATTTCAACCATGCTTCCAGGGCTCCGGCAAGGAGGGGCAGGGGGCCCGCTTGGGCCCCTGGCAAGGAGGGAAGGAAAGGGGGCGGGCCGCCAGAGGGGCCAGAACCGCACCCAACCATAACCCCCCCCCCCTCCCCTGTGTCCCGCAGACACGGAAACGGGCCTGGGTGGACGAGCCCCCGGGGGACACCGGCCCAGCCCAGGTGGAGGAGGAGGTGGTGGAGGAGGAGGACGAGGGGGACCCACAGGGGAGACAAGGGAGAAAGCCCTACCACAGAGGGGGCCAGTGGGGGTTGCAGGAAACCCGGGACTTCATTAGGATCTGGGGGACCCGGGGGCGGCGGGGCACCAGTGCACTGTGGCACAGTGCCGCTCGAAGGCCAAAGAGCTGAAGAGGGGGTACAAGGCCATAAGGGACAAAAATTGGCGGTCCGGACACAGAGCCCGGACTGCTCCCTTCTACGATGCCCTGGACTGCATTCTCCACATGAAGGGGTCGATAGTCACCCCATGGCTCGTGCGGAGCGCAGTGGTCCAGGGCAGGGAACGGGCTGAGGTACCCCCTCCACTCGCCACCCCCAGGTAGGCACATGCTCCAGGGCCCCGGACCCCCAGGAGGAACACCCCGGGACCTCCGGAACCTGCAGCCCCCCCCCGGACAGCAGCCCGGAGAGCACCCACCCCCAAGCCGGACAGGCGCAGTCCGAGGCCGGCACCCTCATCACCCTCAGCCAGTGGTCCCTGGGGGAGTAATCCCACACCGAGGGGCTGGCCTCGGAAGGATCAGAGGGTAAGTGGGCGACTGGGAGGGGAGAGGGACTGGGGGGCAGGGGGCAAGGGGGGGATGAACGGGCTGGGGCCAGCCCCAGCCCCCACAGGGAACAGGGCCCGGGCCCCGTCCGGCCACCCGCACACCCCAACACCAACAATCCCCTCTCTCGCACATAGGGCACGGAACATCTCGGCACCAGACCCAGGCGGGTGAGGAGGCCGGCGCCGAGGAGCCCGGGCAGCAGGCGGAGGAACCAGGTGAGGCACACGGTCCGGGTGGGAGGGCCCACCGGGGCTCTGGGAGGGGGACCCGGGACACTCAGAGGGGGTGGGAAGGGGCCAGGCGACACCCATGGGGGGCCACGGAGCCCCGGGCCCCTCCCAGGGCCGGGGGTGGGCTCCCGGGCCGGCAGGCGACTCACCTACCTCTACCCTACAGGGCAACCCCAACAGCCACTGTCTCCAGGACCCGTGCCCCCAGCCCAGTGCATGAGGGAGCACCGGGCACGGGTCCACGGGCGGAGGGAGGACCAGGCGGAGGACATCGTCCGAACCACGCCAGATCGGGAGAGGATAATAGTGGCCATGGACCGGATGGAGGCGGCCATTGAGCGCTCCCTGGAGCGGGCGAAGGTGTGGGACATGAGGCTGTAGGCTGAGGTGCGCCTGGAGCGGAGGCAGGAGTGCCGGGAGCACAGCAGGCAGGTGGAAGCTCTCGGGTGGGTGGAGCAGGCCATCACAGGGATGGTGCGGGAGCACTCTGCAAAATGGACAGGTCCCAGTGCCTCCCTGCTCCTGCATGCGGGCACCATGTGTGCTATGTAATGGCAGCTGTCCCTCCAGGCACCCTGCCTGTCCAGGGCCCCAGGCCGGGCCCCTTGGCGCCCCCACCCCCTCCCCAACCGGCCCCACGCCCGCAGGGGCCGTGCATCCGCCTCCCGGTCCCCCCTGCCCTCCGGAGGGTGCAGCCGCTCGGGGGGCCCCA
>QEPC01010260.1:459305-479835 GCA_003113815.1 Sphenodon punctatus
GGGTGTTAAACACCCCCCCCAGGGATCGGGTCATACTTACCGGCGGCTGCGGGGACGCCGCGGCCGCTGGTGCTGGGGGGTGGGCTCGCCTCTGGGTCTTTTTTTAAACAAAAATCCAGGCTGGGCAGGGTGGGTGGGGGGTGTCCCCCCTTCCACCCGCGCAGCCTGGACTCGGGGAGGGGTTTTTTTTAAAAAACTTTTTTGCTGGGGCTTTAAGTTTTTTTACATTGCAGCCATTTTTAAATGGCTGCAATGTAAAAAAAATCCGGTACCCCGGAATCCGGTACCCGGACTGGATTACCGGGTCGAATCCGATAATGCCGGTACGCCCGGTACCGGCATTATCGGATACCGGATTTTACCGGTTTCCCACCCCTATCTGCCACGATCCCGAGACTGTCTAACATGTCTTCATACAGTGCCAGGGCACTACTGTAATGGATGTGATTAGCACAAGACCCAAACCTAACTAACAGAAAGCCAGACGTCTGCTCCCAGACTTCTGCTGGACACCTCCTTTCTAAACGTTTTGGCTAAAAATCTCCTCGTGTCAGGGGCCTTCCAGAGACCCAAACTATTTGGGATATATCTGGACAAGGTGCTGGAGGAAGCAACTGATGAATCCAAAAGTCTTACTCCAGCAATTTAATACTCCAAAGCGAAATTCTCATCCCTATAGTAGACCCATCTGCCTCATCAGGCGATTCCTTAGAAGAAAGGGTAAGAAACAGCAGAGAAACTATAAATGAACAGGATTTTATTTTTCATATTTTTTTAAACTTTTTTCATTTGAGACATTTCTTTAAAACAGCAGCAAGCAGAACATACAAGTTGAGAAAAAAGTGGCAGCGCAGGTAACTCCGTTTGGCTAATGCCCTCTCATGAATGCAGCGTACAGTTGATTTCTGAGCACCCTTTTGTTTTTACTTTAAGTGTACAGTAAGGCAGTGGTTTTTCAATAAGGTATCTATCTATATATGTATATATATATATTTAATCACAATTGAGTTTGATCACATGCAAATTAAATAAAATGTACAACTCAATATTACAACTGTAGAATTTTTTTTTTCTCTGAGCAAAGAAGCCTCTAATCAAAGACACATATGGACACGACATTAAATTATTATTTTTTAAAAAAAAGGAAGACAGGAAGAAAAACAACCCAAGTGCAGGCATTGTTGGCATAACACCTCGAGCAAGGTCGATTGAATTCCAGCGAAGACTCTTCCCATCATGAGGAAGGGGGAAAAGGACAGATGATCATGAACAGGTGTGTTCAGCCAGCTCCTCACCCCGTTTTACTCTATCCTGAGCAGCTCCACATCAAAGATGAGAGTAGCATTGGGTGGGATGACTCCAGGATGGCCTGTGACTCCATAGGACATGTCAGGTGTACAGGTCAGCTTTGCTCTTTGTCCTAAGCTCATCTAAGAAAAGGGGGAATGTGTAGGAAAGTTAAATCACATATGTAACTTTAAATCCACGGGTGGTGCCATCAAAATCACTGATTTCAATCTTCATTCAACCCTCTTTCCAGACCCTTTGTGCTAGGTAAAAGCAGGGATCAGGGCTGGTCTTGGGAAGTGGGGGGGGCGGGGGGGGAAGGGGGAAGAGCAATTGCACTTACCCTCGCACTGCTGCCGCTCAAGACCCATGCTGCTGCCAGCCCCCAAATGCAGCTGACAGTAGGGGCAGAACTGTCCATTACAGAAGCAGGGCCACATTTTAATTTTGCCCTGAGCCTGGTAAATTCTAAGACCATCTCTGCATTGATGTACTGTTAATGGGTTCTCAAAGTCCCAAGAAGGAACTTGGGAAGAGAGCTGCAATATTGTCTTCCAAGGACGACTAGCTTCCTCTGTTGTAAAGGGGGTGCTGGGATATGGCTGAGAGAGAGAAGCATTCCAAGGGCAGGCCACCGTTCACAGTGCTATGAATATTCTGGGCAGTGCTGCACTACAGAAGCAGTTGGAGACAAGATTTTGTAAGTTACACCAGAGACTGTGGAGCAGTCCAGAATTGGGAGGGCAGAAAGGCTGCTTAAAGCCAACATAGTCTCCTCCTACCTTTCGACTACAATTGCATGCTGCCTTTGCTAGTGGTATCTCACAATATTTCAACCAGTGTGTTTAATCACAATCCTACAGACTTTTTATAGAGGTCTTGATTAATAAAAGGCTGATCTTGTTGCTGCTGACAGGTTCCTGTAAAGTACTAGGTGTCTTTGACTTCTGTTAGAGTCAAGGGGAGCTGAGAGTGGCTTGTACCTCCCAGGGACACTCAAACCACGCAACTGGTGCCAGTTTTGGACTATATTACTTCCATCAAATATTCTGTCCAATGACAGACTGCCTACTGATTAAGGAACTGGACTGGGAGTTGTGAGGCCTTCGTTCTATTCCTGCTATTTTACTGACTTGGTGGGACCATGGGCAAGTTACACCTGACCGTATTTTCAGAGGTGCCAAGAACCTGCAACATTCATTGACTTTAATGGAAGTTTTTGATGTTCAGCACTTCTAAAAGCCAGACAATTAACCTTCCCATACCCATTTCTCCATCTAAAAGTACTTCCTCCACAAAGGTGTTCAGGGTTAAGTAATCTATACCTGCAGAGTGCTTTGTACTCCCAAGATGAAAGGCACCAGCACAGCAAGCAGTTTATAAATTATTTCCTACTGTCACAATCCACTAGGAGGCGCTAGTGGGTAAATGGCCAGTAGGCAGACTATAGGGCTGCATTCACAGGAGACGCTTAGTATGGGGAAAACTTTTCCCCTTTATTCATTTATTTATTTATTTTATTTTAAAGCGTGAAAGGGTTACGTCACAGGATTCTCCAGGTACAACTTGAATTAACTCCCAGACAGTTCAGCTTGAAGTTGAATTTGCACGAGACTCTTTTCTCGCTGTACTCTGTTGTGAGAGTTTGCATTTGTGCATTTTAATTGTTCCCATGCCCGCCCCTCCTGCCCCATACACTTCAAAAGTTCCCTCCCGCTGACAAAGTTATTTAGGTTCTGTCCCCACCACACACATTATCCCTTCAGGGGGAAATTACTTCTATTCACCTCCTGCAGCAATGAAGGCTGTTAGGGATTAATCCCTTCATACATTACAAGAAATATGGGTGATGATTTAGACCCAGAATTACAGGAGACTCTTCTCCCCAGTGTATTCTTTGTTGCAGGAGTTAACGTTCCCATATTTTAACTGCTCATGCAATCCCTCCCCCACTTCAAATATTCCCTCCCGCTTTTAAATTTACCGCAGGTAGTGCCGGGGGCCAATAAGAGGCGTCCCACTAGTATACAATTCTTTTTGGTTTTCTCTTGTCCCCTCCAGGAAGGCAGTGGGGACTGAGGGGGAGACATTTACTATATGCCACTGCACAGCACTTAAGGCTGACTGATATTGCAGATTAATCCCTTCACATGGGTGAGGGATTAAGTCCAATTAGCAACCCTTACTTTTTCAGTTTAACGTTTAGCACTTCCTTTGCATTACATGGGGGCAACCTACATCACAGGTCTTTCACACAATCAACAATAAGGGGTGGGTGGGGAGCCCTATTTGCTGAGCTAAGCCTCTCGTGGGAATGCAGCGTAAGGCAAGATTTAATGTAGTTTATTCATTGTGAGGCGGTAGTGGAGAGGTGGAGAGTTCTTGGAAATGATGTTGCTTTATGTGGAGTTCAGAGCTTTATCTGGATTGACTGGGCTCATTCTGTTCTTTTTCTAACCTTAAATGGATTTTTAGGTTCATGGTATTTGTCAGCCCCTCATCCCAGTCTCCAGACTAGTCCTAGACAAAGCCATTCACTCAATTTGTTTTCCAGGGCCGGTAACTCCAGTGGTTAGGGAAAACCTTGTATGATACCATCATTTTATACAACGTGGGCATTTTAAAAAATGAGTCAGGAATCCCTAGAATCATCACATATCTTCAACCCTTTTATTAGTCAGGGGTAGCCTTTTTAAATGAATAAATTACAGGTCCTCTCCCCTTCATATAATAAATAGCACAATAGGTGAGGTGGAAGTGTACTGGCCTCTAAATGGTTTATTTGTGCTGTTTTCTGCACCTTCTTTTAATGCATCTGAAATTGTTCTATTTTATCCAAAGTGCTCTCTCTCTCTCGCTCTCCAAATGCATTAAAAGGATATTATATATATTGTTATATATGCTGTTTCCTGCACCTCCTTTTAATGCATATATATGCATTAAAAGGAGGTGCAGGAAACAGCCTCTATAGCAATTTTCCTGGTGTTTATTTCCTAAAGTTAGATACCTGTAGTACTGTATCTGGTATCACCGTGTGCAGCAACGTTAGGTGTTTAGAATTCTAAATCAGTTTAGAATCAGAACTGTTACCATAGTTACCCTAGTGACCAATATGGCGTACAGCATAGAACAGTTGCCCCATAGAACAACATAGAATGGTTGCTTCTTTTTGTAAAGCCCCTGTATATAAACAATTCAGTTTCTCTCTCTGTATAGAGAAATGCAGATAACCTACTATAGCAAATGTGCCTAGGGGAAGTATGTGATTCTGTGGGTTACTCGGGGGGATACCATGAAGCTCATGGAGATGAGATTTTTGGTGCAGCTTGCCTCTCCTTTTTTACTACTGATAAATGAACATTACATTTTGCAATGAAGAGTGTGAGGGAATTTGTCTAATCATTACGCTTGCAGTCATGTATGTAATTCAGTGCCCTATTCACAGGCATAGACATGGGTGGACGTGTTGGACCACTGGCTACTCAGCATCCAGCCCTGAGTCAGTTCAGTACTAACTTTACCTCTCATGGGATTTGGCACCCCTGCTCCCCTAGCTGGGGAAGGAATATCCTGGCTTCTGAATGAGCCTGCCCACCATTTTGGGGCATATCCAAACGTCCATTCCTAGCTACGCTATTGCTTTTGCATGAGGGTTAAATACTATGGTAGGGCAGGAAAGGCCTCAGAGACCATAGATCGAGCCTCTACTTTTTAGGGGTTGGCTTGATTTCAATCTCTCTTCCACCTCCTGCACCTATGATTTCATTAACGTGGGAGCCAAAGGAAGGCAAGTAGTAATCGCCCAATTGGCTGCTCTTGTTTTCAAACTCGGCATTGTGCTCTGCAGACAACAGGAGCCATATGGCTCTATTTGCAGCTACTGACATTGAAAGCAAAGAGCAGCCCTTACCTGCAGGGAAAGAGCCTCATTCAAGGGGGAAAGTGGGGGAAACTGGAAGCTGAGGTGGGGAGGGGAACTGGAGGCTGGGGAAGGCCCATGGAGGGGGATGTTGGAAGGGGAGCTGTGGCTAGGGTTGTCACCTTTTGCGGTTGGACCCTGAGACTCCCATAGGCCAAAATAGGAGTCTCAGGGTCCAACTGCAAAAGGTGAGAGCCCTAGCTGCGGCAGGCTATGGTAGGGAAGAGCTGCGAGTGCGGTAGAGAGCAGACACTGAGGGGTATGGGGGTTTGAGGAAATGATGTGTCTGCACTGAGGGTGCCCCCAGGGTGATACTCCTTATCACTTGGACCAAAAATTCTGCATTGCTCCTACCATGCAGTGTTTTCTGTTTCAGAAAAGCTACGCAGAGGCTACGACATGACACTAAAACCCACCGCAGACACCATCTTGGAGTATGGATTGGTTAAAGACAGAGAAGCTATTTGTATCTACAAGACAACCCTCAGCTTTCCAGGCAAAGAAGGAGGAGCTCAAGAACTGTGGATGGCTCATACACCCAGGGAATACTTCATCTCTCCCATTAGCCCAGAAGTCAGGATTGATTTATTTTTATTTCCATTTACGTATGTCCCCACATTATGGGAATTATAGTTTAGCACCGTGAATATCATACTTAAGATGGGTCTTGCCTTCAGAAATGCACCCAGGATTACTGTTTGCAATTTCAGCTTGTCCACCCTCCCATTATTGTACCAGCCATGCCTGCAAACACTTCAGCTGTTGGGAATTCAACAAGCACCAGCCCTCTGTACCTGCACAGCTCCTTCCTCAAATCCTTTAATGACTTCTTGTCTGCCGATCTTGAACCTGAAAGGCTTGTTTCGGTCTCTGGAGGAATCAAACTTCTTTCCATTCTGTAGCATCCCTGCCAAAACAATACAAATGGTTCAGTCCCAATGAAACCTGGGGTGGGAACAGACTGAAGACTGATGTGCTGGGCACAGGAGCCATATATTTCCTTTTATACTTTACAGGCTAACTCAAGATTCATAAGGAAAGAAAACCACAAGCAGAGGCATCTGATTATTTCTTTTCCTCTTTTTGCTATTCAGGTTTTCAATGGCAGTCAGACCGTGGAGATTACTATAATTTTTTGTTGTAGTGTTAACGTAAAAATCTCCAACACCTCCTATGAGGCTTCTGCGGTCGCCTGGAAGAGCTCCAGTCACTGACGGGAGTTAGGTAGAGCGGGCCACCATACATGATGGCCCGCTCTACCTCAGCACACAACACGGAGTTAACCCTGCCACAGTCCAGGGAAACCTCTGACGGGTGGGAGCAAACACGACACCACCATGGGTGGCCACACTGGAGTAAAGTGTGGCCCCTGGTGGTAGCGTCTCGTCTGAAAATAGCCTAGAAGGACTGCGTTTGCCCTAAACGTTCTAGCAATGCCTACTGTCTACTGAAACCCTGCCAGACGGTTTGGTGACTGCAGTGGAACTGTCTGCACAAGGCTATTTACAAACAAATTGTGTTGGGTTTTCTTTAGGTGGGGGGAGACAAACAAACAGAAAATGCTCTTGTCATGATATGACCTATGCTTCTCTTTTTTTTGCTCCAGCTTTGGGTGCTTTTGGTCAAGCACCTTCCCACCCATTATACATGTTGTAGGGCACCCATAGGGTACCACTTCAGCCCTGCAACAGGTATAGCGGGTGGCGGGTGGGTGGGGAGATGCTTGTCTAAAAGCACCCTTTGAATTGTGGGTTCTCATTATATCATAACATCTTACATATCTATGAAATGAAAGCTTTGTAGAGACTCGATATCTTAAAATTAAGAAGCATACTGAGCACTTCTACAAACACTTTCCATAGTCAAAGAATATAGGAATTGCCAAACTGGCTCTGGCCCATCTACACCAGTGTTCTGTCTCTGACAGTGGTCAATACTGAATGCTTCAGAGGAGGTTCTGACACCTACTGTAAGCAGATCTGGGATAATCTGCCCCCATGAAGCAGATTATTCTAATCCTTATTATTCATGCGCTGACCACACATGAATAGTTAAAGTTGCATTGCAGACATTATGGCAAATCAAACACTTATTATCTCAAACCACATTGTCAATTGATATGAAACTTAGCCTGGGTTTACTTCTTAGGATCTTTTATTTATTTATTTATTTAATGGTAAGATTAACTATTATAGTTCTGGATATTTTTGTCATTTATATAAAGGTCCAATCCCTCTTTGACCCATTCAGTTAAATCAGCTGTCAAAACAGCCCTTGGATATAGATCAGGGGTGGGAAAGCTCAGGTCTGGGGGCCAAATGCAGCCCACAGCTAGTTTTTAGGTGTCCGTGGTCTAATCTCTACCCTCTGGATCCAGTTCCTGCTGCCAAGCACTGTAAAAACTGAGCTCAGTGTAAGGGAACAGAGATGAGAGGTGGAAATGTACATAAGGATAGGGGATAGAGCCATCCCACAGATTCAAGATGTGGGCCACCTTCCTGAGCATACCCCTTAAGTACCCCCATCTCTAACATCTGTTTGGCCATCTGAGCTTATACTACATTCTAATAAATATAAATACATTTTCAAAGTGGCCCCCAAGAGGGAAAAGATTCCCCAACCCTGATATAGATGAGTGTTATAAATGTTAACATTCATTTACATCCAGTTTTATTCATCTATATCAAGTTTTATAACTTTATAATAAGAAAATGAGCCTAAGTCTCAAAGTTCAATTGCAGACAAACTTATGCAGTGCTTTGGCGAGTCCTGAATTTTGGTTTGCAATCAGCACCAAATGCTATACCATTTTACAGTTGAGGAAAGCTATGCACAGAGAGGCTGAATGGCTTGCCTAAAGCTACACAGCAAATTAGTGTCAGCGTCAATGTTAAATCTTTGTGGCGTTTTTGGAGAAAAATACCACAACGTTTTTCTTTTTCATCTTACACACGCTCTGACCAACATGTGAACCTTAGTTGGTTGGGAGTTATGATTGCAAGGTAGGCAGTGGAGAGAAAAATCTCTGTCTTTGGAAAGGATGGACTTCAGTTCAGAGCGATAATAATGACTTGAGCCTCAAGCTGGAACATTTTCTGCTTTCTCCCCTGGTTACGGTAACCTATTATTCTTATAAACATATTTCTTGATGATGGAAAAACTGCTGACTGCATCCTCCATCTGCAATTATTCCACCAGAACACAACCTCCAAAGAGAAAGTATTACTACTGAGTGTATTTCAGAACTGTAGTGAGTGGAGGTGTGGGGTGAGAGGCAGGATCGGGAAGGGGAAATTACTGTGCACCAGAAATGGTTGTATTTGTAAAGTTTATAGTTATGATGACATGTCCGTGACAAACAATTGCTGACTCAAATCACAGGGCACACAAATTCCTGTTTGCCCCTCTATACTTCAATCTGTTTGGGTCTGCAAAGGGAAAGCACAGCCAGTCTATCTCCTTTGTTTTCCTTTATGTATTATATACATACATATTTAATGTACAGTAAGAGCACCACAATCAATTATTTAATATGAAGCTGACAGTGGGCAATAAAGGCACAATAGATATCTTATCAATAATCCATTACTGTGTGCTATATACCAGTGTGGTGTATAATCAACAAGACAAAATTATTATTATTATTAGTAGTAGTAGTAGTAGTAGTAGTATTTATATAGCACCATCAATGTACCTGGCGCTTTACAGAGAATAAGATAGACACAGTCCCTCCCCGAGAGCTTACAATCTAAAGACGGGGAGGGGAGACAGGGAAGGGGGAACAGAGGGAGAGACAAGGGATGCGACATTCATGAGGATGCAAGAACTCAGGTACACGTTCTTGGCTTGATTACAGTAAATTGGGAGTTTACAGGTAACAGGTGGGTGATAATCCTGGGTGGGGATGATTAGCAGGAGTTAGGAAGGGTGGAGCAGAAGAGGTGGGTTTTGAGGAGGGACTTGAAGGTGTGGAAGGTGGGGGCAAGGAGGATGAGGGCAGAGAGGGAGTTCCAGGCGTGCGAGGGAGAAGGGATGAAGGCGGTTGGGGGAGCAGGGGAGGCGTGGGAGGGTGAGGGAGGGGATGGAAGAGGAGCGGAGTGCTCGAACGGGGTTCGGAGGGAGATCAGGGCAAAGAGGTAGGGGGGAGTGAGGTGAAGGGCTTTGTAGGTGAAGACGAGAGCTTGTGCAGGATACACTCAGGAAGAGGGTGCCAGTGGAGAGAGGAGAGGCTTCACATGTTCAAAGCAACGTGCTAGGTGGATGATCCTGGCAGCGGAGTTTTGAACAGAGATGAGGGAAGAAAGGTGAGAGTGGGGAAGGCCAGCGAGGAGGAGGTTACAATAGTCAAGGCATGAGATGACTAGGGTGTGGATGAGAGTTTTGGCAGAGGAGACAGACAGAAAAGGGCAGATCTTAGCAATGTTGTGGAGGGAGAAGCGGCAGGATTTGGCCACGGAGTCAATGTAGGGTTTGAAGGTACGGTGTGAGTCAAAGATGAAGCCCAAGCTACGGGCTTGGGGGACAGGGAGGATGGAGACCCCGTTAATGGCAGTTGACAGGGAAGAGGGAGAGGAAGGATTGGGAGGGAAGATAAGGAGTTCAGTTTTTGACATGTTCAGTTTGAGTTGGCATTGAGACATCCAGGCGGAGACATCAGAGAGACAGTTGGTGAGACGAGCTTGAACAGAGGAGGAGAGGGAAGGAGTGGAGAGATAGAGCTGAATGTCGTCAGTGTATAGGTGGTACTGGAAACCGTGGGAGGCAATGAGTTTGCCTAGGGATTGGGTGTAGATAGAGAAGAGGAGAGGGCCAAGGCCAGAGCCTTGGGGAACCCCGACCAAGAGGGTTAGGGAGGAGGAGCGGAAAGAGTTAGGAAGAGATACACTGAAGGAGCGGTCAGAAAGGTAGGAGGAGAACCAGTCAAGGACAGAGTCCCGGAATCCAAGGGAGTGAAGCAATTCAAGCAGGAGCAAGTGGTCAACAGTATCGAAGGTAGAAGAGAGATCAAGGGGCCGGAAGTCAGATTGGAGGGGGTCAAGGGAGGAGTTGGTGGACAGGAGGTTGAGGCAACAGGAGTATGACTTAGGCTTCTGTTTTCCTTGGCTTCAGAGCCAAGAAAATTACATGTAAATATCTAGCCCATTCTGTAGGCAGGCATTATTCTCTCTTTACTGTTTTATAGATTTGCATATATTTAAAAGGAAGACCAAATTAGATTTACCTTCCAGGCAGAAATGAGTTTCAATAGGATTTCCATATCAATTATGAGGACACCTATAGTTTGGTATGATAGACCCTGAGTTTACCTCAGTCACCTCTAGTGATGTTGAATAGTATCTTTACTCCATGAGTATTCTCTTATATCTGTGGGGTAACTTACGGAATATCATGAGTAAGCATAGTGGAATCAAACTAGTATTGAACTTTCTAAGAAAAGAAAATATTGATATGTGTATATCAGTATTTCACAGCAGATACATAATATGTATCTATATGTATTTACTAAATAAATACCACATAAAATTTCAGTTATGTTTTTGCATATCACATAGGAGTACTACTAAAGCACTATACATTAAGATAGTGTTCCAGAACACTGGGTGTTAAAGAGCATGACATTGGTGTGTGTGGGTGTGTGTCTGTGTCCACGTCCACCAAGTGGCACTGCCACGGATCACCCACACCGGGGTTATGAGTAGGGAATGCTTCAAACAGAAGGCTCCCATGTGGGGCCACCAAAGCAGCCACCATACAATTTGGCTGGCCCCACATGGAGCATTCCAGATTTCCTGGCATTGCTCCATGTGTGACCATGAGTAGGTGCTCACAGGAGCGCACGTCCAGCCACTCCCACCTTCAGATGGGCCATCAGTTCTGTGGCTCCTAGGTGGCCATGCAGTGTAGCATCTCATTTGAAAATACCCACTATGACCTAGAGCATTGTCTGCAGCAGAGATGGAGACAAAGTAGTTCAGATACTATCTTTTATTGGACCAACTTCTGTTGGTGAGAGTATGCAAGCTTTTGGACTACATTGGGCTCTTCCTCAGGATGACAATCTCCAGTCTGCAGCAGAGGAACACATAGCACAATGCAGATGTGTGATAAGGGTATACTCAAGAACTACTCTAGGAGCAAGATTCTATTCCATATAAGTATGGGCCACTGAATCTGGCCCAACAAAAACAAATGTTGCTAATGTTTAATTAAAGATAAGCAAAATCAATAACACACCCCTACTATCTGGCGATTATTCAGTATTTCCAGTCTGGGGTGCACAGTGACCTATCTGATCTTCCTCTGGCCTTTGGATGCACCTGTATACCTCTCGGGGAGAAAGCCAAGAAGACTGTTGACGCTGGATCACATGTTCACCACTGCAGCTCCAGGCACATTGGGGTTCTTCCGAAGTCACAAATTTTCCTGAATAAGCTTCCACGTTTTGCAGAGATTCTATTACACCTTCTTTCATGACATCCGGTCATATGCCTGGCAATGACAGTGTTGTTCTGGAAAGGACTGGCTATCTTTTTACCGTACGTTTTTCTATTGCTTCTGAATAACACTGCTTTCAGTAACTTCACATACCAGATTCTCTAGCCAAACTAGCCAAGAGTTTCATGAAGCTTGCCCATGCATTACAGTGCACTGGATTTAGGTGCTGTCTGTATATGGGGTGCGTGTGTGCTGTTCCAAAACACTTGACTGTAAGCAGAAATACTACTGATGTGCTGGGACCACTGTTCACTCCATCTTCTCTGTTGCAGCCAATGGGGAAAACGTAGTGAACATGGATCCCTAAGAATGTGTTACCATTTAGTAACACAGTATTTTGGCCCTGGGATATTTATTTTTAAAATATCCATCCAAATAAGATGTCTTTAATGACTCCCCTCTCCCTCTCTCCCCCAATTCACTTCTTTTTGACATTTTCATTCCAACAACTATTTACACAATAAATTTTTTAAAATGTGGACCATATTCGGGGAATAAGCCCCTTACAGCTGCGGTCCAGTGTTTTTTCTCTATTTTTGTGACAAACTATTATTTTCATATTTCTGTTAAGCAAATTGACATCTGAGTTGCATTGGTCTTAGAGTGTTGTTGAATTAGTGTCCAGACTCCATATATTACTCCAAACAGCAGAAAAGCCCTCCAAATCTTGGTGTATATCCGCTTGAATCCGCTCCATTGTAAGTACGTACCAAAGTCTATTTATCCATTTAGTGAAAGATGGTTTAGATTTGGATTTCCAATTACAGACTATTGTATGGATAGCAGCAAGTCTCAATTGTTGGCAAGCCATTTTTCTTTCTTTAATTATTTGCAGATCCAGGAAGATGCCCAGCAATGCAATTATTGGTTGAAACTGTATTTCCTTCTTGGCTATGTCATTCATCCTTGGCCATATTTTTTTCCAAAAGTCCTTTATATGGGGGCAGTGCCACCAACAGTGCATCCACGTTCCCGTGTCTTTGCATTCTTGCCAACATTCTTTGGGATATTCCTTATTCATTTGGTTGAGTCTTTGTGGAGTTAAGTATATTCTGTACGTAGTTTTAATTTGGGGTTCTTTTACTGTTTGCATTGCTTCCCACATTAAACTCCTTTTTTCTTTGTCTATTTCAGTTTGCAAGTCGTCTTCCCAGGCTGTCGAGTATCCAGCATCAGATAAGTTAAATAGTCCATGTAGAGTTTTGTATATCTGCGATATGATGTGTCTTTGTGAGGAATCACCATACAAAACTCTTTCTAGATCACTTATCTTTTCAGTCCGCTTCTAAGCATGTTCTTTGTCACCTTCCATTTACTTGATGTGCAGCGTGGTGACACTCCTCACCTTACTGAAGCCTTGTTGCTGATAAACTGAGCAACCATCTAGCACCCTGCAAAGGCTTTAGCAACAAATAAGCTACTGAATAATACTAGGGAGGAACAAAGAGAAACAGTTTGACAAGAGAAAGGCAAATAGATGGGAAGAAAAAAGCAAAAAGATGCTATAAGAAACTATTATTTTAAAAGCACCTAAAAAGGTGTTCAACCCTGAATGAGTCATGAAAGGTGGCCAGAGCTCTTCCCAAAGGGCACTTATAGTCTAAATAAGTCAGATGCAAACAGTGCATGTCACATGTACTTTCATACATATATGCAACGTGCACGTGTATCCATCTTAAGGTATTTTCAGATGTTACGAGATCACGCTCAACCACGGACAATCCCCTGTGGTGGCGGATGGTCCCGTAATGTCTGGTTGCTCACCGCCAGATGTTCACCACGGTGAACCACTGACGGTGAGCAAAATAACCATGCTTTTGGGGATGGTCCAGGCACCAACCCCGAAAGTGTGGTTAATTGAACCACAGCCCGGAATCAGCGGACGGTAACCTCTGTTACCGCTGCTGATTCTGGGCTGTGGCTCAGACCCCGGGATGGAATCTGGTGCAGCGGCCGGATTGGCCGCTGCGCCGCCCGTCTCCAGGAGGGCGGGGCTGTGCGGCCGCACTTTGTGCCGTGCAGCCCCACCCCCTCCCTAGATTCCCCGCTGGAATCAGACGGCTCGTCTGTTGATGGGCCGTTCTGATTCCGGCCAGGAATCAGAAAAGTGATTCCGTGACGGGGCCAATAGGCACCCCATCACGTCTGAAATCACCCTTAGACATCCAATACTTTGACAGTTGCCTCAGCAGTGTGCCTTATTTTGATAACACTAAATTATATTACTAGAAGGTGTTATGTAATATCACCCCCCATATGGTCTGATGATAGCTAAAGTACCATCTCCACCAGTTGTGGCCTGAGCATCACTGGATAGTAGGACACAGAGCTCAGCAGCACCTCACTTAAGCACAAACTTCCTACGTATGTGGCTTGTCACCATTTGGCAGACAGAGACCCTAATAGGCTAGTCAAAGGTGGAGAAGAACATGAACTGACCTGACTATGAATTCAAAGTGAATCAGTAGCAGAGCTGGAATTAAAACTCAAAGAGTTCTTGATTTGCATTCCAAGCATGTGTCTGTAGGCCATACTGAAACTCGTTTAGACTTTTCAGAAGTTACTTACTGTAGGACTACAATGCACAATGAGGGACTTATTACAATTAATAAGTAAGGAAGATTAACTCTAGCCTTTATGTGTTTACACAAAATAGTGACAGTGTCACTAGCCTTGCATGGCTAAGAAGCTCAGCGAGTACACATATAAATAGGCTAAACATCTGAATGTTTTATTAAGAAGCCTTCCAAACAAGCAACATAAGAACTAGGAGAGGCAGAAGGATGATTGATTCTGCTGCTTTTGTAACAATAAATAGAGTGGCTTGACAGAGGTGTTTGTATGTGGCAGCCTGCAAGGATGGTTCTGATGGGGGTGGGAGTGGAGAAACCCAGGGCTGGCATGAGGTTGGAGGGGTGGCAACAGTGGCCTTACTGGGGATGGGGTAGCAGGGCTAGTGTGGTGGGGAGGCATTATTTCAGGATACTCTCGCCTTTCTCACTGTGATATGTTACAGGTATCCTGCTAGTATTTTTGATGTCTATATATCAATTGGGAGAGTGAACCTTGGAAGAATACCACCATTTCCCCCTCCAATCTGGTTCCTGGGCACCGGGAGCAATACTTTCATGTCTACGTCTGCAGTGTAAGTTCATTAGTGTTTCCATCTGTGAGATCACCAGCTGAAAGCCACTAGAGAAGTGCATTTTATTCTTATGGACAGATCTTTTCAGTCTCTAATTTCTGATATGATCTTATCAGACTAATGAGGGAAAAGTGGCAGCTGTTGTCTTGACAGATGAGAAGCAGGCACAATGTCTGTTGGACATTAGACAGGACAACAATTGGAATTCCAAGGGCCTGTATCTATTTCCGTCTCTTTCAAAATCTAGTCACCACATCACAAGTGAACAGAAAGTATAGTAAAACAAGCATCTTGAGAAACTGCCAAGCAATGTGGGTGGTCCCAAATTTAGGTCAAGGCATCACACTGCGCTCCTACTGATCTGCCTTCCAATTTCTTATGTAGGAATTTTCCCTGCACAAGGTAGACTTCGGGCACTATCTTCCACCTACTGAAGTCAATGGCAAAACTCTCAGTTTTGTGAGATACTGATTTCATCACCTGAAAGTCATACCATTTCACTGCAGATATCCTGGACTGGAGCAGGCATGCAAGCGTAACTCTCCAAGAGCTTCCAAAGTTTCCCATTCTTCTACCTTAGTATGGAACATGTTCACCCACTAACTCCTTAGGGCAGAGGTTTCCAAATTCTGGGTCAGGCCTCCATGTGCAGTCACCCCATCTGAGGCTAAGGTAGCAATCTAACCAGTGTTCCATTTACTTTGCATGCCTGTTGTTGTCTGGGGTCATGGATTTATATTTACGTCTCAAAAAGGGATCACGTGGGCAAAATTTTTGGAACCACCACTTTAGGGATAGCACGTCTTATTACGGTGCAGTAGGGAAAGCATAGTTAAGGTTACATCAAAACTTTCTGTTAAATATAAATATGAATACTACTGCAGTGTGCTGAGTCATCAAGCAAACTTAAAAATTCTGCATACTTGGAAAAACAAGTCTGTCGGGAGTAGGTGAGAATGCCTGCCAAAACCTAAGATAGCCGTGGATACTTTGTGCTATGGCCTCAAAAAACCTAGCTGAGGCCATAATATAATTACTTGATAAGTATTTTGCAGACAAAATCGCTCATATTCACCACAACCTGGGTGCTGCTGTTTTGACTGCAATCAGAGTTTGGGGTTGTGAAGCTCAGTCATGTCCCATTTGGCTTGTTCGTTTTAGTTAGTGTCTCCCACTGATGCAAAGGATATGCTTGGGGCGATGTAGGCAACCAGTTGTAAATTAGTTTCTTGCTTGCCCTGGCTGGTGAAAGCCAGCCAAGAGACACTGGGGCCATTGTTAGCTGGTGTTGTCGGTGCCTCCCTTTGGAAGGGTAGGTTGCTGGACACCCTCAAAAGTGTGATTCGTCCCCTGCTCAAAAAGCCATCTCTTGATGCTGACTCCCCAGCCAACTATTGGCCTGCCTCTAACCGTCCCTTTTTAGGGAAGGTTATTGAACAGGTGGTTGCCCAGCAGCTTTGGGTGCATCTTGATGCTATAAGATTCCTGGACTCTTGTCAGTCTGCTTTTCATCCTGGGTCTAGTACTATGACCTCACTTGTGGCCATGGTCGATGGTCTACACTTGGAGATTGACAGAGGAACTTGTACCCTGGTGAGCCCATTAGATCTTTCAGCTACCTTTGATGCAGTTGATGACAAGGTGTTGCTGACATGACTGAGGGACCTGCTAGGGGTGCGCAGGGCTGCTCTTGAGTGGTTCTGTTCATTCCTGTTGGGGATGTCCTAGTGGGGGGTGGGGTGGGTGGGCGTCAAGTCATGTTGGGTCAGTATTTATCCTTATAACAGGATTTATCCTTCTATCCTTATGTAGAGGATGCCCTTTTAGACGTGTGCTTAATGATGTGCTCCTTGAACAGAGTAACTAGGGGCACTGTCTAGCGCTCACTTGACTCAGGGAAACATACAGTGATTGAAAATACCTGACTTTTAACTGCATACAGAGTAATTATTGATATTCCTTGTCAGTCTGGTCCAGCGGTATAGTTCGGTTAGAATAGGCCCTGGTGAAGAAGATGGAATAGGGCTCCCTGAGTCCTCCCAGCAGTAGGGGATGCAGCTGCCCCAGGGAACTGGCCCACCAGGCTCATGGATCCCAGGGTAGCTGCACCGCCTGTTCCTATTCTAGCTAAGCCCTTGGTCTGGTCTCATTTGGAACTGGGGTGGGAGGGGCTGACTCCTGTATAACACTGTACAGTATTCTAATAAAAAGAGCGTGCCAACTCTATACTCAGGTCTTCTCCTTGGTGCTGGACCCGAGAAAATGGGATCACGCTCCAGTACCCCCACATGATGTGTCTCTACAAGCGGTAAAAAATGCCTTGCGTTGTGTTTTCAGGAGTGACTCTTCTGCCACCTGCTATTAATAGTCCTTGCTGCGAGGCAATAATGTCTGTCACAGCCCAATATGGCAGCAGCTCATTACCTCAGGCGTGGTCAGCTATTGCGTCTATTTGCAAGGCTTGCAGGTTAGCATCTTTTCATGTGCACGTATGGGAGCATATATGCATGTAACTGAAATTGAAATGGCTTCAATTGCATAAACAACTTGCCCTTCAAAAAGCCCAGCAACCAATTCTTTAGGCTGTTCTACTACAGCCTTGGCTAGAGTGTCTGCAGTTAGCCTTTCCTTACCAGTGGCGTGCATAGCTTTGACACCCTATCTCCACAGTTGAAATAGTATTTGCTGAAACCTCATGGGTGCCTTCCCAAAATGCGTAAATAACGGAGTCTCAAATGATTTATGATCAGATTGCACTCACAGTTCCACTCCACTTAATGTACCAATGACACTCTGTTGTGCCAAACACAATTGCTCACAGAAACTAAGCAATGGTGCATTGCGGAGTGTCATTCTGAGTTGCTGCAATGCCCTGTCTTGTTAGGTTGCCCTCTGCCAGGTTATGTAGATTCAAAGCGGGCAGCAAGGAAAAATGAACACAGTTCATCCAACCTGAAACACAGTGAAAGAAGAGCCCAGTGATGAGCGGCTCATACTTTCCTCTCACAGATACATAAAGGTGTTCCTTGGACGTTAACAAACCAAACGACAGCCACCTGGAGTCTGGTTTCAGTCTGTGCAGCCCCCCCCCACGTTTAGTGTGTAGAGCCTAACAAATGGGCAGCCCCCACTCACAGATTTAGCATGACAAGCTGAATATACAGGCAAGCGTTCTTCCCCGCTGCGCTCCGCTCACCAACCCACCCGTCTCAGTATACCACCCCCTATGATGACTGAGCCACAGTGAACCATGGGAACAAGCAGCTGCACCAGCTGTTTCTCTCTTCTGGAGTACGGCTCCCAGCTATCCCTGCCCGCCACAGAGGTTTAGACCTGTGAGCACTTAGTGGCTGGAACCAATCTATTGCTATGCACCGAATTCTGCACAAACTGCATACGTTATTGAGCAACGATAGTAAAAATTGAAACTGAAAGCAATCATTGTTTGCATGTTGTCAATTCAGTTGGGTGCTACAGAAGTCCGCAGGAGGCAGGGGCAGATTGGCAATTCTCTTTACCAGGAGGTTTCCCGGTGGGCTGCTGCCCCAATGACATCATTGGGGCCGGTCCAGTAGGCGGAGGTTTTTTGTTCTTTTTTAAATTCAGTCAGGGGCTGGCGACTGGCCCTGATTGGATTAAAAGTCCGGCCCGACCGGGCTTTTCTTTTAATCCAATCAGGGCAGGGGCCGGGGTTGGTTCACCACCTGAATGGTCCCCCACTACCCCCCTGTGGCTGGCCCCTCCCCTTGGCCTTTCACCACAGGAACTGTGCATGGCATTGAGCAAGTTCCTGTGTTGGCCGGTGGTGGGAAGAGTGTCCGGGCGTGTGAGTGGCATGGTAGCGGCACTGAGTGAGAGCAGCAGCACGCAGACCACAGACACAGCCAGGCACAGAGGTGGCAGCAGAGTGAACAGCAGCGGCAGTGGGTGCAGCAGCAGAGGGTGACCCAGGACAGGACCCGGGGTGATGCCGGGTCACTTACCCAGCTGTGGGCTGCCTGCCTGCTTGGGGCTGTGATTTAACCCAGTGGCAGCAGCAGCAGCAGAAGGAGGTGGTGGTGGTGACACACATGCTGGCAGCAGGACAGAGTAGAACTGGTCCAGGTGGGGGAGGAGGTGAGGATGCCGGATAGGAGGAGCAGAGCACTGCAGAGAGATGGACCCGGCCTGACAGAGCAGCCACGACAGTCCTCGGAGAGGATGAGGACGCCAGCGGAGTGGACTCACTGGGAGTGGACTCACAGCTAGCCTAAGAAGGCTACACTACAGCAGTCACTGCCCAGCCCCTGCCCCCCAGCCCACGAGAACCATCTCACCCCCAGCAAGTGGCACCCCCCCATAGCCTGAGGACCTCCCTGGCCCCCCACCTTGCCCCACCACCACCCCCATCCCAGACAGGTCTGGGACTCATTCAGGAGTCAGTCCAGCCAGGACTGAATCGGCTGGGTCCGGGGGGGGTGTCGGGCCGGGGGTTGGGCCAGGGAGGACCTCCACCATCCGCGGCTCAGGCCCTTGCTGTGGAACGTGGCCATGGAGGGTGCCAGGGGGTGGGGAGGCCTTCTCATGAGCCAGGGAGAGAGGGAGTGAGTGCAGCAGCCAGCCTGCTCTTGGGCCTTTCTGCAAGCCAGTGGGCCGGGTGGTGGTGGTTGAGGAGCGGCCGATCTTGGGCCAGCTGACGTTCCAGGGGGTGCCAGGGATGGGAGTGGGTGGGACAGCTTCTGAGGCCTGCCTCTTTTCTGCCACTTCCGTGGGCCAGGGGGTTGGAGGTATGAGGTGTGTGGGAGAGGGAGGGGCAGCAGGTGGGGGAGGGAGAGGAATGGGAGGGAGGGAGGGGAGGAGAAGGGGCAGCAGGTGCCTGGGCGATGGGGCAGGGTATTGGAGGCAGAAGGTGTGAGGGAGGGGCAGAACTGAAGCTATGTAAGGAAGAGGGGTGCTGTAGGCAGAAGGTATGTGAGAGAAGGGGCAGGAGGTGTATGAGAGGCAGAACTGGAAGGGGGGAGAGTAGGACTAAGGCTTGGGGTGGGGGAGGGCAGAACCAAAGCCCTAAAACTCACAGGGTGTTTTGTTTCTCTTTTGCAGGGTTGCTTCTGTTAAAATAAGCCAGGAACACTCTGGTTTTCATAGGGGAAAAATATGTGGAAATCAGCAAAGACTGTCCCGCAAGTTTCAATTGCTGACTGAATTTTCAATCAACTGACTTCAGGGCCAGTTTCTTGTTTTCTCTTTGTAAAGTCCCAATTTAATCTAATCTAGGAGAGAACAGTGTATCTATCTGCTCTGTAGCTGTGGGTTTCCTGCACAGCAGGGGGTTGGACTAGATGACCTCTGAGGTCCCTTCCAGCTTTAAGATTCTATGATTCTATGATCTATTTCTGGGCATCTTCTCCAAGTCCATTCCTCTAAGAAGGAACTGATCTAGCTACCCTTAAAATCTGTATCTTAAATCCAAGGAGCTGGGTCAGCCCGTAAAGAATTAGCCCCTTCACCAGGATTGCTTTAGTATTGTAAATTTGGGGAAAGTGCTGCTGCTAGACAAAATTTGTGTATTTGGTGTTTTATATTGGTATACAGCATCGCTCAATTCACGTGAATGTGCCATCTTTTATTTCAGCTAATTCTGAAAATCCTTTAAGTGATTGCAATAATTGTAACACTAATTCCTATCAATTCCACACAGGGCCCCA